>CP094635.1:22081838-22480399 GCA_023657505.1 Camelina hispida | reverse complement strand
TTTGCTATTATATATACTACTAAAAACTTTTACTAATTTAGAATTTTGAAAGATTTTAGAATCAAGTTGATTTTTTTAGGATTTGGTATAATTTTACTATTTTAGAATTTTGAAAGATTTTAGTAGTTTTTAGGAGATTTGATTGTGATTTTAGAGTTTTTCTAATTTTTCTTTTTAAATGAATTGTGATTCTATTAGATTTGACTATTAAACTTTGAGTGATTTTGAAATATTTTACAACACAATAAAAAAAACAGATTAATAGTTGGAACTATATCTTCAGTGATGTTTTTTTGTATGTTCAACAATAATCTGATCACTCTCCATGAGCTCAAGGAAGAGAGAACCTCAACCTGAAAAGTTATAGTACAACCGAAAACTGCCATTTAAAGTTTCAATTATTCGTTTTCGTATTTTGAAAGCGAAAGCACATTCATGTAGCTGTGTTGACGCATACATAATCCTGCAGTTTAAAGTCTTTCTTTTTCAGTATTTTTTTTAGTTTGTGTGGTAAGGAACATCAAAGTGTACCAGTAAATAAGTTTTAGATGACAATGAGAGCCACAGTCAGGTGTGTTTTTTTATGTCCCGTCGTTGTTATTAACAGCAGCAACTTGTTATAATTCTTATCTGATACCTCATTTGAATTTTTTTACCAGTTGATGGCACTTGCAGGTGACTAGTATAAGGTGTAAGAGATACTAATATTATTCCTTGGTTGCAGTGGTGTTGGAGCTTCTTGTGTTTACCTTGTTGTTACCTCAAGTTCACTCGATGCAGTGCCATGTAGGCTATGAGTCGATAACCAAACATCACTCCCATAACAAACACGTCGATCCACAAATTGTTCAGTCCCATTGACTTGATTGCTGGAAAATCTCCAACTCTGCACCAGACTCCTTTGAACACACATAGTAGTCGTCATCAGTGTATTGAATACCCAAAAGCAGCTTGTAGCAGTAGTAGGCTAGTAGCTATAGCTTAGTACTTGAGCCATACGATTAAGGGACGGATTTGCTGCACGTAACCCTCCAGCTATGAGAAACACGAGTGTAGTAAAGGTGCTGATGTTGTGGCTTGCTTGATGTTCATAAGCAGAGCACCAAAGGCTAAGCCAAGACCTTGATCGACAAGGACGGAGTAGAGAACAACCAGTGGTGATTGGGGTTAGCGGGAGTAGAGTAGCAGATGCTATTGTTGTGTCTTTTTTTTTCTCAAACCTCTTTCAAAATTCTACCTCTATAGGTATGATTTTGATTGTCATACTTTTCAACTAAAAAAAAAAAAAGTCTCCTAAAATCATTCAAAGTAGCAATTTTTAAAAGGTTGTGATATATTGAATAACAAGAGATTTCAAGCAAGTTTAAAAATCACTGATTGAATAACAAGAGATTCTGAATTATTTTAAAAGATTTTGCAGAAATCTTAAATTGAATAACATAAGAATTCATAAGATTTTTAAAAATTCTCAATTGAATAACAAAGTATTTTAAGAATACTCTAAAGTCCTTTACAATCTCAAATTGAATACCCTCTATATTTACTTTAATATTTTTTTGTTTAAACTTTGTTGTATCCGCTAGTCATTCAGTTTTAAATATTCTGGAAATGGCACATTTTCAACTGTTCTAATAAGGCTTGAAACCTCAAGTACGGCATGTTTCCATAAACTCTTGCAACTACAATTGTTGCGGTTAAACCCGTGAAACCATAAACTTTAATACTACACCATCTTGGGTTTTATTTTTCATTTATTTATTAAATTACAGCTGGATAAATACTGATTTTAAGTACTAAATAAAATGTGATGTGTATTAATATTGTTTGTTGGTTACACATTTTAATTGATATGGCACCTCTTAAAAAATCTGATATGTCATTCCAGGAAAAAATCTCCTCTTCTTTTTCTTTTTTAACACATAATCTCTTTCTTTTATTTCTTGTTTAGTACATTGATTAAGCAAAAGCAAAACTTAGTAAAACTTTACTTACTAATATTATTTTCATTTTCAACCAGCATTCGAAAACACAAATCTTAAATTGTCCATTATTGATGAACAATATTACTTAATTGCCATTAATAATACTAATTATATTAACAAAATCAGCAATATTTTGTAGCCTTGCTTCATTCTTCGTCGGCAGACCTTGGTATCCATAATCCGGTGGCGGTGGAGGCGGTATGTAACCATAAGGTCCATACACATGCTGACTCGGAATAGCACACGTTGGCGCCTGGTGGTAACCGTGACCAGACTGAACATGTGCCCCATTGAACCTGTACGAGAAAGTCATATGACCTTTCAGTTTCTTCGACGTAGTTTTCACCTGATACGTCACAAACCTCATGCCATGGTTGTTACTATTACCACTAGTAGACTGCGTATGTAAGCGCAAGAGATCAAGTAGCGAGACTTCAATACTACCAATATCTTTATCACCGAGGATTCGTTTGGAGAACAATCTCACGACGAGTGTCAAACGACCTTCAAGGGCTAATCTCTCGTTGACGAAAAATTTGATAGCGTGATTCCAATTGGGGTTGGATCCACCAGAGCGATCAACAGCAGTTTTTACCTTCTGTTTCTTTTGGTGTTTGTTGCCTTCAAGGGTTATGACGGCGTAAACGTTCATCTTTGTGATGTAGTTGACATGCTTAAGATCACTTGCGGAGTTGATGTTAAGCTCTAAGGTGAGATTTGCCATGGCTTCGAGCTTCCACGCAAAGACGATATTAGTTAATCAGACTTTAGTTTATAAAGAAGTTCCACTGTTTTTTTGTAAATTTGACTACTTCCCCTTCAGGGATACGGTTCCTATATCTATGGGTTGCAGAATTAACAACTAACGTAACAAAGGTAGAAAGACTAAATCAAAAATGAAATAGAAAACGGAAAATAAACACGTTAAAAGGACTTGGTCAATTCTACTTCCAACTTTTTGGGGATGTAATTATGTGAAAAGCATAAGAATGAAACATTTTTGCGTAATGGAACATATAATTAACTGATTTATTAAAAAATAGAATATCAAATATAATTATTTTCGCTAATCTCGGATTAAGTTATATATAAATCAATCATTTTAGTAGATTAAAAAAAAATTCAATTTCTAGTAGTTTGATACGCTAATGGACCAGCTATGATAGCGCTTCATAGATACAAAAATCGCATTTTCCAACATCCAAAAGATTAAAATTAATGGTCATGATTTTGTTTCATATACTGTCAGAATTTATCAGCCAAATCTGACTCGGGCAATGTAGATCAGTGTTTTTATCTGTTTACAGTGAAGATTGAATGACATTTTTACATTTTAAGCATATGATTATAATATTAACTAGGTAGAGGACCCTAAGATCATTTTATATTTTTTTTGTATTTGTTATATAATTTATTTGAATTATTTGTTATGTCAATTTCTTGATGGTAGCTTGAATTTTGTCCTCCTATAAAGATTTCGTATAATAAAAATATAAGTATTATAAAAAATTATAAAATATATAATGTAAACAGTAAACATATATATTGCAATTGAAAATAGATAGATGACAAAATACAAAATATCAAGATCATTTCAATTGTTTCACCCGTAGTAGCTGAATATTGTTTCCATAGTAGAATTATCTTCACCTTAATCTTCCACATATTTTGAAAGGTTTCAAGTCACAAACATTGTTGAAAGAAGCCACTCTATCTTTTAATCTCTCATGGCTTTTTCAACAATGTTTGTGACTTGCCTTTCAAATATGTGGAAGATCAAGATGAAGATCATCCGACTGTGGAAACAATATATTTGCGTAAACTGTGATTTTGTAAACTGTGATTTTGTTTGCGTGGTGAACTGGTGGTTTTGATGGTGATTGGAAGAACGTATATATAAGGATAATAATTTCTATTAAGGTTTTATTTTTAATTTTTCAAAACTTCACTTCCCTCCAATTTAGCAAATAAGAAAAAATATAAAATATTTAATTAGGTATTTGATTTCGGATTTTTTTGGGAGATATGATTACACAAATCAAATTGAATGGTTTCTGTAAATATATTAATACCTTTTATATTTGTGTTATAGTTGATTTCGGATTATGATTTGATTCTAACTTTTTGACGCAAATCAAGGATTAAGTGTGGTGTGTATATGATTCCTTTTGGGTTAGAGTATCTCTGTTTTATATTTATCAATGTGGTAAATTCATTTTGAAACTGAAATCACTTTTTGTAGGAGCTAATCATAGTAACACGTCATATCTTGTAAACAACTATAATTATTGATAATCTTGTAAACAACTATAATCATGTTACTAGGAAATATCTCAACATTTAAAAAAAAAATTATAATAGAATAATATAAGTTATTGTTATATTTTAAAAAAAATTATTTTGTTTGAAATAATATTTATTTTTAATTGTTCTGTAAATCTATATATGTTTTTGAATACTAATTATTTTAGAATATTGTAGTATTTTATTTTTGATGTATATTACCGTTTTATATTGTTTGATTGTTGTATTTGCGTCATTATTTTGTGAAATATGAAGTAGTAATTTTAATATTATAATTATGAACCAATAAAATTTATTAATTTATCAGCTATATAAATTTAGTTTTATCAACCCGTCAATGAAAATTAAAACACAAATTTTATTTTCATAGATCGAGTCATATATCTTTGTTTTAAAAAATCAAATCACAACACATGCAGAAAAATCTGCATTTTATTAATCATAATTATTATAGGAAAATTCTAAACAATTTGTAAATAAAATAAAATAAAGATAATAGAAGAATCATAATTTGAAATTTTAACAAAATATACAAAATGTAGTTATTAAAAATAAATATGTTGACTACTTGGATATAAAATCTTAGTTTTTGAAATTCTGATTTTTAATATTTTTTAAAAAATATATTTTATAATTTTCGTCCATAATTTATTAGAGAGAGAAAATATTTTTAACTAATAATTTAAAATAAATGGCAAAAACTTATCTGTATTTTTTAAAATCTTAGCAGTTAATTTGTTTTTTAATTTTTCAAATACAAATTAGTTTTGATTTGAATAGATTTCTTTTTAGATTTTTTATATTTGATCTGTCAGCATTTTATTTTTTATTAAATATATTTATTTAGTTAATTAATTAATCTTAATTAAATTTTTCTAATGGCAATTAAATGTAATTTTTTACATTTTAAGGTTAGTTTCATATTTGTACTTCTCAATTAATATAGTAGGATATAAAGTGATTATTCATCACTAAACATGACACATGTTTTAACACTTGTCATGTTTTTCTTTTTGACTAAGTGACTCATCCTTTATTTTGTACCTATAAATATGTGATGAGAGTAAGATCTAAACAATATAAGATTTCAAAGTGAAGAGAAGTGTTAGTGTTGTTCTTCCTCACCCTCTCCCCCCTTACCTCACGTTTTTATTTTCTTTGTCTGCAATTACATAGTTGCATAAACATAAACATATACATACATATATATATATATATATATATATATAATCTTAATCTTTATTTCGTTATTATCTACAACATGTTATCAGCACGATCGTCTCTCTGCTCCAACCGATCCATTCGTTTCTATACAGATTACTCTTTTGAGATAACATCTAATTTATGTCAAATTTGTTTATTTAAAATTTCTTTAAATTCCTTTAAATTCAAGAATATATATATATATGAGTTATTTACAAAGTATGTATTCTCTCCTGATCATAATGGTAGGCTCTGCCTCCTTGATCATATAGATCTACATTCTTGATCAGAAAGATAGCTCGCCTTCGATCATATGTTAAGATTTATATTATATTTGTAACATCCGTGAACCAAAATCCCGGTTTGGGGATTGCATCGGTCGATGCAGGTTGTGCATCAGGTCATCGCGATGCAGGTTCAAGTTCCTGCGTTTGACTTAAGTCAAACGCTGCGTTTTGGGTTAAGAAAACCCTTAGATGCGAGTTTTGGTCTCATTCGTGTTGTTTGGCCGTTTTGAGAGAAAACAAAAGAGAGAAAGAGTTCTTGGGCGTTCTTGGTGATTCTGGGAGATTTGAGGCGTTTCTTGGTGAGATCTGTAGCTGGGATCGTTGTAGGAGCTTCCTAGAAGCGTTTTCTTCCTTGTGTTAGGTTCAGTTTCGTCTTGCAAAGGTAAGTGCATGACCATGGCTTATCTAAGCTAGAGATCTCTCTGATTTGCTTGTTATGTGTTGCTAGGCTGGTTAGATTGTTATTGGGGACGTTTGGAAGCTTTCTTGTGGCTTTGGATCGAGTTTCGTGGTTGCAGGAACGAAGATCCGGCGAAGCTTCGGAGGAAAACGATGCTCGGCATTGCATCGGTCGATGCAGTTGTGCATCGGTCGATGCAGATGCGAGGACGGCGCGTAAACTCTAGGGTTTTCGTGTTATGTCGAGCATGCGTCGGTCGATGCATATCTTGCATCGGTCGATGCAAGTTAACCTTGCATCGGTCGACGCAACCTCCAATCTGGCTTTGGTCGATGCATGCTGGTATCGGTCGATGCAGAGTCCTGGTTTGTTATTGTTGATTGTTGAATGTTGTTTGATGGTTAGAGATGTCTCTATTGCTTGTGTGTATAGCCCAGTAGATGGGAGGATTGCCTTACTGAGTGTTTGTAAAATACTCATGCATACCAATATGTGTTTGTGGTGCAGGTAAAGGCAAAGTATGATCGTGGAATCAAGGCAATAAAGAGGAGGATGTTCTAGGGACTCGGTTTTATGTTGTATGGCATTTCTAGGTTGCTAGAGTTGGGTCATTAGAACATTGCTAGGTTGCTGGTTCTGTGATTCCTGTTGTCTTGGATATTGATTATTGTGGAATATGGTTATATTTTATTATTGGATTATGATTGAATATTGGTATTAATTTCCGCTGTTGAATGTGTTTGTGGTTAGGTGGATAGTGGGTATGGGACCACTAGTTGTAGTTTGTATTATTTATTATTTATTATTTATTAAAAAAAAAAAAAAAGGTCGGTCGTTTCATTTTGGTATCAGAGCCCTTACGGTTCTACGTTTGGGTTCACTAGGTTTCTGTTGTAGATGTTTGGGATTGCATGCTTTGATTGATTATGTGAGTTAGTCAATTGTGTGTGGCATGGAGTCCTAGAACATCCTCTTCGAGCCGACTGTGTGATTCCACGGTGAGTTTGTGTTTTTGTGTTTTTGTGTTATGTTAAGATTGCTTGTTAGCCTCTGTTCTTGGAAGTGCAGTGGTTAAAGGTGTTTGAGTTGTTGGTCGTGGACGGGGACGTGGTCATGGTCGGGTCCCGAGGCCAGCGAGTGTGTGGTCCAGAGTTCCACGAGGAGGTACGTCGAAGGTTGCAAGCGTATTAGGAGGGGACCAGAGAGGGTTAGCCGGTGTGAATGCCGGGGTGCTGGGAACCCAGGTGTGGGGTTGCAGCAGGTGGAGCCCAGGGTCGAGATGATCGCTTGGCAGATCTATTGGCGTGCTGTGGGAGCGGTTACCGAGGGGTACCAGTGCAGGCTCCAGTTGTACCGCATGTGGCGGGGTGCAGCCGAGGGCTGCGGATGTTGAGGAGTTTCCATCTTATGTTAAGAGGATGAGCGGTTGTAGATGACCGTATGAGAGATTATTCTCAAGGGTATCGGGCCTAGAGAGGCGGATAGGTGGACATATGCAGTTGGAGCAGATATATTCTCTGCTTGGTGGTTAATCCAGTTGGATAATGTAAGTTGAGTGGACAAGTGTAACATTGCAAAGTTATACTCGGACCACAGGAGGTACTTGTGTCGAGAGATGTTTATAGTCGTTAAGGATTATTGCTCCCGAGGGGATGGTGATTCCCCCGAATACCGATAGCTCGAGGGCTGAGGGCTCCGAGAGTGGTAGAGGGATGTTGTTCTCCGAGGGGATGAGTAGTTCCCCTGATACCGAGATCTTGAGGATTGTGGTCCAAGAGTGAGACGGTATAACTCGAAGACGCTGGTCTGAGAGTGAGATCGGTATGACTCGAAGGTTGCTACCTAAGAGTGGAAGAGTTGGGAGCAAGCAATTCCTAGGACGTGAGTATAAACATAGCGTTTGAATGTAGACCTCGAGAGATTGACGGTGGTTTAATCTCGGGTTTTGGATGTGTTGACCATTGGGACAGAATTTTATGACCGAGCGGTTATGAATATTTGGCTATGCACCAGGATTGTGAGGCCGGTGGTGCTGGATTCCCGAGAAGGAGTTACAGCAGGTTTGAGCCGGGAAAGGCATATTTGCAGATACATGAGTTCACGAGAAGCCTTCATGGCAGGATAAACTAATCGTTGCGACGATGTTGGATTACGTTCATTGGAGATGGACAGGGTTACAAGATTCAAGGTTTTGGTAAGCTTGTTGGAGGGAATAAGTCAAGTGGTTTGGGTTAGCTGCCTGCAAAGCATTTGATACGGTGAATCGGAATATGCGAAGGTATGGTACTTGTTTGTTTTATTACGCTCGTATTGATGATTTTCTGTGGAGAATTGCTAAGCGGGAAGCTAATTTTTGATTAAGCTATCTTGTGGAAGTTTTCCTAAGAGGCAAGTTACTAGAGGTTCTTGGACGAACAAGAGGATTGATATTCATGTGGCAGCGAGTTGATGTCGGCATACTTAAGTATATGTTTAGTTGAGCTGAGGAAGTAACTAGAGAATTTATGGAGCAAGGGATTCATACGTTCTAGTGTATCACCGTGGAGAGCACTGGTGTTATTTGTTAAGAAGAAGGATGGGAGTTTCAGGTTGTGCATTGATTATCGGGGTTTGAAGAGTCACTGTGAAGAACAAGTATCCTCTTCCTAGGATCGATGAGTTGTTGGATCAGTTGAGGGGTGCTGCTTGGTTCTCTAAGGTAGATATGGCGTCGGGTTATCATCAGATACCGATATATGAGGCAGATGTGAGGAAGACTGCTTTCAGGACTAGGTATGGGCACTATAAGTTTGTGGTGATGCCTTTCGTGTTGACTAACGCGCCAGCAGCGTTTATGAAATTGATGAACAGTGTGTTTCAGGAGTTTCTGGATGTATCTGTCATCATTTTTATCGACGATATCCTGGTTTATTCTAAGAGTCCTGAGGAGCATGCAGTGCATTTGAGGGCGGTTATGGAGAAGCTGCAGGAGTAGAAGTTGTTTGCCAAGTTGAGCAAGTGTAGTTTTTGGCAGCGTGAGATGGGCTTTCTGGGTCACATTATTTCTGTAGAAGGGGTTTCGTAGATCCGAGAGAAGATTCAGGTTATTAGGGATTGGCCTAGACCGCAGAATGCCACAAAGATCGGGAGTTTTCTTGGATTGGCAGGTTACTACAGGAGATTTGTGCAGGGGTTTGCAAGCAGAGCACGTCCTATGACTAAGTTGGTAGGGAAGGATGTTCCTTTTGTCTGGTCGAAGAGTGCAAGGAAGGCTTTGCAAGCCTGAAGGAGATGTTGACTACTGCGCCAGTGTTGGCTTTGCCTGAGCAGGAGAACCCTATGTGGTTTATACAGATGCATCTAGAGTTGGTTTGGAGTGTGTTCTGATGCAGCATGGGAAGGTGATTGCTTATGCTTCGCGGCAGTTGTGGGTGCATGAGGGCAACTATCCTACTCATGATTTGGAGATGGGTGCTGTAATTTTTGCCCTGAAGATTTGGAGATCTTATCTTTATGGTGCAAAGGTACAGGTGTTTACATATCATAAGAGCCTGAAGTATATATTCACTCAGCCTGAGCTGAATTTGAGACAGAGGCGGTGGATGGAGCTTGTGGCGGATTATGATTTGGAGATAGCCTATCATCCTGGTAAGGCTAACACGGTTGCAGATGCTCTGAGTCGGAAGAGGGTAGCTTTGGCTCAGGAGTAGGAGATGGAGTCTCTGGTAGGGGAGATCAGTGCTTTGAGCTTATGTGTTGTTTCACAGGAACCGTTGGGTTTGGAAGCAGTAGATAGAGCAGATCTACTGAGTAGGGTGCGGTTGGCTCAGGAGAAGGATTTGGGGCTGGTGAATGCCTCTAAGGATGTGGATTCTGAGTATCAGCTCTCAGATAATGGTACTATCTTGGTGCACGGTCGGGTTTGTGTGCCCAAGGATGAGGAGTTGAGGCAGGAGATTCTGAGAGAAGCTCATGCGAGCAAGTTGTCCATTCATCCAGGAGCGACTAAGATGTACCGTGACCTCAAGAGGTACTATCATTGGGTCGGGATGAAGAAGGATGTGGCTAGTTGGGTTTCGAGGTGCGATGTGTGTCAGCTAGTGAAGGCTGAGCATCAGGTTCCTGGCGGGTTACTGAGGAGTCTACCCATTCCTGAGTGGAAGTGGGATATGATCACCATGGATTTTGTGGTAGGATTGCCAGTGTCACGGACCTTTGATGCTATATGGGTCATTGTGGACCGGTTGACTAAGTTAGCACATTTTCTGGCCATTAAGAAGACTGATGGAGCAGTGGCCTTGGCTAAGAAGTATGTGAGAGAGATAGTCAGATTGCATGGGGTGCCATCGAGCATTGTGTCGACAGAGATTCTAAGTTCACTTCGGTGTTCTGGCAGGCATTTCAGGCAGAGATGGGCACTAAGGTGCATATGAGTACAGCTTATCATCCCTAGACAGATGGACAGTCCGAGAGGACGATCCAGACGGTAGAGGATTTGCTGAGGATGTGTGTGCTGGATCGGGGTGGCCATTGGGCAGATCACCTGAACCTGGTAGAGTTTGCTTACAACAACAGCTATCAGGCGAGTATTGGTATGGCTCCTTATGAGACTTTGTATGGGAGGCCGTGTGTACACCGTTATGCTAGACTCAGGTGGGGGAGAGGAGCATGTACGGGGCATATTTTGTTCGGGAGACCTCAGAGAAGATTCAGGTTCTCAAGCTGAACATGAAAGAGGCTCAGGATAGGCAGAGGAGTTATGCTGATAGGAGGAGGAGAGATCTTGAGTTTCAGGTAAGAGACAGAGTGTACCTCAAGATGGCCATGTTGCGGGGTCCGAGCAGGTCATTGACTGAGACTAAGTTGAGTCCGAGGTATATGGGTCCGTTCAGAGTGATTGAGCGGGTTGGACCAGTGGCATATAGATTGGAGTTACCTGAGGGTATGCGTGCATTCCATAAGGTTTTCCATGTATCTATGTTGCGGAAGTGTCTCCGTGAGGGTGAGTAGGTGTTGGCTAAGATTCCTGAGGATCTTCAGCCTAACATGACTTTGGAGGCGAGACCAGTGAGGGTTCTCGAGAGGAGGACAAGGAACCGGAAGGAGAAGATTCCTTTGATGAGAGTCCTTTGGGACTGTGATGGTGTGGAGGAGCAGACTTGGGAGCCTGAGGCGAGGATGAAGGCAAGGTTTAAGAAGTGGTACGAGAAGCAACCGCGACTTGAACTTGCCTAGTCTGGTTCCGTCTGTAATCCGTGGCTGGAGCGGGAATGGAGTATTCCAGCCCATCTCTCTTGTTACTCGGTCGCTTGGGGTGGTTGGTTGTGCGACTCAGTAACAAGATGAGGTGGTGCTCGGGGTACAAAGTTTCCGTGAGGCGGGATTTGGGAAAGGTTTCCCGAATTAGAAGTTTCCTGAAGTGGAAAGTTTTCAGAAATGGAAAGTGCTATTTATGGAACGTTTTCGGGAGAGAGAATTTGTCCATTGTAGCGGTGGGAAGCCTTGGAGGGGGCTTTTGTGGCCTATGTGGCGGACTTTCGAGTTAGTGTGTGTGGCGGTCTTTTGGACAATGTGTGGTCTTTGTAACGGGCTTTTTAGCCAGAGTGTCTTTGTGACGGTCCTCTTTAGGACATTTGTGTGGCCTTGGTGGCGGTCATTTTTAGGACATTAGTTTGGCCTTTGTGGCGGGCTGTTTAGCCAGAGTGTCTTTGTGACGGTCCTTCGGGACAGATGGCCTTTGTGGCGGCCTGTTTAGCCAGAGTGTCTTTGTGACGGTCCTTCGGGACAGATGGCCTTTGTGGCGGGCTGTTTAGCCAGAGTGTCTTTGTGACGGTCCTTCGGAACAGATGGCCTTTGTGGCGGGATGTTTAGCCAGAGTGTATGTGACGGTCCTTCGGGACAGATGGCCTTTGTGGCGGGCTGTTTAGCCAGAGTGTCTTTGTGACGGTCCTTCGGGACAGATGGCCTTTGTGGCGGGCTGTTTAGCCAGAGTGTCTTTGTGACGGTCCTTCGGGACATATGGCCTTTGTGGCGGGCTGTTTAGCCAGAGTGTCTTTGTGACGGTCCTCTTTAGGACATTTGTTTGGCCTTGGTGGCGGTCCTCTTTAGGACATTTTGTTTGGCCTTGGTGGCGGTCCTCTTTAGGACATTTTGTTTGGCCTTTGTGGCGGCCCTTGTGGCATGTATATGATCCTTGTGTGGTCATGAGGTATTCCAGTGAGGGGATATGTGGTTGGTAGGACATTGAGATGTTTTACGCGAGCCACGGGAAGGAAACCTGGATAGGGATAGGACTCAGACGTGTTCAGAATCGTTTGCTCGCGACTCTTGGGGGACTTAGGTTCTCCTAGTACTGCCATATTCAGAGACTTTGTGGCTCGGGAGTATGGTTGGTATATCGACTTCGGATGACGATCCGAGGGCGCGCTGTAGGGTGGCAACCCGAGACGAGTTGGATTTTCCTTATATATTATGGCATGCGGGTCTAGGCCTGATGAGGAGCCAACATTATGGCATGCAGACTTAAGTCTGATGAGGAGCCAATAGAAACTCAAGGTTTAGGCCTATGAGTAAAGGAAAGTCCAAAAGTCGAGAGCAAATGACGACTGGAGCGTAAGTCTATCGCCTAGAGGTGACCTTCGTAGATCGGTCGGAGGAGTGCGGGCCGTGGAGACGGTTGCACAGGAATCCTTGACTGATGGTTGTTCGAGATTCGAGGACGAATCTAGATTGGTGGGGAAAATTGTAACATCCGTGAACCAAAATCCCGGTTTGGGGATTGCATCGGTCGATGCAGGTTGTGCATCGGTCGATGCAGGTTGTGCATCGTCGCGAGGTTCAAGTTCCTGCGTTTTGACTTAAGTCAAACGCTGCGTTTTGGGTTAAGGAAAACCCTTAGATGCGAGTTTTGGTCTCATTCGTGTTGTTTGGCCGTTTTTGAGAGAAACGAAAGAGAGAAAGAGTTCTTGGGCGTTCTTGGTGATTCTGGGAGATTTGAGGCGTTTCTTGGTGAGATCTGTAGCTGGGATCGTTGTAGGAGCTTCCTAGAAGCGTTTTCTTCCTTGTGTTAGGTTCAGTTTCGTCTTGGCAAAGTAAGTGCATAACCATGGCTTATCTAAGCTAGAGATCTCTCTGATTTGCTTGTTATGTGTTGCTAGGCTGGTTAGATTGTTATTGGGGACGTTTGGAAGCTTTCTTGTGGCTTGGGATCGAGTTTCGTGGTTGCAGGAACGAAGATCCGGCGAAGCTTCGGAGGAAAACGATGCTCGGCATTGCATCGGTCGATGCAGGTTGTGCATCGGTCGATGCAGATGCGAGGACGGCGCGTAAACTCTAGGGTTTTCGTGTTATGTCGAGCATGCGTCGGTCGATGTATATCTTGCATCGGTCGATGCAAGTTAACCTTGCATCGGTCGACGCAGATCTTGCGTCGGTCGACGCAACCTCCAATCTGGCTTCGGTCGATGCATGCTGGTATCGGTCGATGCAGAGTCCTGGTTTGTTATTGTTGATTGTTGAATGTTGTTTGATGGTTAGAGATGTCTCTATTGCTTGTGTGTATAGCCCAGTAGATGGGAGGATTGCCTTACTGAGTGTTTGTAAAATACTCATGCATTGCAATATGTGTTTGTGGTGCAGGTAAAGGCATAGTATGATCGTGGAATCAAGGCAATGAAGAGGAGGATGTTCGAGGGACTCGGTTTTATGTTGTATGGTATTGCTAGGTTGCTAGAGTTGGGTCATTAGAACATTGCTAGGTTGCTGGTTCTGTGATTCCTGTTGTCTTGGATATTGATTATGTTGGAATATGGTTATATTTTATTATTGGATTATGATTGAATATTGGTATTAATTTCCGCTGTTGAATGTGTTTGTGGTTAGGTGGATAGTGGGTATGGGACCACTAGTTGTAGTTTGTATTATTTATTATTTATTATTTATTAAAAAAAAAAAAAGGTCGGTCGTTTCAATATTTTGGAAGGCTCTGCCTCCTCAAAATCTCATAAATAAATTAATAATGGACTTATTATTCATGTAGATAATTATGTCAAATCTTGCCAGACTCGAAATCCTTGCCCTTGATGTATCTGGAAAAAATTATATGATATGGACATCGGCTGCACGAATGCATCTGAGATCGGATGGGCTTTTAAGCACCATCGATCCGTCGGAAACGACATCAGATGAGGATAAGGCCTAGGCCATGGTGTTTTTACGCCACCACCTCCACGATAATCTGAAAAATGAGTACATCACGAAAGAAGATCCTGTAGATCTTTGGCAATCACTCAAAGATAGGCTTGATCACCAAAAATATGTGATCTTACCAAAGGCTAGACATGAGTGGTTAAATCTCCGGTTCTTGGATTACAAAAGTGTTGGTGAATTTAATTCCGCTATGTTCGGAATCACCTCCAGGATGGCTTTGTGTGGCGAAGAAGTGAGCGATTATGATATGATCGAAAAAATGCTCTCAACTTTTCATCGTGGAAATGTAATCCTGCAAGAACAATACCAAACCAAAGGATACACTCGATATTCTGAGTTAATGCATGTTCTTCTGGTTGCTGAACAAAATAATCAACTCGTGATGTTGAATCATCAAACTCGTCCAACTGGATCAGCTCCACTTCCAGAAGTGAATGTTGCTTCATCAAGTTATAATAATTAGCAAGAACGAGGACGCGGACGCGGTCGAGGCTGTGGCCGTGGTCGTGGGCGTGGAGGAGGTCGTGGCCGAGGTAGAGGAAGAGGTCACTATTCTAATAGCTTCAACGCTGGAAAATCCAACAACGATCTTCATGTAAATGATGCCAGCCGCGTTATAAAGAAAAAAGATGAGAGTATTTGTTACAGATGCGGCATGAAAGGTCATTGGTACCAAACTTGTCGTATACCAAAGCATTTGGCCGATCTATATCAAGCGTCTCAAAAGGAAAAAGAAAGAGACGTTGAGACCAATCTCATCTCAAATGAAGATGGACCTTCCTACCATGGTCTCAATGATGAAACTCATCTGGATATTGCAGATTTCCTCGTCAATCAAGAGAGCGGAAAACCATGCGATTAAAATCTTTATGTAAAATATGCTTGTAAAACTTTTGGTGTTTAAAGTCTTTTTGTAATATATTTTAAATCTCCTAAGACTTTGTTATATATTAATGCATATTTTATGAATATTTTATCTCCAGAAAATGTCAACTTTTGAGATTGAGGATGAAGAAATGTGTCTAGCAGATAGTGCTACTATGCACTCAATATTTAGAGATAAAAATATTTCTCCTCTCTTAGAATGAATGACTCCGCTAAAGGCGTAAGAACTATATCTGGAAATGCAAAGATTATAATGGGCTTTGGCGAAATCAATTTTTCAATGCCAAGGGGAACAAAATTTGAAATAAAAGATGCATTATATTCCCTAAGTCTCAACGAAACTTGATAAGTTTCAGAGATATCCGAAGAATGGATATCATATGGAGACTATGAATAAGAATGGCATTAAATATCTTTGCATCAAATCCGAGGAAAACATATATTGGAAGAGTTACCAATGTTATCCTCTGGATTATATTTCACAAAAATAAATGTATTCGCATCGTATGTTACAGTAAACTCAAAGTTTACTAATACGTTTAAGATTTGGCATGAGAGACTTGGACATCCGGGTTCAATCATGATGCAAAAATTGTGCAAAATTCTTATGGCCACCCGTTAAAAACCAGAAAATTTATTGTTCTGTGAGTTTTCATGTGTTGCATGTTCTCAAGGAAAACTCATAACTAGACCATCGCCAACCAAAGTCGGGAATGAATTGCCAATATTCTTAGAGAGAATACATGGTGATATATGTGGACCTATTCACCCTTCATGCGGGCCATTTTGTTATTTTATGGTAATGATTAACGCATCTAGTAGATAGTCATATGTGTGTCTTTTGACAACACGAAATACGGCTTTCACAAAATTCATTTTCCAAATAATCAGGTTAAAAGCACAATTCCCTGATTATGCCATAAAGAAAGTAAGGCTTGATAACGCTGGTGAATTCACTTCACAAGCTTTTAATGAATATTGTATGTCAAAGGAATTGATGTTGAACATCCGGTCCCTCATGTTCATACACAAAGTGGCATGGCTGAATCTTTGATTAAACGGTTACAACTCATTGCTAGACCGTTGATATTAAGAACAAAACTCCCAATTTCTATATGGGGTCATGCTATATTGCATGCTGCAGCGTTGGTCCAAATACGACCAAGTGCATACAATACATATTCCCCTTTACAATTAACGTCTGGTCAAGAACCAAACATTTCTCATCTCCGTGTTTTTGGATGTGTGGTTTATGTTCCTATAGCCCCACCACAAAGAACAAAAATGGGGCCACAAAGGAGATTGGAAATATACGTCGGTTATGCATCACCGAGTATCATAAATTATCTTGAACCACAAACTGGTGATATGTTTACAACACGTTTTGTTGATTGCCATTTTAATGAAGATGAATTTCCAGCATTAGGGGGAGGAATTAAACAGGTACCAAAAGAGATTACATGGAATACACCATCTTTGTTACATCTTGATCCCCCTACGAATCAACATGAGCTGGAAGTTCAGAAAATTGTACATTTACAAAATTTGGCGAATCAATTACCAGATGCATTCACAGATACAAAAAGGGTGACAAAATCACATATTCCCGCTGCAAATGCACCATCAAGAGTTGAAATTCCTAGAGAGGAAATCGATGGGAAAAAGGTTAATGAGCCTAAAGTTCAATTGAAACGGGGGAGGCCTATAGGTTCTAAAGATAAAAATCCCCGAAAGAAAAAGAAAATGGGAGACGGAAATGAAAAGGTTCAAGAGGAACCAAGTAAAGAGAAAAGTCATCAGGAAGACGATACAGAAAATTATGAGATCTCTATTAACTATGCCCAAGATGAAAAATTATGGGCTAGAAATGAAATCGATGATGATAATGGAATATTTTCTTTTTCTGTATCTAAAGAGATTGATTATGAAAATGATGATCCTGATCCAAGGTCTGTGTCGAGTGCCAACAAAGGCCTGACTGGGAGAAATGGAAAAGTGCAATGCAAACTGAATTGTTCTCCCTTAATAAAAGAAATGTCTTCGGACCTATTGTCACTGCATCTAATGATATAAAACCTGTTGGGTGCAAGTGGGTTTTCGTGAGAAAGAGAAATGAGAAAGATGAGATAACACGATGATATATCATGGTTTTTAGGTGTTTTTAGCCATGATATAAGTCTTAATTATAGAATCTTTTTGGTATTTTTAGAATTTTTTGAGTCTTTATAGGATTTAACATGGATGAGACCATATTGGAGCTAAATATGAAGATTTGGAGCTTAATCAAGCATTGAAGCTGAGCTATGAAGTTGAGAGACGAAATTTAGAGAGTGCATCGATCGACACACTGATAGCATCGGTCGATGCATAGCCAATGAAGAAATCGAAAGTTTTCCCACAAGTTTTGAAGATTTACAAATCTGCCTCAAAATCTTCCATATTTGCATCATTGGTCCCTGGCCGTGTTTATAAATATAAATAGGATTTTTATGGTCATTGTTTAGACCTAAGCTTTATTTTTTACTGCAACTTTTGAGAGCAAAACCCTTAGAGATTTTTAGAGAGCTTTTTCAGAGAAGATTCAGAACTCCTTTTCTTCTCCCTTTAATCTCTTAATGCTATTTATTTTATTCATGATTCGTGTTCTTACAATTATGTCTGAGTAGATCTGCTAGTTAGGTTTAGGGTTTCTCATTAGGGATTTCATGGATTATTAGATCTGTTATTATTTAGGATTCATTATCTTTCTTGTTCTTCACCATAGGTTGTTTTTAATGCTAGATCTTTGATTAGTCATCTGGATTTAGATCTTAGGATTATTAATTAATATGAGAATATAATTGATTTTCTTGATAAAACCTTTGGTGAGCAAAATTACTTTTTACAAAGAGATTTGAATTAGTGATTTTGTAAACTTATCTAAACCTGATTTTAATGCTGGTTTTTAACTTGAATTTTGCAAAGAGATTTGGATTTTCTGGTTTTAAAACTTTGATAATATTTACAGTGAGAGCTGATTTATTTTACAATTGTGTTTAGAGTTCAAGAACGGTGCTTAATTATTGAATCCTGCTTGTTTAATTAATTGATCTAATTTTCCATGATTTCCTGAGAATTTCCCTAGGCCTAGCGTTTATTCCATCTGAATTTACATCTCTTTTATTTTCTGTTTGATCTTGCAATTTAATTTAAATATTTCTGTTTAGCATAATCAAAAGATTATTAAATCTATTGTGTGAATCTAGAGTTCTTGTGGATTTGATCCCTAAGTACTACAATTGATCTCTTAATTTGAGAGAGTAGCTCAGGTTAAATTTGAGCATATCAAATTTTGGCGCTGTTGCCGGGACTCTTTTGATTCACCATAGATTAAAATTTTTGATTTTGTCTAAATTTTTCTTTTTCTATTTTACTCACACGCTTTAGTTTCTTTTCTCTTGTGTGTTTCAGGTACATGTCTAAGCCTAGCACCAGGAAAAATCCTACTGGTCCGGTTGTTAAGCTTACAAACCAAGAGTTAGGACAACTAGAGCGTGACAACACAAAAGCAGCCAAATCAGCGAAGATGGCAAATATAATCATATTGACACATGATGAGGCTGGGGTTTTGAAGGATCAAGAGGGTAATGTGTGCAACGAACATGGCCAAAAAATTGATGCTGAAGGCCAAGTTATTCAAGAAGAACTCGTTGTGGCCGATGGGAATACAGATGGCATCGATTGACGCAACGATGGCATCGATCGACGCAATGCTGGTGTCGATCGATGCAATGCCAGAGCCGATGCGGAGAATGTTCAGAGGCGACCGGATAAAAGTGGAGAGCTTGTCAAGACTCTTGCGGACTTCAACAGGCCAGACTTATTCTATGAGAACCGTTCCGTGATTGTCCCTCCTCCATTCCCAAGGAATGATTTTGAGCTGAAGCCTGCCTACTTCGCTCTTATTGGACAAAGGCCATTCCAGAACTTGCCACATGAGAAGCCTCTAGACCATATTGAGCACTTTGAGGACATAGTCACAAGCATCAAGGCTAATGGAGTCACAGAAGACTATCTCTACTGCAAGCTTTTCCCATACTCTCTTGCTGGGGAAGCCTCTCATTGGCTAAGATAACTCAAACCAGGATCTCTGACAACCTGGCATGACATCAAGGTGGTATTCTTGAACTACTTCTATGATGATGCAATGTCTGATGAGCTGAGGATTAAGCTTTCCACCTTTAGACAAGGACCAACTGAATCTTACAAAGCTACTTGGGTAAGATTTAAGGCATACCAGAGGGATTGTCCACATCATGGGTTCTCAGAGGTGCAGTTGATCAGTATCTTCTTCAGCGGGATTGACTGGAGGTATCAGATGGCTTTGGATGATGCTAGTGATGGGAACTTCAAGACAAGGTACCCAGATGACGCTGAGAAGTTGATAGAAAGGCTAGCATCAAAAAACAGTACCAAGAATGAGGACCTAGAGCGGAAAAGAGCACATGAAGGCCATGATTCAAATTAGTTTGCTGCAGTGAATGCTAAGTTGGATAAAGTTCATAACCTTCTTGTTGGAAAGAAGTCAGTCCATTTTGCTGAAGATGTTGAGTTTTTTGAGCCAAAGCCAGAGACTACAGAAGAAAATGTCAACTATGTGTATGGAGCTGGGTATCAAAGTCAGAGATTTGTTCAGAAGAATTCCTTCACAGGAAATTCAAACAACAACTTCACTAAGAACTATGGTTCTTCTTCTTACTAACCCCTCCCTCCACCCAATTCAGAGAGCAAGATGGAATCAATGCTTGGACAAATTTTGGAAGGTCAACAAAAGTTAACAGTGGACTTCAATGGGAAGATTGATTCTGTATACACTGAGCTGACTGGGAAGTTTGATGCATTGAATACTCATGTCAAGAAGCTGGAGAGTGATTCAGACTACTGGGTCTGTTAAAAGACAAGAGGAACTTCTTTCTAGAAGAACTGAGAACCCCAAGCATGCTTGTAACGCGATTTTGGTGAAGGAAGGAGACGAATATATGTCACTGGATCCAGCTTCGACCGATGCAGCTGCTAAGCATCGATCGATGCAACCCTCAGTGGTCGTAGAAGGGCTGAATTTGCGAGACAGCATCGACCGATGCAACTCTAGCATCGACCGATGCAACGTCGAGACCGAGACGAGAGTTATGAAAGCTCCGATTCCAGTTGCTGAGAGAGCGTACAAGCCTAAGGTTCCTTTTCCTAAGCCTAGGAGATCTAAACAAGAGACTGAAGAAGCTAGATGCAAGGCTATGATGGACAAGGTGATGATAGAGATGCCTTTGATTGATGCTGTCAAGTTTTCTCCTGGGATTAAGCGGTATGTCAAGAGAATGGTCACCAATGGTTTGAGTCCTGAGGAAGGAGCACTGCTTACAAAGGATGTCAGCTCAATTTTGTTGAAGCAGCCTCCACAGAGGAAGAAGGATAAGAAGCAGGTGGTGGTTGTCTCTAAGGAAGTAAGTGCAGTGATTCAGAGTAGGATTGCAGAGAAGTTACCAGATCCTGGAAGTTTTGTGTTAGATTTCTCTATCTCCACAGGAAGGTTTTCTCACTCACTTTGTGATCTTGGTTCTAGTATTAACTTGATGCCACATTCTGTTGCTGTGAGACTTGGAATGACAGATTTCAAGCTAACTAAGATTTCTCTTATCTTAGCTGATCGGTCCAGAAGGATTCATGAAGGTGTCTTAGAAGATGTTCCAATCAAGATTGGAGATTGCATCATTCCCACTAACTTTGTGGTACTGGAATACGACAAAGAGCCTAGTGATCCTCTCATCTTAGGACGCTCATTCTTGGCTACAGCTGGTGCTATCATTGATGTGAAGAAGGGACACATAGCCTTGAATGTGGATGATTTGGTTATGAACTTTGAGATGGACAAGCTGAGAAGAGCTCCCACTATTGATGGTCGATATTTTCTGTGGAGATTGCTTCGATGATGATCTGATCATAGAGCTTCATGAAGACATTACTGCTGGGTATGTCAAAGAGTTGGAGACTGTTGAGAAAGTGAGTAAGCAAGCTGTTGAGCTTGAAGATTGGAGTGGAGATCATCTAATCAGTACTAGAGATCATAATGAGGTTCTGATGCATGACAAGTCGTTGGTAGATTATGTTTTTGTAATGGAAACACGGATTTCAGAGGAAAGCTGCAGAATCGTTGAAGAAACACGAGTTGCAAACCGAGCATCGATCGATGCAGCTGTTGCATCGATCGACACTCCTTCCAGAGACGGCTCGAACTTGTCCAAAACCGAAGATTCTCGAGTTGATTCCTTAGCTGCAAGTACTAGACCAGTTATAAAGCTAAAGTCTCATCATTCCACAGCCAAGAACCAATAATTAAGGCCAAGGTATGCATCTCCTTCTCCCAAACCTTCTCCTATCATCAATAAGAATTTGAAAGGTCCAAAAACTGTTGTGCAGTTAACCAAGCCACGAGATTATCGTAGAGCGCTTGTTTCTTATGTTGATGATTTCGCAGGACATAAACGAAAGCCACCCATACCTAAGTCCCACCATGGTCATGTTCCTCACATCCTTGGCAGACCTTATGCACATACTGCCTACACACCACCTTGGAGGAAGAGGACATCCTCTCAGAAGCATTCACTACCATGTTCTGATCCACCGGATACCTAAGATCCTACACAGTCAAGTTAATGACTGAAGGCAACCCACTAGTAGGTTTTTCTTTTTCATTTTTCTTTTGATTTTCATTTATTTTTATATTATTCGCCAATCTCTTGCTTGATAGCACTGGAGACAGTGTTGTTTAAGCTGCGGGAGGCAGTTACTAACTACGTTTTTGTTTTTGAAAAAAATGAAAAAAATGGTTTTATTGAGTCAAATTTTTTGTTGGAAACTATGATTTTTTTTCTTTTAGTGTAATGTCTTGGTTGATTAATGCTGCAGATTGAATCCACAAATCCGACTAATGAAAAATCCAATGGCTGACCAGTGAACCAGAGACATCTGAATTTTCAACAGAATTCATAAAAGCTTGAGGTAATTTCTGTTCTTTTTTTTTACCTCATCAAGGAGATTGATTTTCATAGAGCTTGACTCCTTGTTCATACCTGACAAGTAAGACTTCAGAAAAAATTGTTACTCCTCTCCCTTATTTAAGTTTACAATCTTTTTCCTAAGAGCTTTGTTAAAAAAAAAGAGAATAAAAGATGAGATGATTTTGATCAGTTTAGAGGGTTAGGTAAATTACCTATGATCCTATTATTCTAATCTTGAGTCAAATGATCACACAAATCTTGGAAGCGGGGGGTACGTAGGTAAATTACTGATGACCCCATTATTCGCTTACACCTTTGAAGAAAAAAAAAGATAATAAAAAAGGCAAAGCTCTAAGGAAGATTAAATATAATAAGTCTGGAGGAGAGAAAGAGTACCACATGTGGTAAAAGATATGTCTTGCTTGTTATGGTATTGTACGGGAATGAGTCTAGAAGGTTCTTGATATTGATCAAATTGATGAGACCCACCGATGAAGGCTTAATGGAGGAAGTAGAGGAATTTGGTTTGAATTTTGGATGCTATGAAAGTCAACGGAGAAGTACATGGTGGTTCGATTTGGATTTATCAGCTAAGCATGTGGATAAATGTTTGGATGATCATGGCATTACTTTAAAAAGAAAATGTGTTCCTGCGTTTTCAAACCTCTTTCACAGATGAAGTTTTTGATTTGCTTGAGGCCAAGCAAATGCTAAGTCTGGGGGAGTTGATATATCATGGTTTTTAGGTGTTTTTAGCCATGATATAAGTCTTTAGCCATGATATCATAGAATCTTTTTAGTATTTTTAGAGTCATTGGAGTCTTTATAGGATTTAACATGGATGGGAGCATATTGGAGCTAAATATGAAGATTTGGAGCTTAATCAAGCATTGAAGCTGAGCTACGAAGTTGGGAGACGAAATTTAAAGAGTGCATCGATCGACACACTGATAGCATCGGTCGATGCATAGCCAATGAAGAAATCGGAAGTTTTCCCACAAGTTTTGAAGATTAACAAATCTGCCTCAAAGTCTTCCATATTTGCATCATTGGTCTCTAGCCGTGTTTAGGAATATAAATAGGATTTTATGGTCATAGTTTAGACCTAAGCTTTATTTTTCCCTGCAACTTTTGAGAGCAAAACCCTTAGAGATTTTTAGAGAGCTTTTTCAGGGAAGATTCAGAACTCCTTTTCTTCTCCCTTTAATCTCTTAATGCTATCTATTTTATTCATGATTTGTGTTCTTACAATTATGTCTGAGTAAATCTGCTAGTTAGGTTTAGGGTTTCTCATTAGGGATTTCATTGATTATTAGATCTGTTATTATTTAGGATTCATTATCTTTCTTGTTCTTCACCATAGGTTGTTTTTAATGCTAGATCTTTGATTAGTCATCTGGATTTAGATCTTAGGATTATTAATTGATATGAGAATATAATTGATTTTCCTGATAAAACCTTTGGTGAGCATAATTACTTTTTACAAAGAGATTTGAATTATTGATTTTGTGAACTTATCTAAACCTGATTTTATTGCTGGTTTTTAACTTGAATTTTGCAAAAAAGAGATTTGGATTTTCTGGTTTTAAAACTTAGATAATATTTGCAGTGTGAACTGATTTATTTTACAATTGTATTTAGAGTTCAAGAACGGTGCTTAATTATTGAATCCTGCTTGTTTAATTAATTGATCTGATTTTCCATGATTTCCTGAGAATTTCCCTAGGCCTAGCGTTTATTCCATCTGAATTTACATCTCTTTTATTTTCTGTTTAATCTTGCAATTTAATTTAACTATTTTTGTTTAGCATAATCAAAAGATTATTAAATCTATTGTGTGAATCTAGAGTTCTTGTGGATTCGATCCGTAAGTACTACAATTGATCTCTTAATTTGAGAGAGTAGCTCAAGGTTCAATTTGAGCATATCACACGATATAAAGCCCGACTTGTTGCACAAGGTTTTTCTCAAAGGTCGGGAGTTGATTATGAGGAAACATATTCTCCGGTCATGGATGCAATTACATTCAGGTACTTAATGAGTCTAACAGCTTTTAATAATTTATAAATGTACCTTATGGATGTAGTGACAGTGTATTTATATGGATCATTGGATAATGAAATACACATGTAAATTCCAGAAGGATTTAAGGTTCCTGAGACTTTTAAAAAAAAAAACCTACTTATGCGGTAAAATTACAGCGATCACTTTACGGATTATAACAATCCGGACGCATGTGGTATAATCGCTTAAGCGATCACTTATTGAAGAAAGGGTATGTAAATAATGAAATATGCCCTTGCGTCTTTATAGAGAAATCCTCATCGGGATTTGTGATCATTGCTGTATATGTTGATGATTTCAATATAATTGGAACTCAAAAGGAGATTGATGATGCTAGAACTCATATGAAAGAAGAGTTCAAATGAAAGATCTTGGGAAGACTAAATTTTGTCTCGGTCTTCAAATAGAACATCTCCAAGATGGAGTATTTGTGCATCAGTCAAATTATACGAAAAAGATTTTAAAGCGCTTTTATATGGATAAAGCGACTCCTTTGAGTACTCCAATGGTCGGTAGATCTCTGAATGTTGATACAGATCCATTCAGACCTTGTGAAGAGAATGAAGAAATACTTGGTCCCGAAGTACCTTATATGAGTGCTATCGGTGGACTTCTGTATCTTGCAGATTGTACTCGACCAGACATTGCATTTGCAACTAATTTACTTGCAAGATACAACTCAGCTCCTACTCGCAGGCACTGGAATGGAATTAAGCACATATTCCGCTATCTTCAAGGTACGATTGACTTGGGATTGTTGTATCGTAGAAACTCTGCGTTTGGTCTAGTTGGTTTTGCAGATGCAGGATATTTATCGTATCCACATAAATCTCGATCCCAAACTGGATACGTTTTCACAATTGGAAGAACTACAATCTCGTGGCATTCACAAAAACAGACTTTGGTCGCCACCTCTTCGAACCACGCAGAACTATTAGCGCTTCATGAAGCATGCAGAGAATGTGTATGGCTCAGATCCATGTCAAACCATATAAAAGATGCAAGTGGAATGGTCAGCAGTAAGGAGCCAACGACACTATACGAAGACAATGCAGCTTGTGTCGCTCAAATCAAAGAAGGTTATATCAAGAGCGACAGAACAAAACATATTCCTCCAAGATTCTTCTCCTACACTCAAGAACTCGAGAAGAACAAGGAGGTCAATATCCAATATATCCGATCAAGTGACAACGCAGCAGATCTCTTTACAAAATCCCTTCCGACTACCATATTCAGAAAGCATATTCATAGCATCGGAATGCGTCATCTACGAGATCTTTGAAGAAAGACCACTCATATCTTTTCCAGGGGAGATTACGTCACTATAATCTTTTTCCTTGTCATGGTTTTTATCCCAATGGGTTTTTCCATGATAAGGTTTTTAATGAGGCAGTACGTAATTCTATAGTGATGAATATTCAAGGGGAGTGTTATAAAGAAGTGATTATTCATCACTAAACATCACACATGTTTTAACACTTGTCATGCTTCTCTCTTTTGATTAAGTGACTCATCCTTTATTTTGTACCTATAAATATGTGATGAGAGTGAGATATAGACAATATAAGATTTCAAAGTGAAGAGATGTGTTAGTGTTGTTCTTCCTCACCCTCTCCCTCACCTCACGTTTCTTTTCTATTTTCTTTGTGCAATTACATAGTTGCATAAACATAAACATATACACATATATCTTATTATATAAAGTTGGGTTTTGAAAGTTAGCCATTAACAAGATTTTGACATGTGTCAAGTTATCAATCTCAGATTTTGACATGTGTAAAAGTTAATATTTAATAGGAGGAATTTGATTACAACAAAAATAAAATATTTTGTTTTAAAAAATATTAATAATGTAAAAAGATAATTATCAAATATTACAGAATTTATATAAAAACAAAGAGTCTTTTTAAATAATTATAAGGAGATATATATATATATATTTCATAAAATTCATAATTATATTGTTATTTACTTATTTTAATTTTAATTTATTAATTCTACAAAATATATAAAAAGAGATTAAGTAAAAGATACGGTTAATTATTAATTCTAAACTTTGTAAATACTCATATTTAAATAGTTTATTCAAAAATATTGCTTTCAACTATGTTTAGTTGGGAAAAAAATTTTAAATGGTAAGTAAATTTTTCTTATTTTTTTAACCAAATTTTCTTCTACTTTCTCCTTTTTCAGTTGAAAATAGGTAAGACTAATTTGTTGACCCAAAGAAAAGATTAATATATGCATCTTCTTTTCCTAATACATAATTTTATATTGATTTATTTAATTTATATTTTCATCTTTGAATTAATTGAGATTCATATATTATCATGCTTATAATTTTATATTGTTTCTTTAATTATGTCAAATTAATTTTTTTTTAATTTCTCAGCCTTGATTGGTTGGCCATAAACCCTTTTTTTTTTTTTGCAAACATAATTGTCACCATTATTAAATCCCAAAGGGAGATAACGAGTAAAAGTTCATAAACCTAATGGATGGATAAAATAGGCTAATCAAACACAAGCTTACAACAAACATAGATAGATAGATTGGAAAACATAAACCGTTGTTGATAGATCCATATGAGCTCAAAGATTGTGACACTTTGGTTTGCGGAAAGGTTTAAAAGTATTGATTTGGCCACATATATCACCAAAATGCACTTATTTTTGGTCAATGGTCCTGAGAGAACTTCATGATGGGTGACCTTCCTAGAAGTGACTGTCGGAACTATGGGAGTGAGGAAAAACACACAGGAAAAGATCATTTGTTGATTTATAGAGTCGATAAATAAGTTTTTAAAACCTTTCAAACGTAACAAACCGGCCATCGAATATGGGTAGGTCCACGGGCCGGGAATAGATGTAGGACCCACTTAAAAGGGTGGGTCCATGGACTGAGAGTGGACATGGGCTCACTAAGCAAGGTGGCGGTTGAGGTGATACAGAGACAGAGGCTACATCATGGTGTGTCAAAGACACTTCCACGAATACATTGAGAAATTTAACATTTGTTACTATCAAAAGATATTGTGACGTTAAAAAAAAGTTTTTACTTTCATTGGTTGTCGGAGCAAGCCATTTTGAGATAGTAAAAAGACGTGAACATTTTCTCTCGACACTGGATGAGGGCAGAGCTGAGGTTCTCTATATAGTGGAGAAGTTTGGACACAAGGTTATCGCACCAATCAGCTTGGCACCTTCCTTTGGTTTGTGCTCGCACGGGCCCCTCTAGCTTGGAACCCTTGGTTGAAAGACCTTGGTTGCTCCCAGTCGTCATGGAGAGCCAACTGGAGAGCACGCTTGCTTGTGCAGTATGCGGATGAAGAGTTAAGCTAGTTGCTGTTGAAAAGGCTCTCTACGGATTGAAACAGGCCCTCGTGCTTGGTTCGGTACCTCACACAGTCCTCTTACGAAGCCTATTCCCGTACGCAAGTTTATCTCCCCAAGAGAGGATGGCGGAGCCAAGGTTCTTTCCATGGTGGAGGAGGTTGAATGCAAGGTTCTCTCCATAAGGGATGAGGGTGGAGCCGAAGTTTCCTCCATGGTGGTCATATATTATTGTGATGATACATCATTGATTAGTATATTTTTTATTCAAAATATTTTTTGAGCTAACAATCTTAGTAATTAAAAAACTACGCAAAAGT
Organism: Camelina hispida; assembly: GCA_023657505.1. Classification (NCBI taxonomy): domain Eukaryota; kingdom Viridiplantae; phylum Streptophyta; class Magnoliopsida; order Brassicales; family Brassicaceae; genus Camelina; species Camelina hispida. The sequence goes on along the minus strand of CP094635.1, from coordinate 22,452,401 downwards.
GAAAGCAAAATAGTTGGCTTAATGTGTTCATATATACATTTTCTAGGTGGTGATAAAGAATATATTTGTAACATAGAGTATAGGTGTAAAGAAAATATGTTTAATAGTAACATACATAAAAGATTTGTAAATGGGTATAAATCAGTGTATTATAAAAAATAAAATTATAAATAACATACAACAAATTTTAATATATTTTTGTTAAAATTAATTTAATTTATAAAACTTTAAACCCGCACATCGGGCGGGTCCTCATCTAGTATATATATATAATAATCTTCTATATTTGCGTTATTATCTACAACAAATCAAAGATATTCGTTTGATTCGCCAACTTTAATTGCAGTGATCCAGCCATAGGTTTTGGAAATATTAAATTTATTTCACTGGTAAGATTTATTTACTTATAAAATATAGGGCACTAAACAGATTACTGAGATGATGAATATTCATTTTTTCTTATACATTTTTTATTTTGTTATCTAAAACTAAAAACGAATTATTGTTATATTTCTTGTTTAAATATTAAATCTTTATTATTGATAGAGATCTATATTCTGGTAAATTCTAGTATATCCTGAACTATAAATCCTAGTAATTTTAAATACCAGATTTCTATTTACCATTAGTTGATTAAAACAGGCAAATAATCTGTTACTTAATGTGTTGTGATCCTTGTTTGTTTGTTTTTTCACAAAATCATAATGCTGAAATTTTTATATTTCATAATATATGAATCATTAGACCCAAAAAACTATATTATTACACAAATTTATATCATTATATGGATTTTATGTTAACAAACCGCTATATATGCGGTAGAAAATATATGATTCATTTGACTCTAATAATTATATTATTAAACCGATCAGTATTAAATTTATGATTCATCATATCCATAAAAATGATATTATTAAACCCGATCAGGTATTTTGGGGATTTAAATTATAAAAATTAGTATAAAATATAATGACGAAAGTTGTAGTTAAGTTGGTGTTTTGAAAGTTATTTGATAAAAAGTGTTTTTAGCTCTATAACACTGATACGTCAGATTTTTTGCAAGTGTGATTCTCTATTAATATATCGGGGATAGCTTCTAGATGAATGACAAGGACACGTGATTTTAGAAATATATGTTATGTTTTGTGCTTATGGTCTGTTGTTTTGAGGGATTGAGGGAAAACGAGCTATTTCTCCCCCAAAACTATCATATCTCGCCGGATGGGACTCGAATTTTGGCCATGAGCTACATATCCCCATCATTGATCCTTATTTCTCCCCGCCACAATCAAAAGTTTTATACTTATATCACCCCGAGCCTGAATTGTCGGTTTAGCTGGTGAACCACAGACCAAACCATATAACCCAAAATTAAACCAATAAAAACTCGATTCCTTACCCAGTTACGAACCCATGAACCCACAAATCCCCAATTTTCAACACGAACTCTAAAATCGATCTTTGGCATTGTTCTTCTTCTTTCTTCATTTATGGGTTCCCATTACTTTCGAGCTTCATAATGAGCAATTAATCAACAAAGTCGACCGGATCATCCAGTTCTCGCGAGAGTAAGAGTGTACAGTTTGCAAAGAGATTTTGGTGTGGGGAAGCAGTTGTAGCTTTGATCTCGAAATCTGATCCACAATCCTTACCAGAGATACTACCGTTGTAGATTCGTTGCAACAAATACGGTAAAAGTGATGCTTTTATCCTCTTATTTCATGGTTTTGGTTCTAATAATTGTGATATTTGGTTCAAGTGGGCCGATGAAGCTTTGCTGAATGAGGTAGATGCATTGGCTACGAAGAATGCTAGACTTGAGCAACAGCTGAAACAGCTTAGGACAGAGAGGTTGGAGTTTGAGAAGATGGTTTATGAGAAGATGGAGAAGGAGGTCTTGGAGAAAGTTAAAGATGGTATAGGTGAAGCCAAATCATGGAATAAGAAGATGATGAGTGTTATATTGATAGTTTATGGTCATGATTGGACTAAGCAAAGTAGTTGGTTGAAGAGTCTATATGGTCATGTTTGTTTGTTTGTGATTTAAGACAATTTGTATTTGAAACCTTTTATGCCAAACATGAAGCTCCATTTTTGTTAAACATGAAGCTATGCATTCATACAAAAGAGATAGGGAGTAGAGTAAAGAGATGAAATTTAATGTCATGAAGGTTCACCATTTCAAACGAAATAGATCATACAAAAGAGATAGGAAATGCAAGAGTTTATGTGGTCGAAAATACAACAAAGGCAACCACAAAATTCACCTTTTGAGACAAAAGACACTAAGCAACCTAGGGGAAGAAAACACTACAAGAAAACATGAAATTAACGACTGCACACTACAAGAAAAATGACTTTTCTTAACGTCTGAATAACGCTATCTAACGTTACCATAGCGTTTTAAGAAACGCTGTATCTGCGCCCGTCATCGTAGGTTAGCTACTTTAGATAGCGTTTTTTGGTCTGCTGTCATATTGTAGTATACAGTAGCGTTTATATTTATGCAATTAAATACATATATATAATGCAATTTTTTTTTATTTTTTTTGTTACCAATTTTAAATTCTGAAAACCTCAATTTTAATTTACAAGGAAAAAAATAATAAATATTATTAATTATAAAAATTTACAAGTACAACAAGTATGTGGAACTTAACAATCGAGTCTAATGATGTGAACCAAATTAAATGAGAAAAATCATAATCTTTTGTTGCTCATCTTCTTGTTACGTTGTTGAGCATTTAGTTTCTTGAGCTGCTTCCGAAGATTGTTTGAGTTTATGTTGTCATATACTCCTTTCCTTCAACTTAGTTTGCCTTGTCTCTAGCTTGATTCACTTCCTCACAAACCTCCTTACACATCATTCTTAATTCTGAAAGATAAACCTACAAAATAACTCAGATCTGTATATCAGAAATGAAATAAGAAAAAAACTTAACAGATTGATACTCAATAATACTCAAAAATACTAAAACTCTAATCACACTCAAATGAAAACAGAGTAAATCCTTAAATCAGATAAATCTAGAGATTTTACCTTGTGAACAAAAAAACTATCAGTGAGGAATAAAAGCAAACACTTGGTGGGTGCATTTGTTCTTTCTCTTGTTTGGTTATTCTCTTAAACGAGCCCAGCTGAGAAAACCTACTTGCACAGATCTGATAATAAACCTACAAAATCAGCTAACCCAGAAACAAAATTCACATCAACAATTAAAAACCTTGTCAGAAAATCAAACCAATCGAGAGAAAAATTGGAGAAGCAATTCACGAAGAAGAGAGAGAGAGTACTCGTTTAGAGAAGTGACTAGATAAAATTGGTTGATGAATCATGCATTCCAAGGAGGAGATAGATCTAAGAGATGAGGGATGAAGTAGTGCGGATCTAGAACGTATAATCTAGGGTTTTGTTGGATCTCGATAATACTGGATTCGGATCTGAAGAATTGGAAACAACAGAGACGGAGGAGATTCAGACGATGCCCAATCTGAGATTTGGAGGAGTGTTTGCATAATAACTATGTAACAAAATTCGAAGATTTGAAGCAGGATTGTTGTACCAGGGAAGAAAACAAGAATTAGGAAGAAGATAGAGAGAGCTAGTCACTGGACTTGAGGTTTATGTTAAGGTGTTTCTCGTAAAAGAAGATTATTGTGTGTCGAAGAAAGGAGATGAGATTGTGTATTTGTGTGTGTCGTTTAAGTGTTTAGGTCAATTTTTTTTTTTAACTTAATCATTTTTTTTTTGGTTTGGGCGGACAACTTGAGTTTAGATACAATTTTCGTTAAAATTTTGGCGGACAATGAAATTTTATTATTCATAGCGTTTATCACTTTAGAAACGCTATAAAACAAAATAGACATAGGTCAACTATAGCATAAACACATAAACCGCTATACTAAAGTGCTATTAATACTCATTTTTCTTGTAGTGGCACTATTAGTCACTATTTAGTCGCTAAATCGTGTTTTACGACTAAATAACGACTAAAACATGTTGTCGTAAATCGTTAGTCGGTAAGAAAATTAGTAGTATATTTTCGCTAAATAGCGACTGATTATTAATGTTTGCAGTCGTAAGCGTAGTAAATGAAGTAGCTAAATTTAGCAACATACGACTAATTTTACGATTACAAACATTAGTCATAACATAGTCACTAAATTTAGTGACTAATTAACAACTAATTACCGACTATAGTTGTATATAAGTATTTATACATTATTGTATTTATACAATATTTATACAGTATTTATACAAAATATATATATATATTAATTAATTTAAATATATTTAAATTATGAATAGTAATTTAAAACATTATTTTGAATACTATATTTATTATTATAAACCATGATTACAAAAACTGTATTACAAAATAAAATTAAAAATCATAACTAAAAATAAAAATACTTCATCCTGCTCAAAAACTAGAAAAGAAAAGGTGAAATGTCTAGGTTTTAGTTACGTCCAAGCCCCGCATTTCTTGGCTTCTCCAATCTTTCATTCTTTCTTCTTGCTTCATCCTCTTTTCTCTTCACGACTTCCTGTACACAACTAACAACCACTACTAGTAAGTTTGTTATGCTTGTTCTCCTTCTTCTTTCTCAAATTGATGACTTAAAGGGTTACTTTAAGGTTGTATGTGTACTGTTTCTGAAGGAAAAGGAAAGGGTTTTAGAACATACCGTAGGTTTGGTCCTCAAGGGTTTCAAAGGAGCTGCCGGTTCTCTGAGAAGCATTGAGGAGATGGTGGATTTGTCCTGATTTGCTGCAAGAATCGTTTTGTCCTTTGTTCTTTTCTCTAGTTTTAGAGGAAAGGGATGTTCTCTGCATTATCCATTCTCTGATAAAATCATCAGAATCAAAGTTTAGTACTTTTATTTACTTACCTCACATCATCGGTAGTATATGCAACATATAAAATGAAAGATTAATTGAAAGCAAAAACTTACTTGTTTCTTCTACCATCCTCTCCTTTGCCCTTTACATCTCATTAAGTGAGACATGAATGTTCTCTGCATCATCCACTCTCTGCAAATCCCCAAAGTTTAGTAACTCAATTCTATATTGGTTTTTGCATTAACAAATTATACTTGCAACATGGTAGAATTTACAGACATTTTGATGAAACAACTTGCTTTAACATGTTTCGTTTCAAACTGACAAAAAAGGCTGCTACTTTGACTAACAAGCTAAAACCCCAATTTGTTCAAGCAAAAGTGTTTTATGACATGACTGACCTTTTCAAGTGAGGAGATTCAGATTCTGGTGGTTCATAAGAGAATTTGGAATCGAGGGAGAAGCGAATATTCCGGACTGATTCCGGATATTTCGCCGAATTTGACCGGATTCAAAGTAGACCATGAAATCGATGGTACAAAATTTTGAGCTTCGTTGATATAGAGATATGAGACATTTGAAGTGAGTTTTAAGAAGGTGAAGCTGTTGATCCCAAAAGACACTCGACTTGAACCGCCATTTTCAGCTTCAACGACGACAAAAGGATAACACAAACATAGGTTTTAATTACAATCTTTATTTGCTAATTACCTTGTTGGGAGAGTTGTTTCAAACTTTCAGTCACATAGATTTTTCAGTCATAGATCTGAAATGTTTTTGGTCTAATAGGTTTTCGAGAGTCATAGAGATAAGGGGGAGGTGAGTAGAGAAAGAAGACTTACCCGCAGATTCAAATTGACGGGACGTGGAGACGACGGTCGGAGGTTTGGCCGGACAGAGTCATCGCTATTCGAAGAATGAGACTGAAGTTTTGGAGAGTTTCAAGAGTGATGATGATTGTTTTTTCTAAGTGTAGTCCACAGATCTAGGGAGTTTCTTTGTTTGTTGATTCTTGGCCAAATTTTGAATCATATCAAAACTCAAAAGTGATGCTTTTAAGGCCCAAACTAAATGACTAGTTTTAGGTTTTTTTGTCAACAATTAGATTTAGATTTTAAAATGACTAATTTAATAATTTTATAAGTAAATAGTTTTTGAAAATATTAAATTATATGTATACACTAAATAGTTTTAGATATATATTTTATTTTATACACATAATGATTATATTTTGGTTAAATGGTTTACAATATAATTTCTATATACTATGCATTATAAAAGTTTAAAATTTAAGTATAAGGTTTAAGTACAGGGTTTATAGGTTTATGATTTGGGGTTATTTGATTTATGATTTATGAATTAATTTGGATTTAGAATTTATGATTTAGGTTTTGAAGTTTAGTTAAAGGTTTGGGGTTAAATTGAAAACTTTGATTTTCTTAATTAGGACTGATATGTGACTTCTTAGCAATATTAACTATGAGTCCCATATTAGTTTAAATTGGTGACTATTTAGCGACTACGTATTTTTGTGCAATATAGTCATAAAATAGTCGCTAAATTACGACTAAACTAGCGACTACAATATGTAGTCGTCAAAAAAGGACTGATATCGACCAAATATATGTAGTCGTAAAATAGTTGTTATATAGTTGCTACTTAGTCGCCAAAATTGACGACTACATATATAGTCGCCAAATGTAGTCGTAAAATCCATGTTTTCTTGTAGTGAAAGAGTTCATGTGGTCGAATATATAATCTAGGCAACCACAAAATTGGCACCCTAGTTATAAGTAGCTACTTGATCAAGCTTGAGTGAGTGAACCTTGACTTGGTTCAGGTTGAGAAGGCTGTCGAGAAGGCTGCAAAAAAACATGGCATGAGAGTTAGTAACCAAAAGAAAAGTTAGAAACTGAAACCATCAAAACAATTCATCATACCTTGGCAAATTCAGACTTAAACTAGAGTTATGGTTATTGATGGAAGGAAATAATAAGTGAGTACCAAGTTTAAATTATTTTTTGTCATTTATGAATTGAAAAAGCATAAAATTCGACGCATTGATTTCAATAGTTATGAAAATAAAGATTTGGATGAATTTACAAAAATACATGTAATAAATGTACTTTCTATATCATATAAATTCAAAAGAAAGAAAACAAAGAAATATTTACAGATTTAGTTTCACACAAAATAAAATGTTGGATCACTTTGTTAGTAACTAGATTTGGACCCGTACTTGAGCACAAGTTGAAATTTCTTTTATTTATATTATAATTTTAGAATAAAATATCATTTTTATGATTATTTTTAAAAGTTTTTTTGGATAAACATTATGCAATATGACTTGAAAAAAAACACCTATTTTGTAAGTTTTATATTGTTAAATTTTTAATTTTTATGTATGAGAAATGATTATGTTTGTTGTTTGTTTTTATTTTAACTTTTGAACATGTTTGGTGAAAGTGTTTTAATATGACCCGTGCTTAGGTTAGATTTTTTTTTTAACTGCACAATAAAATTTCAGAAATCACGATTAAGTGTAATAAATTGCCAAGATTTTCTTCCTTTTTATGCCTAGCAGTATATATTTTGTAACAATACATGGAATACTAAAGATTTTATTTTGGAAATTGTATAAATCATTAGAATATTTTTTTTAAGTGGATTCTTGGAGATATTCTTAAGTTAATTCATATAGCCCACAAATTGACCAATTAATCTATAACCCTTTTTTTGTAACCAACCTATATTTAATGTATAACCTATTTTGTAACTAAATTATAAAAATAATATAGTCTACAAAAAAAAGTTGTCTACTTCCGTTTTATTATATAGGGGATATGGAGACCTATACGTTTTTACTTGACATCATAGATTCTAGGGTAGGATTGATGTATTTAAATTTTTAGAAAAATATGTTATAAATTAATAGTTGAGTATAAAATTATGAAAAGGGCAAAAATGTGGCCCAACTGTACGTCTAGGGTACATTTTTAAGAAGTTGAAGACATACAAATGTGCTGATAATGATATCTTTTCATACGAAGCAGTATGACAGTTTGCAATATTTTTCGGTTAATCTATTCTTGTGGTTTCAGCATATTAGGATGATGCGTATTTTCTATCTTATCATATAAACTTTCATGTCAAAATTACTCATTAACAAGATCGTGACACATATTAATTGTATCATTCAGATGTTGATAAATGTCAATTCTAGATTTATTAAATTAAAAAAATAAAAATTTAAAAATTTAAAATCTACCATAAAAAGGTTTTATATAAAATTAAAATAGAAAAAATAAAATCTAGATCATTGTAAGGAAATTATGTATATATACATAAAAAAAAGATTGTTGAAGTAAATATATATATATATATATAGAGAGAGAGATTGTCTCATATTATTTTCACCAATCAAATAATTTATTCACAAAAATGCTATCTTATTATATAAAGTTAGGTTTTAAAAGTTAGCCATTAACAAGATTTTTACATGTGTCAAGTTTATATCAATATGAGATTTTGACATGTGTAAAAGTTAACATTTAATAGGAGGGATTTGAGATTACAACAAAAACAAAATATTTTGTTTTGAACAATATTAATACTGTAAAAGATAATTATCAAAAAAAATTATAAAAATTAAAAGCTTTTTTAATAATTATAAGGATCTTATTATATAAAGTTAGGTTTTAAAAGTTAGCCATTAACAAGATTTTAGCATGTGTCAAAGTTTATATCAATATGAGATTTTGACATGTGTAAAAGTTAATATTTAATATGAGAGATTTGAGATTACAACAAAAACAAAATATTTTGTTTTGAACAATATTAATACTGTAAAAGATAATTATCAAAAAAATTATAAAAATTAAAAGTTTTTTCTAATAATTATAAGGAGATTATATATATATATATATCATAAAATTCAAAATTATAACATTGTTTACTTATTCTTAATTTTAAGTTATCAATTCAACAAAATAATAGAAATGGGATTAAGGAAAATATACAGTTAATTATTAATTCTAAATTTTTTAAATACTAACTTCTATAGAAATATAGATTGTCTCATACTTTTCATCTAACAAAATAATTTATTCAAAAATATTGTTTTCAACTTTGTTCTATTGGTAAAACTTTCTTAATAGAAAGGTAAATTTTTCTTACTTTATAAACCAAAATTTTCTCCTTTTTGCTCATTTTCAGTTTTAATAGGTAAGATTAATATATTGACAAAAAAAAAGATTAATATATGCGTCTTCTTTTTCGAATACTGTATTTTCAAATTTAATGTAGTATTTTTAGATTGTTTTATTTAATTTATCTTTTCACCTTTGAATTATTTGGAATTCATATATTATTATGTTTATTTCTTTATTTATGTCAAATTAATCTTCTTCTATTTTTTCAACCTTGATTGGTTGGTCACAGGTCCTTTTTGTGCAAACTAGGGTGTCAAAGTCTCAGAATTCTTATGGATCTATCAACAACAATTTATGTTTTCCAATCTATCTATCTATGTTTAAAAGAATTGATTTGGCCACCTATGTCACCAAAGTGCACTTATCTTTTCTATCAATGGTCCTAAGAGAACTACAGAGTTAAGAGTGTTTGAGTTCGAGTAGTTTCAGGATGGGTGACTGTAACGCCCGTGTCCCAAAGAAAAGTGGAAGAACCGATCAATTTATGTGAAATCATGAAATTGCCAGTTTGGTTTAAGTTCACCCGGTTTAGAGCAGGTTTTGGGAAACCCTAAGTTATATATTTATAATGAAATGGACGCCTCTTCTCTCTATTTGGTCGTGGCTGTTATTCAATACTTGTGTTGAGAGGAAGAAAGAGATATAGAGAGAGGAGAGAGCCTATTGTGGTGTGAAGGAGATTAAAGGAGAAGGAGCAGAATCGTTAGGGTTTGGAAAGAAACAGTTTCGATATATCAAATCGTTGTCAAAGGTAACGAAATTTGGTAGTGTTATTCTCAAGCCTTTCATCGTCATTCTCCTTTTTACAGAAGTGGATTTGGATTTAAACTCGATGAGTTATGTGCAGTTTCATGAGACACGTTTTCTCAGACGCGAGTTGGAACCATCGGGGATTGTAACTGAGATCGTGGTCTCATCTGGTTTTTGATCGGCACGAGATTTTGTGGGAAGCTTCGTGACGTCTCGGAATAGCTTTTCACCGGAGGGATTTGATAGTTAACGGTTGGTTTTTATTTTAGGGTTTCGTCTTTAAGACTGTTCTTTTCTGATGTTTCTGTCCAGTTTCGCTATAAGTCGTTTTTGGTTGTGTGGCTTGTTGTAGGGAATTTCTGGGCTGTTTCAGACGTTAGGAGAGTCTCAACTGGTTATATTCGTTGTTATAATCAGTTTGATAAGGTGAGTGCGTGACCATGAGCTTATCTAAGCGATTGGGTTGTATAACTTGTTTTGTGTGAAGTTGTGTAGGTGTGATGAATGTGTTATTGGATGTTCTGTTCAATGTCTGGTTTGTTATGTTTTATTTGTGGTTGTACTCTTGATTTGCTTGTGTGTATAGCTCGTAGATGGGAGGATCGTCTCATTGGGTATTTCTGGTAATACTCACGCATCTCATTGTTGTTTGTGGTGCAGTTAATGAATGTGTAGCGTGGAATCATGGCAATGAGGAGGAGGATGATCTAGAGTCTCTGTTTTGTGATGTTGGTTTTTAGTGTTTGTGTTGATGGAACTTTGGATAGAGTTATGTTAGGTTGTTGGATAGAATGGTTAGGAATGTTACTGCATTGATGATATGTTGGTTCTGTATTGTTGGTATGTTTCCGTTGTGCATGTTGGTTGTTGTTGGTTTATTGTTGAATTGTGGTTTGGTTGGTTTAATTAAGTAGTATGGGATGCTTAATTATGTATTGTACTTATTTAAAAAAAAACGGGTCCGGTTGTTTCAGTGACCTTTGAGGAAGTGATTTCAGAACTGTGCAAGGAAAGACAAAACATAGGAAAATATCATATGGTGATTTATACGGGTAAGTATATAAAGCCTCACGAACGTAACAAACCGGCCGTCGGATATGGGTGGGCAAGAAGTAGACGTGGGGCCCACTTAGGAAGGTGGGCCCATGGACTGTGAGTGGACATGGGGCTAACTAAAAAAGGTGGCAGTCGGGACGTTCCAGAGACAAAAGCTACATCATGGTGTGTCAAAGACACTTCCACGAATACATTGGAAAATTTAAAATTAGTTACTATCAAAAGATTTTATAACGTTAGAAAAGGGTCTTTAGTTTCATTGGTTGTCGGAGCAAGCCATTTTGAGATACCTAAAAGACATGAACATTTTCTCTCTACACTTGAGTAGGGCAAAGCCGAGGTTCTCTCTATGGTGGAGGAGGTTGGACGCAAGGTTATCTTCCCAAGTAAGGAATGTGGAGAAGGTTGGACGCAAGGTTATCTCCCCTAGGGAGGAAGGTGGAGCCAACGTTCTCTATGGTGGAGGAGGTTGGACGCAAGGTTCTCTACATAAGAGAGGAGGACGGAGCCGAGGTTCTCTCCATGGTTGGTCATACACTATTATGATGTTACATCATTGATTAGTATACTATGTAATATATTTTTTATTCGGAATATTTTTTGAGCCAATAATTTTAGTAATTAAAAAACTATGCAAATGTGAAGGTAAAATACATAAATAACTAGATGAGGACCCGCCCGATGTGCGGGTTTAAATATTTATAAATTAAATTAAATTTAATAAAAATATATTAAAATTTGTTGTACGTTATTTATAAATTGTATTTTTGTTATAATACACTGATTTATATCCATTTACAAATCTTTGATGTGTGTTACTACTTAAAGTGTACTTTTTACACCTAAATATACTTTATGTTACAAATATTTTTTTTATCACCACCTAGAAAATGTCTATATGAACACATTAAGCCAACTATTTTACTTTCACTTCTGCATAGTTTTTTAATTACTAAAATTGTCGGCTCAAATAAAACAATTTTAAAAATATATATTACATAATATACTAATTAATAATGTATCATCATAATAATGTATGACCACTATGGAGAAAACCTCGGCTCCACCCTCATCCCTTATGGAGAGAACTTTGCGTCCAACCTCCTCCACCGTGGAGAGAACCTTGGCTCCGCCTTCCTCCCTTGGGGAGATAACATTGCGTCCAACCTCCTCCACCTTCCTCCCTTGGGGAAATAACCTTGCGTCCAACTTTCCCCACTATAGAGAGAATCTCAGCTCTACTTTCTTCATGTGTGGAGAGAACATGTTCACATCTTTTTGCTATCTCAAAATGGTTTGCTCCGACAACCAATGAAAGTAAAAAACTTTTTCTAACGTCACAAAATCTTTTGATAGTAACTAATGTTAAATTTCCCAATGTATTCGTAGAAGTATCTTTGACACACCATGATGTAGCCTCTGTCTCTGTAACGCCTCAGCCGCCACCTTGCTTAGTAAGCCAATGTCCACTCTCACTCCATGGACCCACCTTCCTAAGTGGGCTTACATCTATTCCCGGCCCGTGGACCCACCCATATTCGATAGCTGGTTTGTTACGTCTGGGAGGCTTTAAAAACTTGTTTGCAGACCCTACAAATCAAAAAAATGATATTTCCTGTGTTTTGTCCTCACTCGCACAGTTTCGACAATTACTTCTAGGAAGGTCACCCATCATGAAGTTCTTTCAGAACCCTTGACCGGAAAATAAGTGCATTTTGGTGACATATGTGGCCAAATCAATTCTTTTAAACCTTTCCGCAAACCAAGGTGTCACAGTCTTTGAGCTTCTATGGAACTATCAAAAACGATTTATGTTTTTCTAATCTATCTATCTATGTTTGTTATAACCTTGTGTTTGATTAGCCTATTTTATTTATACATTAGGTTGATGAGCTTCTACTCGTTATCTCCCATTGGGATTGAATGAATGAATAATGGCAACAATTATGTTTGCAAAGAAAAAGAAGGGGTTATGACCAACCATTGAAAAATTAGAAGAAAATTAATTTGACATAATTAAAGAAACAATAGAAAATTATAATCACTGCAATATATGAATTGCAAATAATTCAAAGATAAAAATATAAATTAAATAAAACAATCTAAAAAATATTACAATAAATTTTAAAATACACTATTAGGAAAATAAAATGCATATATTAATTTTTCTTTTGGGTCAACATGTTAATCTTACCTATTCCCAACTAAAAAAGTAAAAAGTATTAGAAAATTTTGGTTTAAAAATAAGAAAAATTTACTTTCCCACTAAAATAAATTCCCAATTAAACAAAGTTGAAAGCAGTGTATTTGAAGAAATTATTTAAATATGAGACGATCTATGTTTATATAGAAGTGAGTATTTACAAAAAATTAAAATTAATAATTAACTGTATATTTTCCTTAATTCCCTTTTCTATTTTTTGTAGAATTAATAACTTAAAATTAAAAGTAAGTAAATAATATTATAATTCGAATATTATGAAATATATATATATATAATCTTCTAATACTTAATAAATTCTGTAATTTTTGATAATTATCTTTTTACATTATTAATATTTTTAAAATAAAATATTTTATATTTGTTGTAATCAAATTTCTCCTTTTAAATATAACTTTTACACTTGTCAAAATCTGAGATTGATAACTTGACACATGTCAAAATCTTGTTAATGACTAACTTTCAAAACCCAACTTTATATAATAAGATTGGATTATTGTGTTCATACAAACATTTACTAGGTGGTGGTAAAGAATATATTTGTAACATACAATTTATTTAGGTGTAAAAAATACGCTTTTAATGGTAACATACATAAAAGATTTGTAAATAAATATAAATCAGTATATTATAGCAAAAATAAAGCTTATAATTTTCTAATTTAATGTTTGGTTGGAAAAAAAATAAAGCTTATAAATAATGTTATTTATAAAATTTAAACATGCACATTGGACGGATCCTTATCTAGTTATTCAAATAACTAAATAGACTTTGGTGAAAAACTCTTTGGCAACAAATTGACATGTAGTAGGTAAACAATTTTTTTTTTTGTCATTTATCAAGTTTTCCCTATATTTTCTCACTTTTTTTTTTAGTTAATACATGCCAATAAAAATGTAAATAAAACAAAATATAGAAGACACCATAATTATTTTTAAAAATTGTTTAGAGAAAACAAATTAATCATCAAAGCAGTTTGCGACATCAGACACAATATCTCCCATCACCAGCCCACCCAAAAGCCCAGCTCCCAATCCAATTCCAATTCCAAGGCCAGTCTCCTTCGGGTGCTGATACGACGAACTTGCGTATCCATATCCCACCGGTGACGGTGACGGCGACGCATAACCGTACCGTCCATATCCTTGGTGGCTAGCTGGTGGTGGCGCGTATAGTCCGTGGCTCTTAGATTTACCAGCTTCCTCCGTCTCCACAGCACCGTAGGATATTGGAAGAGGATCATTGCTTGATCGGGAAGCAAAAGGATGTTTTAGAAAATCCCGCGTCTGAGACAACTTAGGAAACTCAATTGGCGATTCTGGTGAACGTGAGATTTGAGACGGTGGTGGATAAGCTGCCTTGTCTACAGAACGCTGGTTAATGATCGCCGGTAAATCCGGTTTAAACCGGTATGAGAAAGTTAAAGTGCCGGACCGTGTACCTGACGGAGTTCTCACCTGATAAATCATCAGTTTCATCTCTTGACTATTACCAGCATCGTAAGTTGGCGGCTTAACTGAATTCAAAAGTTCAAGTAACGGGATGCTAACTCTTCCGATTTCTATGTTGCCTAGGGATCGACGAGATACCAGTCTCATGACGAGTGTCAAGCGATCATCATACACCAAACTCTCATTGACCGAAAATTTGAATGGGTGATACCAAACCGGGTTAGATCCACGGGAGCGATCGACATTGGTTTTTGCCTTCTGTTTCTTTCGGGAATTTTTGTCATGAATGGTGATGTTGACGTAAACATTCATCTTTGTGATGAAATTGACATTTACAAGGTTGCTTGCAGATTTAATGTTGAGTTCTAGAGTTAGATTTGTCATGACTATAATGACAACTTAGCTGTTAACTTTGTAAGTTCAACTTATATATAATGTAAAACCAAAACGATAAGATTAACTACATATAGGAAATTAAATAATCTAATCTTAAAAATTATGTAAATGGGAGATAAAAATTAGTCTTCAAAAAGCCAAAAATTTAAGAAATACAGTGCATCACAATGAACTATTAAAAGTTGAAAAACCATTTTATACCATGTGGAAAAAAAAAAACATTTTATACCATATGTGTATATAATTTTCATTACTACATGTAGTAGATATAACTACCTGTGTGGAAGTATTAAAATATGAATCATCAGGAAAAATTTATTAGTTTCAATGAAACTTTACATTTTATTATGTCAAAAAAAGAAAATTTAATATATAAATTAAATGAGTAAATTTAAAATCAGATACAGCTAGACAGGCAATAATGAAAATTGGTAAAGTTTAGGGGAGTCTTAAATTCTAACACATCTTTATATATCTTGATATTGGTTAAATTTGTTAAACTCAATGAAGGTGATTGGTTGAGCTGTAAAACCTTTGACAGTTTTTAAAGCCTATTAGGACAGTTGTCATATTAAAACCTAAAACTTTTAGGTCCCTAATATAGCTATTTTTGTTGATGATTTGTTTCCATTTTTAAAGCAGTTAATTATTTTGGGATTTTAGAGACTTTTTTTTTTGGTAGAAGGGATTTTAGAGACTTTTAACTAAGGGGGTTATTGGTTTGAGAGTTAAATAGAATTTTAATAACTTTAAAAGTTATGTAAAATATATTGTTATTCAATCAAGACTTTTTAAAACTCTCTTAAAATTTGGTGTTATTAGTTGTGGATTTGTAAAAAGTTATCTAAAATCTTCATAAATCTAGTGTTATTGGATTAAGATTTTTATCAAGTCATTAAAAATTTTATGTTATTCAAGTAAAACAAGAGAATTTTGGATTGTTAATAAATTCAGCTATAATGTTATTGGTTTAGTATTCTATATCATTTTCTTCATAAAAAAGTCATGTACACTCTCCTCAAATAGGCGGAAAGGAGTTTGGGAGGCAGAGAAGAAGAGCCACCGTTAGACGACGTCGCAAACTCCCAATCATCTTCCACCCATCTCAACTAAACTCATATACCTAGCAAAAAAAATAGACAGTTACAATTATTAGCAACGATCACAAGAAACGAAGGTCTAACAGAGCAAAACTGAAACATGCAACAAAGGTCTAACCTTTCCTTTTTTTTTTTTGGAAGGTCTAACCTTTAGCAACAATCACAAGCTAAAATACCAAAACAGAACCAGAAAAATTTAAAAAAAAAAAAAAAAAAAAAAAAAAACCACAAAATCAACAGATCAAGAGAGGGCAAATCGAGTTTAGAAAGATAGAGAAGGAAGATTACTTGCTGAAACAACCCGACCCTTTTTTTTTAATAATTAAATACAATATAAACAATTATGCAGCCTATACTACTAAATTAAACCAACCCAAACCACGACTCCTCATTAAACCAATAACAACCAGTACACACAGCGGAAACATACCAACCATACAAAACCATTACAACATCAATACAATAACAATCCTAAGCATTCTATCCATCAACCTAGCATATCTCTATCCAAGGTTCCAACAACATATCCAACAATCCAATAACACACAAACGAGATCCTAGATCATCCTCCTCCTCATCGCCATGATTCCACGTCACAAACCTGCACACCACAAACAACAAATCAAGCAAACAATTGATTCTCAGGCTTAGATAAGCCATGGTCATGCACTCACCTTATCAACTGATTATAACAACCAATACAACCAGTTGAGCCCCTCCTAACATCTGAAACAGCCCAGAAACGCCCTACAACAAGCCACACAACCAAAAACGACTTATAGCAAAACTGGACAGAAACATCAGAAAAGAACAGTCTCAAAGACGAAACCCTAAAATAAAAACCAACTGTTAACTAACAAATCGCGCCGGTGCAAAGCTATCCCTAGACGTCACGAAGCTTCCCACAAAATTTCAGCACGATCAGGAACCAGACGAGACCACGATCTCAATTACAATCCCCGATGGTTCCAACTCGTGTCTGAGAAAACGTGACTCACAAAACTGCCAATAACTCATCGAGTTTAAATCCAAAACTACTTCTGTAAAAAGGAGAATGACGATGAAAGACTTGGGAATAAACCTACAAAACTTCATTACCTTTGAGAACGATTTGATACGCCGAAATTAT
This sequence comes from Camelina hispida, assembly GCA_023657505.1. Taxonomy (NCBI): domain Eukaryota; kingdom Viridiplantae; phylum Streptophyta; class Magnoliopsida; order Brassicales; family Brassicaceae; genus Camelina; species Camelina hispida. The sequence continues at coordinate 22,435,244 of CP094635.1, read as the reverse complement.
TTCCTCCCAAACCCTAACGATTCTGCTCTTTCTCCTTTAATCTCCTTCACACCACAATAGGCTCTCTCCTCTCTCTCTAACTCTGCAAACGGCGACCAGACACCCTAAAACCCTTAATTTGTCGCTTCTCCACTTATATACTCGGTTTAGTTAACTAAACCAAACCAACCAAACCAAAATCGCGAATTAAAACAAACCCGACGAACCCAGAAATAGTGGTGTCGATTGATGCCACAAGGGTGTCGATCGACACTCCTACCAAAAGCGCATAATCCGGTTCGCGGATGTTACACTTGCTTAGATAAACAAAGATATTTGCAAAATAACTATCTTTGTTTACTAGCTAACTATCAACAGTGGTGGTGGAGAAGTCCAATCATATATTCTCTCTACTATTTTTTTATTTTTTTTGTTGGATATATGAGTCCAAGCAGAAGCGACGCTGCTCAAATGTCCAGCGCCTTAGAGTATGATTCATGCAATTATTCTGTTTCTAAAGTTGTTTACAACACCGGATATGATGCTGTAACCTTTAAGGAACCAGGACATCACTACTTCATCACCTCAAATCATATTCAATGCGTGTCCGGACTGAAACTTGACGTTTTTGTTCTCCATGACCCGTCCCGTCCGATTCCTTCACCACCACCACGGAGGAAATGAACCATCAGGTCCAGTTCCTTCACCACCACCACCGAGCAAATATATGACTTTGGCAAAGTTGATTTTATAGAAGATGAGATAAGCAATAGATTATTGTTTTTTGACAAAAGTGTTGAATAAACAAGAGAATATTGTGCAAAAATATGTTTTGAAAAAAATTGAAAGATTTTATGAGAGATTTTACAAGATTAGGAAAGACAAATCAGCAAGATTTATTTAATGAGGTTTATTCAAAGCTTAGAATCCTTCATTTATTTAATGAGGTTTTGGGCCAAACAAAACAAAAAGTAATAATCCCTCCTCTTATGGCAAAGAAACCATATAATCCCTCCTTTGCATGGAGGAGCATTTATTCAACCAAGGAACTGGTGGAACAGGGGGCGCGATGGGCGGTAGGTTCTGGATGTTCTATTTCGGTGTGGCGTGATCCGTGGCTGCCGGATATTCGTCTAAGACCTGCGAATGGTCGGGGGAAGTTGTGGCTCCCAAGGTTGAGGGTTAATCATTTAATTATTCCAGTTACGAACGATTGGCATCTGCCTACTCTTGAGGAGTTTTTTGATCCGGTGGATATCCTCATTATTCGGAGCATGGTGGTCAGTAAAACTCATCAACCGGATCGACTAGTATGGCACTTTACTAAGTCAGGGAAGTATTCGGTAAAATCAGGTTATCGGTTAGCCCGAGAATTAATTGCGGAAGTTGAGTATGGGCCGCCGAGAACGGCCCTGCAGGCTCAGTCGTGGAAACTCGACGTTCCTTCAAAGATTCAACACTTTTTCTGGCAGATTGCTTCGGGTACTCTGTCCGTGTTGGAACGGCTTGCGTATCGGGGTGTATGCTGTGTTGTTTTGTGTAAGCGGTGTGGCACTACGACGGAGACTATCAACCACGATCTCTTTGAGTGTCCCCGGTCGCGAAGTATTTGGGAGCGATCTCCAGTATTGTTAGACCAGGGAGTTTTCCATATGGTTCTATTTATGCGAATCTAGACTTTATATTCTGGAGGGCGGCTTCCCAATCTGGGGGTTCTGATATAGCCCCTCGTCTTCCCTGGATTTTATGGTCTCTTTGGAAAGATAGAAATAAAAAGGTTTTCCAAGGCTTAGAGTTAGAGCCAATTGAAATCTTAAATCAAGCGGCTAATGATAAATTATTGTGGTAGGAGGCCAAGTCTTATTCAGTGAGTTATCTGAACCCTCCACCTTTGGAAGATAGAGGTTCTTTTCCCCGTTGTCAGGTTAATGGGTCATGGAAAGGTTCTGACCCTTTCCAAGGTTTGGGCTGGTGGTGCTGTGATGGCGAGGAGTCGACGCTTCTCCTGGGAGCACAGAGTCATAGACGCGGTCCAACTCCCTTACATGCGGAGTTACAAGCTTTGATTTGGGCTATGGAATCTTTATTGGAGGCTGGAGTTGTTTGTCAAGCCTTTGAGATGGATTGTGCAGAGCTAGTTGCGATGGTGCAAACGCCGGATGATTGGCCCGCTTTTTCGAACCTGCTGGAGGATCTCTCGCTGCTCCGAACATCTTTTCCTTCCTTTAGCCTAACCAGGATCCCCCGCGACTCCAATGTCAGGGCAGATTGTCTTGCTCGGTCTTCAAAACCTTTAATTTCTGAATTTACTTTTGTAAACTCTTATCCTACTGTTTGGCAACTAATTTAGGAATTCTTTTTTAATTAATTAATGTTAGGTTGAAAAAAAAAGTAATTTTCACTATTTTGGATGATTTATTGAGTGGATAAAGTACTCTTGATCGCTAAAAATGATGGTTAGTATCGTCGTCGGCTATTGGTGTTAACTATTAATGTGCCAGCAACAATGTATGTGGTTTTTTTTAGTGTGAAGATCATTTGGAAACTGCGATTCCATACAAAGATCAAGCTCTTACCAAACAGATTTTCAAGTCATTGACACAAGCACAAAAAAATATTCTACCACAGAAAATGTGGAGTTTTTGTTTTGGGTGAATGATAAAAAATATGTAGATCATAACAGATTTAAATAATATACAAAAAGGGAAACATAATATATTAACAAAATGTTAGTGAAAAAGCTTACCGAGAGAAAGCATTGTGTATTTCATTTTTTTTTCTGTTTTTTCCATTATTTGTTATCATTATCATGTAGATAAATTACATTTGCAATATAATGTATGGTCATTGTTAAATTGAGAAAAAAAAATTATAAGAAAGAAACACACAAAAATTAAAGCACACAACCTTACACTAAAAGATTACAAAGTGACTATCAAATCTCTAGAGACGGCCACAATCATATTGAGTATGACGAATCTGATCACGGCCAAACAATAGTACTAACAAAACTATAAAAATTAGTCTCACAACCTTTGATGACGTTTGTAGCGAACGTCCGGTCAAATAAGTTTGCATGGAAAGCCCGAGTAATCTCATCCGACGTTCCTTCACATACTCATCAATAGCTTCTTCAATACTTCTCATCGAATAATCCTCTAACAACTCTCCGTGGTCCGGACCAACTTTCCTAGATAGACATCTAGCTAGAACGACCGCATCCTCTAGCGCTGCCGAGCCGCCTTGTCCCAAGAACGGACCCATCACGTGCATTGCATCGCCGGCTACTGTCACGGTCCCACGTCGAAATTTCCCGAACATGATTTCTGACGGCGCTCGGTACCTTAAGTGTGTCAATGACAATGACTCTACATCGCATGTTTTCACCATTTCTTTCCAGTCTTCAAACAATTCATCCACCCATTTTAGACACAGATTCGCGATCGATACTTGATCTTTGACTTCGTGATCATTGTCTTGCATATGCACCAGAAACCAAAAGACTTGATTCTCGGTTAAAGGAAGCCTTCCGAATAAGATATTTCCTTTCTTTATCCTTAGTAGCTCTTGTGGAAACCCATGGCCATTTGGGTAATTAGTAAACCCTCTCACCGCACGACAAGAAAACGCTTTTTTCGGGCCTAACTGTAGGTAGTCACTAACGACCGAGTTTGCACCATCACATCCAATCACGACCTATATATGAGAGTGAAGGTAAAACATTAGCCTATATATAAATGCAAACGAACACAAAAATGAAGAAAACATTTACTTTTACAAATGAACATAAATATTTTGTTCTAAATAGTCAACGTGTGGGTTAATTAGAAACAAAAATGCAAACATAGATGCAAACGTGAAAACGAACAAAAATTGTCGCCTTAATCATAATAAATAATAAGCATATCAACAGGTTATAAAAATCACATGAACAAAAAAAAATTGTTTTAATATAAAAACAAATTTTATGTTTGACAGAAAAAAAAAAATTATTATGTAAATACAAAACGCAAATGTTAAAACTTCGTTTCGAACAACTAAAGGCTAATCTTTGCTAGTTGCTACGACCCAAAAAAAAAGTATTTACCTTGGCTTTGATCATCGTTCCATTAGATAACTGAACGACGGGAAACGACGTACTTTGGTCCTTGTTTATAGAAACAATTTGAGAACCAAACCGGATGGTTCCTTCAGGAAGAGCATCGGCTAAGGCCTCAACAAGATCGTTCCTTTTAATACAACGAGCTTCATCTCTGTTTAATTCCAAATATTAAATATTTGAATCAGTAATGAAACTTACAACAAATATTTGTATAAATGATAGAGTTGAGGAGGTTAATTGGGACGTACTTGATGGTTAAAACAAATTCTCGTTTTTTCCCATTTTCAATCAACATGGTCCGTGCCCTGTTCACATATCCAAGAAAGATTTAAGTAAATTTAAATTTTAAACCAAAGTTGTCGATCAAGATTTTTAAAAAAGATTAACAATTACTTGTGAATAAGAAGAGAAGTGAGACGAAGACGTTGACCGACACCAAGTTGATCAAGAGCTCTCCAACCATTGGTGAGTGTTCCGATCCCAGCTCCTTCCGATCTCACTTTCTCTGCTCTCTCCAGCACCACACTCTTTATTCCTTTCCTACATTTCAAAAAAGATACCCAAATATTTGAATTACATATCGAATTAATAAATTTGATTTTGAATAGGAAAAATAAAAAAAGAACAATAATAATAACAAACCTATGAAGAGCAAGGGAAGTGGCAAGACCAGCGATTCCACCGCCGATGATAACAATTCCGACTTCTTCCATCTGGGAGCTGATAATGCCAGATCTAAAGTTTTCTTTTAAGTTGTGTGAATATGAATATGTATGTAGTATAGTCTTTTTATATCTTTATATAGAGAAGAAAAGGAGCGAAGACTTTTAGTTAAGACAATTAATTACTTGGGAGGCAATCAATTTACGTGAGTCAGTGTGGTGGTGGGTCATCGCGAGTCAAACATGTGCTACTGTTATGTAGTAACCACTTGACCGTTGACGCAAGCCATGACGCTACTTACATTAATTCATCTTTTGGATAAACAACTAGACAAGTTGTATACAATAGTGTACTTGTCGTTATAAATATGACTCACAATAGTCAATACTTGTCTTTTTCTCCTAATATATATATCTAAGTAATCGAAATCAATCTTCCACGATAAACTTTTTTGTTTATTAAAAATGGGAAACGATTATAACAGAAACCGAACATATCTTCAATTAATTAGAACATAAAAGAGAGCTGGACTACTCTTAGCTCTATTGCTTTAGCTGATTTCATCTTCACATTCTTCGTAGGTTTATTGGACAATTTTTACCTTTCTATAAATTAGAACAAATACTGAAAATTCACTTTTTCGATTATCAGTAGTTTAAAAAGCTGAAAAGGTAAGAAAATTTCTTTCCGTAATACTGTATATTGGGCCTTTTCTTGATCTCTAGTGTTTATGGAAAAGCATACGAAAAAAAGATTTGTTAAAAGTAACTAAAAAAACTAGAATTATTGGCTGAAACGTGTTTGTCATGAGAATAATATTTTTTCAGATGCCGAGCCTCAAGAATGTTATTTTTATAAACAATAATTCTTTACTAGAATGGTTTTAATTGGACTTTCTTCTGTCTTTTACAGTTTCAAAAGTGAGAAATATTAATATCATTAGTGATTTAGTTCCAATAACATTCGAACAAAAAAAAAGAGAAAGAACAAAAACATAACACATTTGCAACCAACCTCCTGATACAAATATTTCACAAAGCCGACAATCTCTCGTACTTAAACCATATATAAGTATGATAAATTTATAAACGGCCACAATCATATCGAGTGTGACCAATTTGATCACGAAACAGAATCATTAATAAAATTATTAGCAAGATCTTTCTTACCGGAGACGAGGCTTCAATCAAACAACCGGTCAGATATGTCTGTGTCGAGAGTCCCACAAGTCTCCCTCTTCTTTCTTTAACATACTCATCAATCGCTTCTTCGAGTTGCATCCTTGAAGAGGACGAAGAGACATTAATATTCACACTGTTTTGACCTAACTTCCTCCACAAGCATCTAGCCAAGACGACACCGTCCTCTAGTGCAGCTGAAGTTCCTTGCCCTAAGAATGGACCCATCAGGTGCATGCTATCTCCGGCAACTGTCACAGTACCACGTCGGAATTTACCCGACATAACGTCCCACGGAGCACGATACCTTAAACGGCTGATATATAAAGAGACCATATCGCAGTTCTTCACCATCTCTTTCCAATCTTCCGAGAATTCGCCTACTGATGCTAGTGCCAATCTTGCAATGTCTTCTTGATCTTTTAAGAAGTTGGAGTCTAATTCTATAACAAATATATATGTCAATGATCATGGAACATCATCTATTAAGAAGGCCTAGCCAACTAGTGTCTAGTGACCTAATATTCAGTTGTTCAACTAAAACAAATGTTAATTATATAATATTTTCTATATAAATTATATATGTACTGTATGTGATTCTTGTGTAATTATTTATGTTCAATTTCGTATAATTTTTGGAAAAAAAAAACATAGAGGAATATAATATGAGTTGTACCATGAGCTCTATATATTAATTACCTTGTGGACAGTTTAGCAGAACAACAAACCAGAAGACGACTTTGTGAGTTATAGGAAGTCGTCCGCTTACGACGTTGTCCATCTTGATTCTTATAAACTCTTGCCAAAACCCATGACCTTCCGGGTAATTTGTGAACCCCCTGACCGCCCGAGCTCCAAGGGCTTTAGTTGGGTTCAGTCCTAGAAATCTAGAGACTATAGAATTTGATCCGTCACAGCCAATCAAAACCTAAGTTAAAAGAAAGTACAATTAATATAGTACCAGATATAAAAAAACGATTTCATGCGAAATATGTTGCTGTCAAGTGTCAATAACACTATTTAAAAAACACACACGAAGTACTGAATGTACCAAAACACGTTTTATAGATCCGTTCACGACTTTCAAAAACGTCACTGTCGACTAATCAAATCCACTAGCTAGTCTCAATAATTGGTTAAAATACGCAAAATTTATTACCAAAAAGAAAAAAAACTAATGGTTCTTGACATACCTTTGCTTTAATAGGTTCTCCGTTTCGAACGTGTACAATAGGAAACGACGTTGTTTCGTCGAGCTTGACCGACATAATTTGGCAACCAAGCCGGAGAGTCCCACGAGGAAGAGCATCAGCCAAAGCTCGGACCAAATCATTCCTTATTACACCTCTTACTTCTCCGTACGACGCTGGTCCGACCGATTCTCTTCGCTTGATCCCTTTTTCGATCAAAACATCTCTTATCCTGTTTTAGTTCCGCACAAGAAAAATCATTAGCAATGAACCATATAATTAGAACTACTTAAACCATAAATCTTTATATATATACGTACTGAGGAATTGGAAGAGAATTAAGACGAAGCTTATCAGCAACACCGAGTTGTTCAAGAGCAAGCCAGCCATTAGTCTGAATACCAAACGCTGCTCCTTCTGATCTTACGGACTCTGATCTCTCCAACACAACGCTCTTTATACCCTTCCTTTATAATTATATATGATGCACTAATAATTAGACTACATGCAATATGTATATGCATGTTTTATACAAGTTTACCATAACAGAGATATATAATCGAGAAAGGGACGATGAGAAAATAGTGGACCTGTGAAGAGCAAGTGAAGTTGCAAGACCAGCAATGCCACCTCCAACAATCACTATGTCCAATTCTTCCATTCTTCTTTATATCTCTTTTATCAAATGTTATGATCTTTATTTCTTTCAATTGCTCTTTATTATATATCTGCGTTGTGGTGGTGGTTGAAGCCACATGGGGCATGGCCATGATTGCGTATATAGTGTACAATGGCCGGTGGTATTTTATAAATATAAATATCATTTAGATTCTGTAAGATTTTCATATATCAAAGAATTGAAAATCATATATATTAAAGTTGGCCTTTCTCCATATGAAATGTTATATCATCATACAAAAAAATATGACATGTATCTTTTTACATTATTATTATTTTTTAAATTAATCAAATTAATTGAAAGAAAATTAAAAGACATTCTTAACTAAACTAAGTGAAGAGAAATAAAAAAAATTCCATTAATTCTACACTTAACTAATTGTTCCTAACTAATTTATTTTTGGAGTCCACATACTAACTATCGTATGTATATGGTCTTCTCTCTATTCAATTTAATACATTATGGTAAGTTAGTAACACTGGCATATATAGTGATTGTATGATTCCCTTCTGGACTAGAGTTAGATATACTAGTTTCTCTCTGATCAATTGGAACTGGGTTTTAGACATTTCCGCATCCAAAAGGTGTTCGATGAAATGTCTGACCAACTAGTGCCAGAGACTTACGTTCCTAGCCTAAGAGATTAGTTGTCTAGGATGTTTGTTGACGTGAATGAACTTGTTTTCCATGCCATGCTTGATCGTGTTTCTCTAGCGAGAGCTAGGTTTGGAAGTGGTCGAGTTTGAGTAGCTTCTATCAAAAGATTGGATTAGCTAAGAAGTGATGTTCATTGTTTAGGGATGGTTTGCTTGTGGCATGTTAAATACTCTATAGACTAGGATACTCCACCGACATCAATTACTCCATCCTTAGGACCTCTTTCTTTCTGATTTTATTACATTCCTGAGACTGTTTCGTTTCTTGCTTTTTAGTTCATGTTTAGAATCGTTTAAGTTTTTATTCATTTCCGCTCCTTGTCGTGCATTCTCGTTTCTAGTTCTGTGACTCATTTCCGTTTTGTATTGTCATCGTTCTGGGACTGTTAGACAAACACTCTCTTTGAATTGGTTTGACTTGTGATTTCTTGATTGCATCTTGATTGCTAGTAAAGTTTCCCATTTGGATTGACACCTTAAGTACTACAACTACATAAGGTTAATTGATACCTGCTAGGATAGACACACAAAAATCGTAGTATCAATTTGGCGCCGTTGCCATTTGGGATTTATTTTGCTACATTTAAGATTTCAAGTTTTGCAAGATTAAGTTCTGTTACACTTATCATTCTGGGTACTGACTTGTTTTGGTTGTCTGCTTGTTTGTCTTGCACCTCAGGTACCTGTTGATTGCAACCTTGCATGCACACCAGATCAAGAGGGCATCAGAATCTCCTTCCTGTTATCGATGAAATCAATCGGTTGCAACGACCACGACAAGCTCGTACTTCAGACGATCATCCCGTACCAGTCACTATGGAACAACAGAATGGACAACATCCGGGACCGTGAAACATTGGTGATGGAGATGCACCGAACACTCATACTCAGCGTGCTGGAATCGTCCCTCCCGCTGTGCAGAACAACAATTTCAAAATCAAAAGTGGTATGATCTCCATGATCCAAGGAAACAAGTTCCACGGGTTGCCTATGGAGGATCCACTCGACCACTTGGACGAGTTCGACCGTCTATGCAGTCTCACCAAGATCAACGGCGTGAGTGAGGATGGTTACAAGTTGCGCCTCTTCCCATTCTCCCTGGGAGACAAGGCTCATCAATGGGAGAAAAACCTTCCCAAGAGATCAATCACAACCTGGGATGGTTGCAAGAAAGCATTCTTGGCCAAGTTCTTCTCCAACTCTAGAACAGCACGTCTCAGGAATGACATCTCCAGTTTCACTCAGAAGAACTCAGAATCATTCTGCGAAGCCTGGGAGCGTTTCAAGAGTTACCATAGCCAATGTCCCCATCACGGATTCAGCAACGAGTCATTGCTGAGCACTCTCTACCGTAGTGTGCTACCAAAGATACGTATGCTGCTTGACACTGCTTCAAACGGCAACTTCCTGAACAAAGACGTCGATGAAGGATGGCAACTCGTTGAAAATCTCGCCCAGTCTGATGGCAACTACAATGAAGACTACGACCGTACAGTTAGAGGCGACGCTGGTTCTGAGGAGAAGTACAAGAGGGACCTCAAAAACGTCAATGAGAAGCTTGACCACTTGTTGCTCAATCAACAGAAGAGCGTCCACTTCGTATCTGAGAGTGAATATTTTTACGTCCAAGATGGGGAGGGTGAGCAGTCTGAGGAGATCAGCTACATCCATAATCAAGGTGGAAACAACAAGGGTTACAACCCCTATCAGACGAACCCTAATTTGTCTTACCGGAGCACCAATGTTGCAAATCCACAAGATCAGGTGTACCCTCCTCAGCAGCAACAACAAGGTCAACAAAAACCTTTTGTGCCTTACAATCAGGGATTCGTCCCTAAACAACAGTTCCAGCAAGGTTACCAAGCTCCCTCAGGACCACCACCAGGATTCCGCCCTCAACCAGTACAGCCTACTCCAGCCCCAAATCATGAAATGAAGCAAATGGTGCAACAACTTCTTCAGGGTCAAGCTAGCGGATCTCTGGATACTGCTAAGAAGTTTGCTGAACTCAGTCAGCGAATGAAGTGTTCATACAATGATCTTAATGTCAAGTTTGAAGCTCTTAACTCCAAAATGAAGTACATTGAAGGCAAGACTGTTTCTACTTCTACCCCAACACTTGGCCAACTACCTGGAAAAGTAGTTCAAAATCCCAAGAACTATGCTACTATCCATACCATCACCACCCAAGCTGTAGATGTACGGCTCATTGAGGACAATGAGAGTTTAGATGGGGAGAATTTTCTTCAAGATTTAGTTCAGATAAAGGATCCCGTTGAGGTGCTCAAGGATCCAATTAAGTCAGCCAAGCAATCTGATCCTGAAGCTACTAAAGAACCCGCTGCTCCCAAGGATAAACCTGTGAGATTCATTCCTCCACCATACAAGCCACCTCTACCATTTCCAGTGAGGTTTAAGAAGCAGCTTACTGAGAAGTATAAAACTCTGTTTGAAAACCAAGTCAAGGAGATTGAACTTAGGATGCCTTTGCTTGATGCATTTGCACTTGTGCCTAAATATCAAAAGTTTTTAACTGATTTGGTAACAGAAAGGACCAAAGAGAAGGAGGAAATAGCTAAAGGAGCTCAAGCTAAGGCTCTGGAAGATGAGAGGGTAGTGCATGACATAGGTGGGGTTATTCAAGAATGCAAGGCTGTTATTCAGAAGATGATTATCCCAAAGAAGCTAGAGGACCCTGGTTCTTTCACCTTGCCTTGTTCTCTAGGTCCATTGGCCTTCAAAAAGTGCCTATGCGACCTTGGTGCTTCAGTAAGCCTCCTGCCACTCTCTGTAGCTCAGAGGCTAGGATTCAAAGAATACAAGTCATGCAACCTCCGCTTAATATTGGCTGATAGGACTACTAGATTGCCTCATGGTTTATTAGAGAACCTGCCCATCAAAATTGGACAAGCTGAGATTCCTACTGACTTTGTGGTGCTGGGAATGGATGAAGAGCCTAAAGATCCACTAATCCTGGGAAGGCCTTTCTTAGCTACAGCTGGAGCAGTCATTGATGTCAAAAAGGGGATGATTGAACTCAATCTGGGTATAAACTTCAAGATGCAGTTTGATATCAAGGATTCTAAGAAGAAACCAACTATTGATGGACAGACCTTTGTGATTGAAGAGAAATATCAGAAATCTGGGTTTGACATCTTTGAGGATGTGTATGAGGCAGAAATAGAGGTTTTGGTAACCAAAGAGAAAACTCAAAGTGTCACTCGACCATTCTCCAACTCGAGTGTAGTCGTTACCCTCCCTAAGCGTCGAGACCTACTTCCTAATCACCAACTGCAAGAGACAAGTCCTCCCGCGCTTGACATTTTGTCTAAACCCCAAACTACAAAGATTTTAGGGGATTCAGTGAGAGAGTTAACAGCTATGGTGAAGGAGATGAGTGGGCAAATCAAGAAGCTCCAAAGTACAATGAGAAGTTCTCCTCCAAGGAAATTAAGGAAGAGGTTTGGGATAATGAAGAAGAGCAGTTCATTTGTTGTTGAACCTATGCAGAAGGTTGAAGAGTATCTGGCTAGACAAGACATTCTAGAGGGGTCTCTGAAGCCTCTCTATGAACCTCCCAAAGCATAAGGAGTATGCAAAGTCAAGCTAGAGACTTTAAACAAGCTCACTTGGGAGGAAGTCCCAAAGATATCTCTGTAAATACAATCTAGGATCTTGTGTTTTTAATTTTTGTTTTTCATTTCCTGCTGTTCAGGAATCCACAGAAGGGAGTATGGCCAACTAAAGTGGCAGATGAAAAAAATACAAATAGCAGAGTGTTGGGTTTGGCAGACATGGAATGAAGCAATAGTAGTGGAGCTCTTGTGAAGCTCTTACCGATGACTCGAACTAGCCACAACTCGACGACGTTCTGACTCGATCCGGTGTTGAAGACTCCCACTCGATCGACGACGAACCAGAGCTGCTCCTGGAACCAACCATCACTCCCACTCGATCGACGACGAAGTGTAGCTGCTCCCGGAACCAACCATCATCTCACTCGATCCGCCGTCGCGAGCACCGACTCTTTCTCTACTACTGAGGTACTCCAACATTTCCATTGTATATACCATATCATCCTTGCATTTGTTTCTATTATGATTCTCAAATCCTACTTCAAATTTAAGTTTGGGGGAGGGTTTGAGATGATGTATCTGATGATGTTTTCTGTGATTCTTATTTCAGATTTTTGCATCATATCATGTTTGAGTCTGCATTCATCTATTTGCATAAAAAAGCCATAAAAATTTCAAAAATTTCAAAAAATTTCCACAAAAACAGAGTGTTCATGTAGTTTGCATTTGCATATTAGGATTGAGTCTAGTGTTGTTCATTTAGGAATATTGCATTTAGCATAGGGGTTGATGATGATTGTAACCTTGTTAACATGCTGAATTCAATAGGATAGGATCAAGGCCTTTGTTATTAGTTCTTTGATGCATGTTGATTGAACTTGAAATGTAAGACTGAACCAGGTTTTGAATTCTCAAAATTGCATTCTAGTATTGATTAAAGCTTGTTTTGAATTGACATCATTCCCTATCTACCTGAACCTAATCCGGACTTGCAATTATCATGTTATGCATTGAAGTTGAACTCATGGATACCACCTACATACTTGGATTATCTTTCTCCGTTTTACCACCCTTAATAATCCAAGTAGCTGATTCCCATCTTTGGAACAGTTTCCCGCACCCTTAACCAACCGTTCTTTCAAGCCAATTGTATTCTTGAGTGTGAGGTCTTTTCCGAGTTGAGCTTGTTAGAAAGTGTTAGGTTCTAGCCGACAAGAGTAGGATCCTGTGTAGTTCTAGTTCGCGCTATCCGGACTAGTAGGACTAGGTGAGAACTCGAGTTTGGGTTTTGGGATTGGATTTGTTCTGAAAAGAGAAAGAAAAAATGGGTAAAGAATCTTTAGGAGGGGGAATGTGTTTTCAAGGTTTACAAGTCTAGTAAAGGATGTTGGTTGTGCAATGTAAAAGAGTTATTGGTTCTGGGAATAGAAAGAAAAGTTTAGACAAGGAAGAGAAAGCAAAACGCTTAAGAAGTCTAGAATTCTAAGAAGAAAGGAAAGAGAATCATAGTGATAAAAAAGTTTCCCATCCGCTAGATTGAAATGAAGTAACCTTCTCCTAAGGCTAAGTGAAAACAATGATAGAATGAGTTTAAAAAGAGATGTCGATGAAGGGTAGAGATAGGACCAACTTCTGAGTTAGAAAGTTAGAGCTAAGTGTCCTTGGGACCTTTGGGTAGACGGGGCACTGCTCTTGTATGTATCAGTTGGTTTCAACCTTTAGCCTTCTCTTAAGCTCAACTCATTTTTGCGAGAGATCCCTATTCTATATTGTTAAAACCATTTGCAAAAAGACCAATTTTTGTCTCTACCCCTTCACCCCGGCCAAATGAGTTTGATGACATTGCATAGCTTGATTCATGGTTCTTTGTTAATGAATGTTAAAGGGAATGATAGAAATGATGGCATGTGTAGACTAAGGTTCGGAATCGTTTCAAGTTGTGATGAGCTTTTCTAAAGTTTTTAAACAGAGTTCCTTCACCATGCATCATAGAACTAAAAACATGGACCTTGATTCTAACTACTCTATTCAGCATGTTTTAGGTTCTGAGACCCCATCTTCAAACCTCTCTTCCATACTTTTTTCTTGGTTGTTTGCTTGAGGGCAAGCAAAGAATAATTTTGGGGGAGTTGACATGTATATATTTTACACATTTTCATGATGCATTTGTCATTCATTTTGTTCTCTTAACTCATTGCTTTGTATTGTTTTTAGTCTCTTTTGCACAACATGCATATCTAGGTAGTCTTTGCATTGGTCTTGCACGCATCTTTCATTTTGGAGTTGTTTCAGGTGTTTTAGGAGTTGTCCAAACCATCAAATGCAAACAAGGATCAGGAAAGCAGTTAAGCGACTCGATCTACACTACCCAGCGACGCAAGCTTCCACGTCTTTGATCGAGTCGAGTGAAGATTTTTCTTTGGGATTCAGCTTTCGACGTCTTCTTCAACGTTGTAGGGAATTGAGTCGTCTTTCCAATGCAGTTTATTTCAAACCAATCGGAGTCTTTGTTCACGAGTTATCGCCGTTTTAGTGGATGCACGTACGTTCAGAAGTCCCACTCGACCCGCACGCAAATGAGAGCTCCCACTCGATCGGATATTAGCAGCGACTCGACCAAGACGTCCCAGGATGACTCCCGAGCACCCTCAAGACGTGACTCGACCAAGACGTCCCAGGATAGCTCCTGAGCTAAGACGCGACTCGACCAAGACGTCCCAGGATGGCTCCTGAGCACCCTCAAGATGCGACTCGACCAAGACGTCCCAGGATGGCTCCTGAGCACCCTCAAGACGCGACTCGACCAAGACGTCCCAGGATGGCTCCTGAGCACCCTCAAGAAGAGACTCGATCAGCAGCTCCTGAGCACCCTCACGTCGCGACTCGATCGACAGTTTCTGAGCACCCTCATGTCGCGACTCGATCGACAGTTTCTGAGCACCCTCACGTCGCAACTCGATCGACAGTTTCTGAGCACCCTCACGTCGCGAATCTATCAACAGTTTCTGAGCACCCTCAAGACGCGACTCGATCGACACTCTCACGATGCGACTCGATCGACACTCTTACGTCGCGACTCGATTGACACTCTCACGATACGACTCTATCGACGCTCTTAAACCGACGTCCTGGTTTTGTCCCGAAGACGCATCCGAGAAGGATTCCCGAACCGACGTTCTGTATTGTCATTTTATGTTTTAGAGATTTCCATGTTTTTCCTATAAATACGTTTTGTTAAGTTTTCACTGGGACATCTTAGCATTTATCTCGTTTTTGTTCTTTCCCTTAAGGTTTACCCTAGCCACCTAAAACGTTTGACACTTTGTATCCCGATACCTTTGAATTTATTCAGTATTTTGATTCGATTCCTTCTACAAACTTGTTCATCTCATTTTTACCTATCTAAGAATGCTTGTTTCAATGTTTTCCGAGTTTGTATCTTTGATGATGATTTTCGGATTTGAGTAGTGTGGTAGTTCTTGAGGATGGGATAGATTAGGTGGAGGATCTTAGGATGTAGAGTGTTTAAGCTTTGATTGTATGATTCCCTTCTAGACTAGAGTTAGATATACTAGTTTCTCTCTGATCAATTGGAACTGGGTTTTAGACATTTCCGCATCCAAAAGGTGTTCGATGAAATGTCTGACCAACTAGTGCCAGAGACTTACGTTCCTAGCCTAAGAGATTAGTTGTCTAGGATGTTTGTTGACGTGAATGAACTTGTTTTCCATGCCATGCTTGATTGTGTTTCTCTAGCGAGAGCTAGGTTTGGAAGTGGTCGAGTTTGAGTAGCTTCTATCAAGAGATTGGATTAGCTAAGAAGTGATGTTCATTGTTTAGGGATGGTTTGCTTGTGGCATGTTAAATACTCTATAGACTAGGATACTCCACCGACATCAATTACTCCCATCCTTAGGACCTCTTTCTTTCTGATTTTTATTACATTCCTGAGACTGTTTCGTTTCTTGCTTTTTAGTTCATGTTTAGAATCGTTTATGTTTTTATTCATTTCCGCTCTTTGTCATGCATTCTCGTTTCTAGTTCTATGACTCATTTTCGTTTTGTATTGTCATCGTTATGGGACTGTTAGACAAACACTCTCTTTGAATTGGCTTGGCTTGTGATTTCTTGATTGCATCTTGATTGCTAGTAAAGTTTCCCATTTTGATTGACACCTTAAGTACTACAACTACATAAGGTTAATTGATACCTGCTAGGATAGACACACAAAAATCCTAGTATCAATTTGGCGCCGTTGCCATTTGGGATTCATTTTGCTACATTTAAGATTTCAAGTTTTGCAAGATTAAGTTCTGTTACACTTATCATTCTGAGTACTGACTTGTTTTGGTTGTCTGCTTGTTTGTCTTGCACCTCAGGTACCTGTTGATTGCAACCTTGCATGCACACCAGATCAAAAGGGCATCAGAATCTCCTTCCTGTTATCGACGAAATCAATCGGTTGCAACGACCACGACAAGCTCGTACTTCAGACGATCAACCCGTACCAGTCACTATGGAACAACAGAATGGACAACATCCGGGACCGCGAAACATTGGTGATGGGGATGCACCGAACACTCATACTCAGCGTGCTGGAATCGTCCCTCCCGCTGTGCAGAACAACAATTTCGAAATCAAAAGTGGTATGATCTCCATGATCCAAGGAAACAAGTTCCACGGGTTGCCTATGGAGGATCCACTCGACCACTTGGACGAGTTCGACCGTCTATGCAGTCTCACCAAGATCAACGGCGTGAGTGAGGATGGTTACAAGTTGCGCCTCTTCCCATTCTCCCTTGGAGACAAGGCTCATCAATGGGAGAAAAACCTTTCCAATGGATCAATCACAACCTAGGATGGTTGCAAGAAAGCATTCTTGGCCACCTTCCTATAAGTGGGCCCTACATCTATTCATGGCCCGTAGACCCATCCATATTCAATGGCCGATTTTTTACGTCTAGTCGGCTTTAAAAACTTGGACAGTTTCGACAATCACTTCTAGGAAGATCACCCATTATGAAGTTCTCTCAAGACTCTTGACCGAAAAAATAATTGCATTTTGGTGACATATATGGTCAAATCAATTCTGTTGAACTTTTCCGCAAACCAGAGTGTCACAGTCTTTGAGATCATATGGATCTATTAACAACGATTTATATTTTTTCAATCTATCTATCTATGTTTGCACTTATGTTTACAAAAAAAAAAAAAAAAAAAAAAAAAAAAAAAGGTTTATGACCAACCAATCAAGGTTGAGAAATTAGAAGAAAATTAATTTGACATAATTAAAGAAACAATAGAAAATAATAAGCATGGTAATATATAAATCTCAAATAATTTAAAGATGAAAATAAAAATTTAATAAAACAATCTAGTAATACTACATTAAATTTCAAAATACAGTATTAGGAAAAGAAGATGTATATATTGATCTTTTTTCGGGTCAACATATTAATCTTACATATTCCCAACTGAAAATGGAAAAAGTATGAGAAAACTTTGGTTTAAACAAATAAAAGAAATTTAACTTCCCATTAAAGAAAACTGCCCAATTGAACAAAGTTGAAA
Organism: Camelina hispida; assembly: GCA_023657505.1. Classification (NCBI taxonomy): domain Eukaryota; kingdom Viridiplantae; phylum Streptophyta; class Magnoliopsida; order Brassicales; family Brassicaceae; genus Camelina; species Camelina hispida. The sequence continues at coordinate 22,417,651 of CP094635.1, read as the reverse complement.
GCAGCGTTTTGAATAAATTATTTAAATATGAGACGATCTATGTTTATATAGAAGTGAATATTTACAAAATTTAGAATTAATTATTAACTGTATATTGTACTTAATCCCTTTTTCTATTTTTTTTTGTAGAATTAATAACTTAAAATTAAAAATAAGTATATAATTTTATAATTTTAAATTTTATGATACGTATATAATCTCCTTATAATTGTTTAAAAAACTTTGTATTTTTTAAATAAATTCTGTAATTTTTGATAATTATCTTTACAAATTTTTAATATTTTTTAAAACAAATTATTTTACTTTTGTTGTAATTAAATTTTTCCTACTAAGTATTAATTTTTACACATGTCAAAATCTGAGATTGATAACTTGACAGATGTCAAAATCTTGTTAATGGCTAACTTTCAAAACCCAACTTTATATAATTAGATATACATATAAATATATAAGTAATGATTTAAGATTTTCTTCTTTTATACTTTCTTTCATCTTTCAGTGTAAAATTAATTATTTCTTGATTGTTTTAACAATTTGTATTTTATAGTTTGTTTTTGATGGTAGACTAGCTAGGCTTTGACCAGATAAGAAATGTTGTTTTAAACTTTTTGTTTCAAACAGAAAAATAAAAAGAAATAATTCTAAAGATGTGAGCCAAAATGATAAAAATCATATATATTGAAATAGAGGGAGTAATCAAGAGTTTGTACATATGTTAAAATGTATTCATTAGAGATAATATATTTTTAATTTTTCCACTAAATTATGCCATATCATCTTTGAGCAAGTTTCTTGAAAAATTATTTAGGGGGTATAAAATATGGATGCTTTCAGAAAATTTTCTTGACCATTAAGTCAGAAAATGCTCAAAAAAAAAAAAAAAAGATTTTTCTTGACCAATCATATAAAATATTCCTAAATGAACCAGAAGGAATGCTATGATCAAGTAAACTAATTTTAGATCCTCTATTTAATAAAACGGAAGTACACGACTTCAAATTGATAGACCATATAATATTAATATTGGTTATAATTAAGATTAATTATTTGATAGATTATATGGATTAATTATTTGATAGGTTATATAGATTTAGGATTATGATCCTCTTAAAAAGGATATTCCAAAGAATAAAATAAAATCTCAAAGAATATTTGACTAACCATATATGAACAAAAAAATCTCAGAAATTAATAGAAACTAATCACTCTTCCGTAGATTACAAGTGATTTCCGACTATACTAAAAAAATAAAATCTTACCTAACTTTATCAGAAAATTTTGACTGAGTAACGGGTCAAAATTTGAATATTTAAATTCATTTCATATATTTCTTTTGTTGAATTGTATAGTTTTATATACAATAATAAACTTTTAAAATAATTTAATTTGGAATCTTTAAAAATAGTATAATTTGATATTTTTAAGAATATCATAAATATATGATAGATCAAAAATTTAAAAATTATAAACATTCTAATTTGATTTGTTATAGCAAGGGTAAATAATACGGAAAAAATTCAAGAAATATGATTTCTTGCTAGAGCACGGGTTAACATTTGAAAAATATGATTTGTCAGATTAAATTTAAGTTTGGAATAATGTTTTTTGCTAGGTTTTCTCGGTCATGATGATTTTGACAAATATACGTTACATATTTGGTCCTAAAATTAATATGCGCTATACTATAGGTTAAGTCATAGAATTAACACTCAAAATACAATATATAATTTTAAACACTAAAAAATCAAATAAAATTAACAAACAAACTTTTTTAGTACACACAACTTAATCCGTGTTATACCACAGACCAAAATCTAGATATACTAGAATATAACTTACAGAATAGATGTTATTTTCATAAGTCATATTCAATATATGATTTCATGCCATAGTATTTCCATCCAAAAAAAACCTTTTAAAACAAATAAAATAATTATATATACGATGTTTTAAATAAAAGTTACCAAAATAAACAAAATGAAGAAATTTCAACCCGTGCTCTAGCACGGGTATTATTCTAGTGTTTTAAGTGTTTAGAATGTATGATACGATTTTTACCAGTTATTTCTTTTTAAAGTGAAGATTGTGCGAGAAGGTGATTGCTTTCAAGTTTCAAATGTTTATGGAGGAAGCAGTATACTCAAGAATCAAGTGAAAGAGATAATATTAACTCCTATAATACAGTTTGATCATAGCACGCTAATAGATAGCGAGCCGAGTTTGTTTTGGATCTGGTATGTTTTTCTTTCTATCGAATCTATGTCTATGTATCATTTTACTATTGGTGTTTTATAATATTAAAAATTATCTCAAAAAGTGGAAACTCTATTTAATAATTATTAATCTATTGATTCTGTTGTATCAACTATCATGATAGATCAAACCTTCTCTGTACCATTTCGTTTGGTTTTACAAACTTGTATAGTTGTATTGTATCATCCTTATAATATGGGTTGATAAAGTTTGTTAGATAAAAATAAAATATAAAAGAATTCAAGGGTTAGAATGATAATATATATTAGAAAAAATATTATTAAAATCCTCAAGTCTACATTGTCGTTGATTTAAAGCCCGAATTCTGTTTTTGGAGGAAAAAAAAAACATCGATTATTTGTTGGCTTCCAAATAAATCGCAAACTCTCGTTGACTTAGCCTTTTGAGGGACAACGTTAAGTGGTCAAACGGAGAAATTAAACGGGGTTAATTATCCGTTAACGAGATCCGTTAATAGCAAAACAATGCTGTTTATAACACCCTAAAACCCTCAAATTGAGAAATCGATATTCAATTTCCCAATTCACAAACCCTAATCGATCTAACCCTAATCAAACATGATATCTTCGATGACGAGACGATTCCAGATCTCTTTTTGTTATACACTGGAAGAATGGTCGACCAGGATTCTCTTCAGTTCTCGATGTAAAGATCATTACACCGGATCCACAAACAAACTTCAATGGCACTCCACGATCGAACGGAGCTACCACCAATGTCTCTGAGCTATAACTCATTTCGTCAACTCGAAGAAGAAGAGAGAAATCAAAGAAGAAAAGAGAAATTGAACAAGAAAAATATAAATTGAGATCGATTAGAGTTTGTGAATTGGGGAATTGAAAATCGATTTCTTAATTTGGGGGTTTTAGGGTATTATAAACCGCGTTGTTTTGCTATTAACGGATCTCGTAAACGGATAATTAACCCCGTTTAATTTCTCCATTTGACCACTTAATGTTGTGCCTCAAAAAGCTAGGTCAACGAAAGTTTGCGATTTATTTGGAAGTCAATAAAAAATTGGTGTTTTTTTCCTCCAAAAACAGAATTCGGGCTTAAGGGGATTTTAATTACATTTTTCCCAATATACTGATATTTCTAAAACAGAAGGACCAAATTATAAATTACAAAAAACTTATCGGCCGCATTAGGTTTTGGTACTAAATCCCTAAAACCCTAGAAAATACAATCCCTCTTAGAAACAGAGAGCTTCGTCTCCAAATTCAGTTTCCTCTCTCTCTTCCCCCAAAGATGCGACCTTTAGACGAGACCGAGACGACCGTCGTCTTCGAGAAGCTCTTCAAATTCGTGGGCAACAACCTCAAGAAGATCGTCGAGAACCCATCAGACGAAGGACCCGAATCAACACCCGGCAGCTACTGCTTCCGCCTCCAGAAGAACAGAGTCTACTACGTAAGCGAAGCCCTCGTGAAGCGAGCCACGAACATCTCCAGGAAAAACCTAGTCTCTCTCGGGACCTGCATCGGCAAGTACACTCACGCCGGTAGTTTCCATCTGACGATTATGTCGCTCAATATCTTGGCGGCGAATGCTAAACACAAGGTATGGCTCAAACCCACTTCGGAGATGTCTTTCCTTTACGGGAACCATGTTTTGAAAGGAGGGTTAGGGAGGATTACTGATAGTATTGTTCCTGGAGATGGTGTTGTTGTGTTCTCCATGTCTGATGTTCCGCTAGGGTTTGGTATTGCGGCTAAGAGTACGCAGGATTGTAGGAAATTGGATCCCAATGGTATTGTTGTGCTTCATCAGGCTGATATTGGAGAGTATTTGAGGGATGAAGATGAGCTTTGAGGGTTTTTTAAAGGTTTTGTCTTTGTTCGTAATGTTTCTTTTAAGTTTATGTAAGTCGGGTCTTGAACTCAGTAGCTTGATTCTGCTTGTTCTAAGTTATAAGGTATGTAGCAGTTGTTACAAGTTTTGTTGAAACTATGGGAAGTCTCGATTTTTATGAATTTGTTTTGAAGTGTTGTTGCTGTTTTTGTGAGTGTTTTTGGTGTGTGTAAACGCTCACATACATACGCTAATTATCAATTCGGTAAGCTGATGATTAAGATTTGTGTTGGAAACTGCTTTGATTTTGCTTTGATTTTATTGGTCCGTAATGCTTGAAATTGTTCACAAGCTTGAAACCTTGAACTTAACTAGGCACATAGAACTATCTGTTAGTTTTGTACTTTGGTGCTGGATCAATGAAAGTCTCGATCTTCTTGAAACCGAGTATCTAAAGGCTAAAGTTTTACAAATATATGTTAAGAATCGAATATGTAAGCTGAAGATTCAGGTTTGTGTTGGGAAACAGATTAATTACTTTTATTCTATAGCCCAAAAGCTGCAAAATGTCCACAAGCTTGGAAATATTCACTTTTAGGCTACTACTGTGTCTGTTGAATTATCTATAGGTTTGTGTACTATCGCCAAATAATGTGGTGAGCAGATGCGCGAGCCAATAATTACGACCTGAGATCTTACTGAGACACACATTGCATAAGTCTTCCTGAAAAATCTTTTGATGATGTTCTAGACAGGAAATTTCAAACATTACGGTTTTTCATCTGCAAAGCTCAAATACAGGACCAAAGAAATGTCTAGAAATCAGGATTTCTGAAGAATATTTTATATGAATACGGATTGATATTTTCACTTCTTCCTGCAATTTTACAGTTGTCTTCCGGTCTTTTGATGGAAAGATGAGGTGTGGTGTGTCTAGAAACAAGTTTTCTGAGGGTTATATACATAGTATGGTGTTATCAATCACAAAGCCCGTCTAGCTCAGTTGGTAGAGCGCAAGGCTCTTAACCTTGTGGTCGTGGGTTCGAGCCCCACGGTGGGCGCATTTTCTTTTCGCGTTTTAATTTGACTACATCGGCCATATGTTCCTTTTCTAACTTTTAAGACATCCTCACTGTTTTTTAGTTATGCAACATAGAAGCTAGAAACGGTACATACTGTATTTGTTAACATACACCATATTTATGTTAATCCAACGAAAGAACACACACACTTACATATAATGCAACATTCATAGTCAAAACCTTGCAATACAAATATGGTACTGTTTTGTTCCCCCTCTCTCTCTCTCTCCTATCTCTCTAGCGGAGACTTTTTGTCTCTGTAGCCGTTTCCGCGGAAGGCTCTAACCATCGCATACTGAGTAATTTGTTGTGTCTTCAATCGGTGCAATTGAACCCGTGACAAACTGATATCCAGATTATGAGAACAAGTAGTAGCAAGATCCCGAGAACCACAAGTTTTATCTTCATGTTCTGATACCACAATTTCCTCCTCACCTGTGTTCCTTGTTTCTTGTACTCCTGAGCCTATAAAGGTTGAAATCAACTTTTCTTAAACTTATGCTATGTGACAGAAGATTAGATATAAAGGTCAAGTGTGCTAACTACCTGAGAACGTAGATTCTCGGTCTTGTCAGTAAGAACAGTTAGTATTTCCCCTCTGTCAATTGCCTATAGATAAATTAAAAAAATATTGGATAAGTATTAAGAGTCAATGAACAGTGAATTGTTTCTGCTTTAAGGTAACATTCCAACATTGTGTAATGGCTGTTTCACAGAGACATCAATGTAAAAGGTAAAAGCAAAGGAGAAATTATTAAAAGTCTAAGTGTGCAGGAAGACATAAGAGAAGAATGCGATAAAGAAAACTATAAGAGTCATCATTAGCAAATACCTTGTCAATGTTCTCCAACATTATACTTTTAACTTCTGAAACTTGAGCCTTGACTTTTATTAGTTTTTCAATCTCCTCTGCATGGTCAACAATATACTTCATGTGTTCTTTCATCACCGGCCTGCAATTGTTTCCGTGACCAATTTCGTCAATGGTATAAAAAAATCTATCACATGAATACAACATATTATCGAACATCTTCCCAAAAAGTTTTAAGAAATCAAGTACCCGAACTCCTTGTTCAGACTTTTGGCGATAGCAGTGCTTGCTTTTCCACCCCCATATCTCTTCTTGAAATCAGCTTTCACACGTTCCAGAAACGCAATCGAGATTTGCTTGCTAAGAGAATCTTTCGCCACAACACAATATGCTGAAAGCGCAAAACAAAGACATGTCAATTTTCAAGGAACATTGTACAAGTGAATTGAACATATATACTTATGTTTCCGCAAGATATAAATAGAACATCAATTCAGAAGAAATAGTTCTCCTCATAACATTGCCAACAACACAAAGCATCAATCAGCTTCTATGTCCTGTAAAATTCAAAGGACACCCCGCACACAGAGAAGAGAACCAATTATGATTTTATCACTGTTTCACAGAACAAGAGTAACAACAAGTAATATGTTACTTGAAATGCTAGATAACCACTGTCTAAGAACTTTCAAACCCATAGATAAGTGATAAAGAAGACGATTCCAGTTCAGCGAGCAACACTATACAGGCAAATCCTGCCTCATGCATGCCAAAGATGGAATCTTTTCATCTCCAAAACCATTAACTGATACCTATAGAAAGACTGATACAAACATCTCCAATTGGCATCACATAAAGGTATCTCCAAATATAGGAATCATAATGCAAAAGCGCTCACCACCATACAACACACCAAAAATAGATACCAAAAACTCAAAAGACTTTTGAGATTTTCTGCTACTATAAAGTGAATCTTTAAAGACAACAAAGTCCACAGAGATCTATCAAGCTTAGATATATACTTCACCTAATTTGTTCACCGGAAATTTCCAAGTGGAAACCAAACCAAATCAGCAAAAAAGGAACCATTTTTTTACACAGAACAGTGTTGAATCACCAAGTAAGAAGAACCCAATATATAAAAGATCCTTAAGATTCATATATTGATGCCTACAAGCTGTAGCTATAGATCCATACTAGGTTCAACCAAAAGAGCAATTTTTTAAAAAAAGCAAGACAATGTTACTATTGTTCATTCCACGAGAGAAGAGATAGTGAATCACAAACCGTAGCCATCTTCGACGAGGAAATTGAAGGTATGGTGATCGCAGTTGTAAGCGAACTTGCTGCTGCTGGAGGAAGGAAGCTTCTGGAGACACTGAGATGCAATAGACGGGAAATTACCGGTGAACTCTGTATACTCGGCGAGGATCATAGTGCCTCTGGCGACGAAGCTGTAGATAAACGATTCCTGACCCATTGAGTCGCGCCACCGAGTTGGCTCAGGCAGAGAGAGAGAGAGAGAGAGAGAGTTTTGATTCTTTACCTTTGGAGCAAAGGAACAAGTATTGAACTTAGATTTTAGAGGATTTAGAATTTTAAAAGATTTGAGTGAGTTTTTAGTAGATCTGATTTTTTTTTTCAGTTTTTATATTTCAAAAAAGAAAATGAAGTGGGATTGTGGGAAATTTTATCTTAAACTTTGGATGATTTTATAAGAATATTTGTCAACAAAGGATTTAACTTCTTTACATGGTTTTTGACTTTTAATTGTTCTCCACCCTGACTTTTACTTGGTCGTTCTAATGCCATGCCTCTTGCAATTGTACTAATGTTTGAACGTAGGAGTTCTGTTTTCAACTTCTAATAGTTAAAAGGTTCAACAAAACTGTCTTGTGTTTTTCTTGGCAATGAAGTTCGTGGAGTTGTCGAATATGGAATGGACTTTTCTAAACCGAAAGACTCTTTCTTTATTGCTAAGGTATCGTTCTGTGCACTTTACCCCATTTTCATTTTATTTTTCTTTACACTTTTTTACTCATTTCATGAATTGATATATTCCTACACCTTCAAAATTCTCGAAATATACAGTCAGTGCAAATTGGAGTTTCTATAAAGAGAAGATAGTCAAGATTCAAGAAAAACTTTTTTGTTTTAAAAAGATTTATTAATTATTTATACATGAGGTATGAGGAAAATAATCTTATTATATAAAGCTTGATGTCAAAATTACTAATTAACAAGATCGTGACATGTGTCAATTGTATCATTCAGATATTGACACGTGTCAATTCTAAATTTATTAAAAATTCAAAACTTACCATAAAAATATTTTATATAAAAGTAAAATAGAGAAAAGAAAAACTAATAAATAGAAATTCGAAATTCGAAATTATAATCGTCTCATATTTTTTTCACCAATCAAACAATTTATTCAAAAAGACTGTTATTGTAATATATATAACTAGATATTCACCCGCGGTACACCGCAGGACTCTATTTTTTGTTTAGAAATGCAAAATAAAATTTTATTATTATATTAACTATATATGTATATAATATATTTTGTATTTTTTAATTTACTATAGTTTTACATCAAAAAATTGTGTAGTGTATAATTTCCATTGTCTACATATAGTGGTTTATCTATATATACATTTTTTATAACAATTTGTGTCAGCTCGAGTCCGCAGGAGTATATTTATTAATAAAATCTCTCTTCCTAAGTTATGCTGATCTGGAGAAGGTAAACTCTCTTCCTAAGTTATGCTGATTTGGAGAAGTAATTTTTTTTTTAACAATTTGTGTTAGTTCGGGCCCCAATTTTTTTAAAAATTAAATTTATTATCAACAGTTTAATCACTTAAACTTTCAAACACATAAAAATAAGTTATTATCAACAATTTTTTATAGAATGAATTAATTAAATATAAAATATATAATGCTAATGGGTGTTAGTCCAATACTTTTGGAAATTTGAATAGGAGAAAAACTTCTTAAGTTAGATTCCTAATTTGATATTATTTAAAATAAAAGATAATTGTAAAATTAATGTTAATGGCATGATTGTAAATAAGTTCCAACTTCAGGATTTATTTCATAATTGTCTCTAAAAATGTATATATGGATATATGAGTATGTAAGAATAACGTATGTATTTTTGTAACTATAAAAATATTAAAGTAAAGATATATATAATAAGTTATTTAATGTGTTCATAAATAAAATTTGTTGGTTGTAGTAAAGACTAAAGAGTATATTTTTATAAGTAAAATATTTTTGTGTGTACAAATACATTTTTAGTGTTAATGTTGATAGTATATTTGTAAATGGATATACATTAGTGTATTATAGCAAAAAAAAAACAATTATTTTTTATAACTAAAAGTTTATCTCTTTACTTTTATACATTATTTTTACTTACGAAAAGAATTAAATATATATTCTTTGTTAAATTTTATTTTATTTTAATAACTTTGAACTCATCTACAACTATTTTCTTTAACTAAAAGTGTATCTATTTTTACTTTTTTTTTCAACCAAACAATAAATTAAAAGGAAATTTCTCAGTTAGTTGCCCAAACCGGAGGGAAAGGGTTTATTAAAAAAACTTGAGAGATAAGAGAACGCGAAACACATGCAAGATACTCCGCCTTCGTATTTGCTGCACACGAGATCCAGGAGATGAAGAATAGTAGGAAGGACTCCAGCGAGTTAAACTCATCGATCATGTTGGAGAAAGACGGGCAATCTTGGACTGCACCATTATGAGTAACTCAGCACAATCAGTCTCAAAATGTTGACAAGTGATTCCTACAGCACGTATCCGCTCCATGGTCCACAACAACTCTTCTAACTCCAAATGCAAGGGGACAGACTCCGTCTTAGACACGAGGTGAAAAACATGGACATGCGAAGATGGAGATGGAGCTGACATGACCACCGTAAAAGAGAGCGCCTCTTCCCAGGCTAACTTATCGCCCAAAGCTTTAGCAATTATATCATTTGCCTCAATCTCTAAACCTTGAAAAACTTTTTTGTTTATGGCTTTCCAGATTGCCCATAAAATTCATGGTAATTGAAGAAGTTGATCAGCATCACCCTTTTGAGAGGCACCCTTCCAGAAAAAAAAAAATCCAAATTCGATTACATCGACTCATTTGTAAAACCCTCTGACGAGACCAGAGTCGGAGATAATTCTCAAACTTCACACGAGCGAGGACATTCAAAGAAAACATTATTAATTGTCTCAACCGCAGAGTCGCACCTTTTACACCAAATGTCACATTGAAATCTCGGTGTATCTATTTACTTTTATAGATAGATTACTAAAATATTTACTTTATATTCTTTTAAATTTAATTTTATTTTTAAAAATCTAGACCCGCACATCGGGCGGGTCCTAATCTAGTAGTTTTATATAATCTCTTAGCTAGTAAGAGTTTGAGAATTTTTTTTTGTCAAATTCACATTTTAGTTTTATATTATATTTAGTATATGATGTTTATGTAATTATTTGTTTTGGAAGTCTTGGTAACAATTTTGATATCAGTGAATTTGTTTTGCCCGGAAAAAAAATTTCAATGGAAAGAAAATTAACTACGTTTTATTTTCCTTTAATATAAATTGTTGTAAATGTTGTACCAATCCCATAATTTGTAACTAACAAAATAGTGGCCAATCAAAAAAAACAAATAAAAGTTGTAACTAAAATTATAGAAAAAAAAACCAAGGTACATCATAAAAAATTTTACAACCATCTTAGTTGGAAACATTATATTTGTACATGATATAGTGGATGATCAGTTAGGTTGTAATTATAAATTATTTATAGTTATATTCTCTTCGTATATAATTTTTTATGTAAGAAGAAAACATGTAGTCTTTAAAACTCCAAATTAATACTTTTTAGAAAAGGAAAAAAAAAATATATTATCATGTAAAAACTAGATGTTTGTTAGAGAAAATTGTTACAATTGTTACAATTGGGCTTAAAAGCCCTAAAACTTTTTGCAGTCTCACCAATTACCCACATAGGTTTTAGTAAATTTAAGCGGATAGAAACTTGAAATGCAGAGACGTGTTAGGATTTAAGATTACCTAAACACAACTAATTATTATTTTATTTATTTCATTATATAATTGTATCGGATTCTTTTCTAAATATGATTTTTTTGCATTTGATAAGATTACTTTTTTTTTGATACTGCAAAATAAAATATATTTTTGAAACTAATAAATCTTTTCCCATGTCAAATGAGTCATGATTGTATACTTACAATTTCAATATTAGTATATCTATGCTACATATACTAAAGAAAATTGTATATTTATGGGAAAAAATGGGTTCCAAAATTTCATTTGGATGCAATGTATTTCTGAAATTATTTTCCATCTATGTAATGACTAAATCTCTTATTTCCATTTGAATATAATTTTCTATATTTAGTTTATTATATCGTTTTCTTTCACATTATAAGCTCAACTTTGTGGAGTTGATGTTACATTTGCATTACAGTTATGGCGAATCTAACTCTAGAGCTCAACATCAATTCTGCGAGTAGCCTTTTGAATGTCAATCTCATCACAAAGATGGACGTTTACGCCAAAATCAACATTCGTGACGAAAACACCCAGAAGAAACAAAAGGCGAAAACCACTGTCGATCGCTCTGGTGGGTCTAACCCGATTTGGAATCAAGCTGCCAAATTTTCCGTCAACGAGAGGTTAGTCCATGATGGTCGTTTGACACTTGTCATGAGATTAATTTCTCGTCGAATCCTAGGCAACAAAGAAATCGGAAGAGTTGGCATCCCGTTACTTGAGCTTCTGAATTCAGCCACGTGGCCAATTGGTAGTGGCAATAACAATCAGGAGATGATACTGATGAATCGTCAGGTGAGAACTCTGTCTGGAAAACAAGCAGGATTTTTGAACTTTCAGTACAGGTTTAAATCGGATTCACCAATGATGGTTAATCAGAATTTGGTAGACCACACACCAGCTGATCCTCCATCCTCGCAAATGGAGCCTCTACCTTTGGCTCCACCAGAAACACCGATTGAGTTTCCTAGGCTGCCTGAGCCACCAAGTCATTCGAGACATCCATTTGCCGTTGGACCGAGCGATGACTATGCAGTTGCCGTTGGACCGAAAGACGATGATCACCTTCCCATACATGTCTATAAAACTGTGACAATGGAGCAAGCCATTGGTCATCACAACTACATACCACCATCACCGAGCCTCCAAGGATATGAACCGTACGATTATAGAATGCCGACACCACAAGCATCACTACCGCCAGCACCACCGTCGTCACCAATAGGATATGGATATGGAAATGGAAGGTGGATGTAACAAGAGCCGAAGGAGAGATGATAGAGACTTGGATTGGAAGCTGGGCTTTTTGGGTGGGTTCGTTGTGTCTGTCTGACGGGCCAAACTCTTTTGTTCATTTTTCTTTGTATTGCTGTATTTCGCTTTCTTTTCCTTCTCTTCTGTAATCCTCTATAAACAATTTCTTTCCCCTCTTAAACAACTTGATGAACTCATTGATCACCAAAATTACCCGACTAACTTCGATATTAAAAAAAAACAAAACAAAACGAAAAGCCATATTAGATCGGATGAACAAGAACAAGACCAAGTCTCGGGAATAACAACAACAACAACTTCAACTTATCAGATAAAATAAAAGTAACATTATTATAATTTTTTATTGTAAATTTTTGTATTTTGAAAATTTGAGTATCTGGTCTGAGCAACGACATCACACTACTAATAAGGTCTCTCTCTCATGTTTGTTTCTTCTCACTTTACCAAATCTCTCTTCTTCTTCTTCTTCGCCTGTAATTGTCTCTTTGAAATCTATAGATAATGGCGGACCAAACCTCCGATTCAACATCTCTACCGGCTCCTCTCTCCGTATCTTCTCCTATTGCTCCTGTAACCTCTCGCTCTCTCTCGTTTGCTCTCTAATTGCTTTAATTTATACCTGAGTAGTCTTAGGGTTCCTCTGGGTTTCTGAGTTTTTAATGTTCAGATTGAGATTTGTGCGGTTGCTTTATCATAATTTGGGTTTTTGATTTCAGAGTTATCTAGGGTTTGGGATTCAATGTGGCATTGTTTGGAAAACCTTAGATCCTTGTTTTGTCTGCAACATCCAACACATCTTTTGTTTTGTGTTCTTGATTCGAATTGAAGTGTTATAGAGAAGGTCTCGTTAATGGATCTTGGGGCTACTCACTGTGTATCTCTTTAGATTTGCTAGTCAGATTTTGTTTGAACCATTCTCTCAGATTCTTTGTAGTCTGTTTATATAGGTATCAGACTTATGATTTTGTTTTTGAAGTGGTGGAATTGGAAACTGATCTTGGTTGTTTCTTTCTTTGTTGCAGAAGAAAGATAATACCAGTCCTGTTGATTCAAAGCTCACGGTATGTTGCTTTCTATCTTCTGATCAAAGGGTTTTTTCTCAAGTCCTTGATTCTGTTTTCTGTAGGAACTAAACGAATCGAGGGCTGAGTTGCTTAACAGGATCCAGAATCTGAAACAGGTTTTTTTAACACCATATATGTTCATCACTGACTTTTTCATCTTGTTATAGACATCTATCTTCTTTTTTAACAGGTTTTTTCTTGTTATATAACAATCTTGTATTTCTTCATCTGTTCATTATCGTCACAGGACTTACAGAGTTGGAGAGGTAAATTGGACACTCAAGTTAAAGTCTACCGTGAGGTGAGTTCCATTTCTATTCCTGTTTCTACTTTTTTGTGGTTTTACAGGAGCTCTCCTCTTGAACTGCTATAAACTCTTCCTTGGTGCTTTACAGGAGCTCTCTGGGCTAAAGAAGACTCTGAATCTTGAAGTTGAGCAGCTCCGTGAGGTATGTATGTATATTGAGCCAGGATGCACATCGATATCATACCAGTTTCTGTTTCTTGATACATGCTTGATTTCGTTTCGTTTCCATAAACAAAACTAGGAATTCAAAGATCTGAAAACCACCTTAAATCAGCAACAAGATGATGTTTCTGCTAGCCTGAAGAACTTAGGCGTGAGTCTCATGACACTCTCTTCTTCCTTATTGTTTTCAATAGATTGGAGAAAAGACTGGCTTTTAGGCTTACAGAGAGACTAATCTATGTTTCCTCCACGATTCTCTATTTTTGTGACTTGCAGCTACAAGATAACCCCAAAGATTCAAAAGAGCAAATGGATAAGAGCAGTGAGGTAACAGAAGAAAAACTCGAAGCTCCATCAACTGATGACATTGCGAAAGAATCAGATCATTAGATGTTTGTTCTTATGATCTTGTCACTACTACTACGACTATTAATCACCACTACATTGAGATTGTACTAGTACGCTTAAAACGTGTAGTTCTGCGCTTTAGTTGATTCTAATGATGCACCATGACTCAATGGTTTGCAGCGGGTTGCTATGCCAATAACTTGATTCCAAATACAGAACCAACTTTAGTACATATCTCAAAAATCAAACTTCTCCTCCGTTCTTGACATTAATGATCCCAAGTTGATATGCAAAATCTTAAGATAGGAATAGGAGCTACATGTAAAGTTGTGTATTCCCCTAATTTTAAGATATACATATAGAAGCTTTTGAAATTTCAAAATGGATCAATCAATGAACCAACCAACCAACCAAGTACTACATGATACCAATAATTTCACTTGTGTGTTTAATTTTTGAAATAAAAGTTACTCTTTTTTTTTCTGTTTCTTCTGATATTCTTCTTCATTTGTTCAAATTTTGCAATTTAGCTTTTGATTTGTCAACCAATTTGAGCCTAACTATATAATATTTTCTTTCATAAGTTGGTACCATATTCAATTAAAAAAAAACGAAGTTCATTGAAGGACACAAAGCACCTAAAACGCGTTAAAACATTTTTATATACTAGTGTCAAGTGGCATAAACCCGTAAATATTCCAGACGGTAGTGGCAATTTCAATAACACTTTCTCTTTTAAACCATTTCTCTCTCTGTCTTCAATAAAACTTTTCAAACACTCCAAAAAAGCTTTGAGAAAGAAAGAAACAATGAGAGGACTCTCCACAAAATCCGGTGCGATAATCACCGCAATTCTCACCGTCAATTTCTTACTCACCACCGTCGCAACAGCAACCTCCCAATCCTCTGTCGGTGATTTCATGCCGATCATCGAGTCGAGATGCACCGGTTCCATCGCCGAGTGCTCCTTATCATCCTCAGAGTCAGAGGATTTCGAGATGGACTCTGAGATCAACAGGCGTATATTAGCTACGACGAAGTACATAAGCTACGGTGCGCTGAAGAGGAACACGGTGCCATGCTCACGACGCGGCGCATCTTACTACAATTGCCGACGTGGAGCTCAGGCTAATCCTTACTCTCGTGGTTGTAGTGCCATTACTCGTTGCAGACGATGATGATTTACCAATTTACTACTTTCTCTTCTCTTTTTTATGTACTTTAAAAGTTTTAATCCTCCATTCTTTATATTTATACAATTTTTTTCCTAAGAGTATTATTTACTTATGTTTATAATTTCATTGCAGTATCATTTTCATACAGTCTATTTCGTGAACATATATAGTAGTAGTGTATGTACATTTCATTGCAATATAAGTTTGATATATGAACAGATATATATATATATATATATATATATATAGATGTATACATTTCTGATTAATATATTTATCAGGAATTATCAGTAATGATTAAGGTGTAGTGTGAAATAATAGTAATAAAGAAAGCAATATTTATGTGTATGGGTGCTTTTTGCATGTGCAGGAGAGAAATCCAGGTGTTCATATCATATGGAATAAATGTGATTTTTAAAAATTTTAGGTTTTAAATCTGTAGCTGTTGTTCATAATTCAAATGGAGACAAATATGATGGCGATTAATAAATTTTGTTCCTACCAAAAAAAAAAAGTAAATCAATATTTATACATTTTTGGTTTACTTTTTATTGTTGAATAATGGAGTAATATTTAAACTGTGGAGAAGTGGGAAAAATAGAGAGAGTCAATAATTGGGATTGGTTGGGGCCAAAAAACTAAACGGGCAGCTTCACATGCAAATGCTTTCGGCAGAACCACACGTGGCTTATTTATTACGTTTTTTTTTCTGGTATAGAAGTATAGAACTAACAATAAATTTATATTAAATTAGATATTACTACAATTTGTGTGAAAAACAAAGAAACGAAAAGAAAAATATGTCAACAATTGTGAGTACAACAGCTTACTTGTCTTGTTGGAGGAGCCACTTGGGGATGGGGGAGGAGAAAAAAATGACAAGAAAAGAAAACGTTACAATGAGAGAAGTGAGAACAAGAGAAAAAAAAAAAAAAAAAAAACTAATTTACTCCCATAATTAGAGGGGAGGCTGATTTTTGGGGAGAAAGGTCAAAAAACAAATGACAAAGCAATAAATATAGAGCAGACACTTTAATTTTTAATGCACTTCATCTAAACGGCCCTTATTTGCTCCTTGGTCCCTCGAGGAGTTTGTCACATTTACGTATAAAAACTATAACTACAAAAATAAATCTATACCCTACAAAAATAATACTATAAATTACTGAGTTACTACATAGCCAAAGTGTGGAGAAAGGGGGTTTCGACCGCAAACTCATACCTCATGGACAACCATATACCAACAACTCATCACCAGCCGATTGTTATTGACAAATTGATAATGATAAGTTTGTTTCGTTGCTTCTGCTTACGTTTATATTATTGTTTTTTGAAACCAACCTCATACCTTTAAACAAATAGGGCATAAAAAGTAAACTGGAATATATTCTTTTGTTTGAATTCACGTTGGGCGTAAAAGTAAACTGGAATATATTTTTTACTATAGAAGTATCACTTATTTTGTTTTAAGTAAAAACACATGCGAACATAGAAATTGCGTTTTCAAACTTGAAATCCTAATACAGATATGAGTTCAAATAAATCCTAAACCATATCTACATTACTGTATATTAAATGGTTAAAACTTGTCATTGCTGTATATTAAATGGTTAAAACTTGTCATTGCTGTATATTAAATGGTTAAAACTTGTCATTGCTGTATATTCGGTCTACCTATGGCTCCAAATTTACTTCCGGAATCAAACCGAAGATGTAACAATAGTCAAGTTGGAAACTTCGTTCGCTAGTTTTTTGTTTTTCCCTTATAACTTGTGGTTGTAATGACTTCTCACTACTCTCGAAACCAAAATAGAAAAGGTAGTTCAATAGTTCATAAGTGCAGAGTAATGTAACGCACCACATCATCAATCTAACTTAACAGTAATAAACTCATTTCTTAAAACAGGAATTTAAAAGTAAATACTGCTCTTAACAAGTTTCCATAGTTTTTTTTTCTTTTCTTCTGCAAATGCTGTTATAAGCAAAAAGATCATGACCAGTCAAGCATTTGATAGTTGGTGAGCACCACTCTCCCTTTTCAACTGGAACTAGCCGGTGTTTTGGGTTCATCTTTGACGGCTGGAGGAGGAGTGCCTTCTACTCCCATCTCGGCTCTTAGATCATTGATGCTTTGCTCCAGCTCATTGATTCTACCTCCCATGTCATCAAGTGAACCATCAAAGTTAAGGAGATCAAAACCAAAATGTCAAGAACACAAAATTGCTGATCAAAGAGTTCCCACAGATTCCAAAATTTGTACAATTTCATGGTGACAAAGTTGGATTTTGTTAGCGAGCAGAAGAACAAGTATGTATATAATATCAACTTAGCAAGAGAACATACCATGGAACAATGTGGTTCTATGACTATCCATAGAATAGACTCATTTAGACTCTCAAGACTTACTTAAATAAGAAACAGATTCAATTGATCATTGCTTATTCCTAGTACTGAATTTCTTTTCTTAATGACGCAAAAAATCACTTATCACGGATCGTCATTACTGCTCTAGGAGGGAAACATATAAAATATTCTAATGCAAGCAACATTCAAGCAAAACCACAGATTGGTATAAGGATATTCTTTGTGATGATGGAGTCCGACATTGTTTGGAACCTGGTTTGCTGAAACACACAATGAGACCAAATTTAATCAGAATCTACCTATTGAAGTTATAATTCCAAGGCCTATGAAGACATAAGAAGCTGAAAAGCTTACCATCTGATGGAGAAGGTTTTGGACCTGCGTATAAGAATTCAAGAATTCAGTGATAAAACCAAGTGACGATATTGTCTCAAGATGAGAAAACATACCAAACAAAGAGAAGAAATAACTCTATTAGGAACGAAAACTCACAAAAGCTGTCATATCAGCAGTGCTCTGCTTACTGTCCTCAGAATCATGTCCATCCTGTACGCATAAAGAAAAATACTGTAAGAACTAAGAAGGATGTATTAAAACACAGAAAACACAACTCCATTGGATCTATTGCATGCATCAAGACAGGAAGATGAAGCTTTATAATAATGAATAAAATCATTTTGAGGATAAAACACAAGCCTAAACTATTGCTCATGAAGTATAATTTCTATCTGAATTATCTTAGTACCAAACATCACACACAGCAAACTCAATACATTGACATTCCAAAGGAAACATATACGGTTCTCCAATCAGATCCTGAACTTTTATGATCACAGTACTGGAGTTCTTGCAAAGACTGAAATTCTCAAGTACAAGATCCACAGATGTAAAAAAGAAAATCAAAAAAATGTAAGAGAATATTGTAACCCGCAAAAAAAAAAATGCTCAAAGTCGCCCAGATTTCACTAGCGTACGTTTAAGCTCTGAGAAGAAGAACAAAAGATATAAACTCAACACTTCGAAAATCAATCCACATTGAAAGGTTAATCCGAAGATATACAATCTGAACTCTATTGCTGAAGCTTTATAACAACGTAAAAACTCGTTTTAAGGACAATCAAGTATAAGCTTATATAGCTCATGAAGGAAAATCTCAATCTGAAATTTCTTAGTACCAACATCAAACACATACCAAAAAAGCTCCGATACATGAACATTTCTAAGCACGGCTATACAAGAAAGAGAACAGATCCTAAACTTCGTTCAAGTTTCGCGATACTGGAGTTCTTGCAAAAAACCATATTCTCAAGTATGAAATCGAACAAACAAAAAAATCCCCAAATCGTCCAGATTTCGCTATATACACTCACAATTTGGGTAATCGATCTACAATAACTGAACAAAAATCGAAAAAAAAAAGCATGCCAGATTCGTGAATAGGAAAACCTAATCCGAAGATATATCATAAGAAAAAAATAGTCTTAAAATTAAATCGAAAAATCCAAATAACGAGCCTAGGATTCGTGAATGAATACAACAAATTCAAGAAACGCGCACTGATCTGAAGAAGGAGACATACCATTTTTGGGGTTTTTTCTTCAGTCTGATCGGACGATTTGGAGAAATTTTTGATTCAGCGAAAAGCGATGAGAGGATTGAGAGAAGCGATGTGTGTATAACCCAGACTTATAGATACGAAATGCCTAAAATACCCCTATTTACTTTAGTATCCCTCGTTATGATTTCGTTGGGTGGGATGGGATCATGTGTGTGTGTGTTAGTGTTATTCAAATTTCAAATTTATATGGACGTTTGGGACTTTGGGTAGTGAGATCTAGATCTTTGGATGATCCAGTTTGGTTTAATTTTAACCGGATTACAAATCAAAAATGTTGGTGTCAATAAAAAAAAGAAGGAAAAAAAAGTTTATTTGACATAAGAGGAAAAACTAAAACTTGATATAAATTTTTTAAATCTTTGGCCATTTTCCAAAAACTTTGGTTGGTTATTATTGCTTACAAAACCATAGATATTGTTTTGTTACACATCAAATTAAATTAGCATACAACCTTAGCTATTTTAAGTTCACACAATGCAAAAAGTTTAGGGATAATACAATTTTAAAGTACCTTGTAATTATCTTATTTTAAAATTTGGGTTAGTTTTGTTCGTCTTGATGAAGGCAGACCAATTTGATATAATGACTTGTATAAGACCAATGGCGGGAATGGCATAAACCCTGAGTCCATTGATGGGTCAATCCTACAATCCGATTAATACACGTTGATGACTAAAGTTTGTAGACAAATTAAGGAGGTTGTTGAACATTATAGCATGAATTACTAGATCACAAGTTCACACCATTTGGTTAGATTGTTTCTAACTCCACAAACCAAAACGACCAAATAGGAGAAGTAACAAAACTGACCTAAGAGAAGGGTCATTTGTATTTGATATATTTAATTTCGTGTATTGTTAATGGCATAAACACAGAATCCAAAAGTGTTGACGAAAACATGTGATATGTAACAAATTCTACAACAAGAGCAATTTTAAATATCTTCTTTTCCACCATAGACCGAAGTGAATACGGACATCAGCATAGGAACCAAACCTATAACAGACATTGACCTTCTCATCCTCACCAAGTCCTGTGAGTCGTTTCTACAGCAACGGATTCCAATGGAAAACCCGGTGTGCAAATCGGATGTATCGAGATAGATACCCAACCGTTTTGTTGCTTGGAACCCAAGTCTTGCTCTTCTGGTTCTCACACGACCAGGAACCCAAGTCTTCTCGTCTTCTGGTTCTTGATTCTCATTGAGAAGTGTTTCTTGCTCGAGACATTCTTGACTCTGCTCGTCCCAGATAATTTTAGGGTACGAATCCAGTAATTTCCTTTTCTTCTCCTCCAAATCATCATGTGAATAAGAAGTATGCCCTGAGTTAAGCAAAACATTCCATAAGGAACAAAAAAGAGTGAAAGAGCTAGGCTGGGAGCCAAAGACACCAGCCTTTTCCACATCGGTATTCTGGGCTTTAGACTTGATCTTCACCGAGCAACATAAGATCAATAGGTTCCATCTCCAGTCTAGACAAGTAGATTCACTGCTTTTGTTTGCCGAGAAAGAGCTCATGTTGTTCTCTGCCAGAACAATTCTAGGCATCTTGCTGTCGCCTACACAGCTTAACTTAGGTACTGCTTGTCTGATTATTTGGTGCATAAGAGAAGATCTCTGTGCAATAAAGTCTTTGTAGCTTACAGTATCTGGCACATCGGAAGCTGCATGAGTTAGAACCACGATAGCATTTTGCCAAATTGATGAGCCCAGAGAACTGGTGATGATTCTAAGTAAACGGATGTCTGGAGTGTCATCTAGACGGTCAATATAGAGGAAGACATCAATTGGGAACTTTCTCATGCTCTTCTTTATCGACATAAGGACTTCCTGATTAAACTGTTCCTCAGTTGCAGAAGACATGAGACCTGGAGTATCAAGTATTCTTATCAGGATTCCTCCTACATTCCCAACTATGTAATTTGCAGACTTTGTGGTAACTCCAAATGCACCAACAGGAGACTTACTCTCCCCAAATATTGAATTAACCGTTGCACTTTTTCCCACCCCGGTTTTTCCAATAACAAGGACGTTAATGGAGAAATCTAGATCATCTCGGACCTCTTGTTCAGGCAGCATTATCTTTGTTCCGTCAGACACGTAATCAATCCCGAAGGACGTTTGATGTTCTCCACCAGCTAGGCTCAGCTTAGACGCAGCTTCAGTAACAGCTGAATTTTCACTGCAATGACCTGTGCTTCTTATAATCCTTTGGAGCTTCTCTTTCAAGAGCTTGGTCTTCTCAACTCTTTCCTTGACTTTCTCACTTATCAGCTGCAAAGAATGATCAGAGGGTAACACTTCTGAATAATTCTGGAAAGTGGACTCAGAGAGTTTCTCCCTTGTATCACATGTTCCTTCGTAATTTTCAAGCTCCATAAAAGTTTGATTGTGAATCAACCGCGCCATCTTCGTCTCCTTTTCCATCATATCATAAGCAACTACCGAAGAAATTTCAGGCATGGTTCTCTCAACATCTTTAACCGAAAGCAAAATGGTTTCTTGTACGCCCACTGAGATTTGATTTGGTTCGCTATCAGACTGAAAATTGACCTGCTTATTAATGTGCTCCGAAATCTGCTCCCCCCTTTCCACAGTCTCATTGGTCGTCTCAAAGAAACTTCTTAAATTTGATGCGCTATCTTCACCAGGAAGTGATAACTTCCTATCATTATCGTCTGATTCTTGATTTTCTTCATTTTCAGACTCTTGTTCAGCTTTTCGATTGGAAGAACCACACCCACTTAAAACGACATCTATTCCTCCAGCAACCTCAAGGTTTCTCGTCGTTAAAGAATCCAGAGTTGGAGTTACCCGAAAACTTTCAGAACTCAGATCAATTTCAGGTTTGTCCTCGGATTCAGGTTGTTCTAATTCACTAACAGCACCAGAATCATTTTCGAAGTGTTCTTTTGCCTCGCCCATCATATTTACAGCGGCTTCATCCCCTGAGTCTCTGCTTTCTGATGCAATAGATCCCTCACCTTCATCTGCATCACAGGCACTAACAACATAAGTTCTGTTATTGCTGATACTTCCTTGACCCACCCCTTGTTCGACAAGGCTGCTGATAGTTTCCTCTGATCCTATATCCTCATGAACATCGTTTCCTTCACTTTCCAGTAAAACCTCATTGCAATCACGAGACACAACACCAAGAATACTCTCAGAGGACAAGTTATCTTGCACCATATCTTCAGAAGATTTCTCTTGCACCATATCTTCCTCTGTGGAAACAAGTTCACCTACATTAGAGCCTGAGTATTCTGGTTTATCGTTCATTCCCATTTTTGCTAATTCAACTGCATTATCTTCTACTCTTTCTGCATCACTTTCCTTCATCAATGCGTCAAATTCATGAATGTTACCACCACCATTGTCCTTGTTGATGGCACTTTGAACAACACCTTTCTCGATGAATTGCTTGAAACTTTGACCCAATACCATACTCGCCTCAGTAGAGTCCCCTTCATTTTCTGCCATAAAATCATTAGAACCTCCTGGTAGAACACCGAGACTTGATTCTTCAATATTCCCAAAGGACATCAAATCATCATCTAATTCTTCTGAATACTTCATTCTCACCACTTCTTCCTCTGTAGAGACAACACCCGAACACTCTGGCTCATCAACCACTTCATTATCTCCATATTGCAATACACTACCTCCAACTTCGGATTCTTCATCACTAGGAGCCTTTGTAACACGCAACATCACAGCCTCTTCATCACCACTACCCAAAAGTTCGTCAAATTCCTCGTCATCCAAAGACAAAATAGCCCTGGGAATGACTACTTTTGCTTTCATGCTAACTCTATCAGCTTCACTCTCTTCACTCTCACTAACTCCCTCAACCTCATCACTAATCTCAATCCCTTCCTCAAAAGAAGAGTAATTCACGGACGCTTCCTCATCAATATCACTAGCAAATGGTCTATAAATCACACTCCCACCTGAAAAATCATCACTCCCATCTCCAACATCTCCACCTAGCTCTTCCCCTAGTAACCTATGAACCCTAACCCCACCCGTAATCACATCCTCTAACTCATTCTCATCGTCTGCGTCCCCCGAAACAGACTCAAAACCATCATCTGTCCCAGAATCAATTCCCCTACTAACTTCACTACTAGCTAAGCTATTTTCCTCGATTACAGAATCATCATCATCATCCTCATCAACTGTAAGAGGTGCACGAATTGGAACAGAACCAGCAGATGAAAACGAGCCAGAGAGAGTACGCGTGAGAAGAAACGATTCAGCTCTTGCCGCCGCAACCGCTCTCACAGCTGAAATCGAAACGCGAGGCTTCTCTGAATCGACCGTTGCTGCCGCGAGAATTGAAACAATTCCAGGCTTCTCTGATTCCATTTTTACTCAAAACATCTAAATAATACAAAAGGTGTATTTTGTAGTTTTGTGTTTGTCTGTGACGAGTTTGTTAGGGTTTAATTTAAGATTTATGTGAAGCTTTTTGTGGATATGGAAGTGATAGTGTGGAAGACGAAAGAGCCACACAGAGAGTGAGAGCGATGCAAAACGAAACAGGCGGCTGAAGACAAATTTAATGATTTTGCCTAATTATCCACTTTTGGGGTCAATTTTGATCATTTCAAATTTGAAAAAGGAATATACGGAATAATTCAAAAGTTGTGGGGTTTATTTGTTATTATTACTTTTTATCAAATGTGTCTAATAAGAAACTCTCTCTGGCTAAAACCATCTCCGCCGTAGCCATGGCGGTTCTCCGATACGCCGTCTTCTCATCTCCGTCCCCTTTGCTTCCGTCGTACTCCACCGGAAGGAGAGTTTCTTTAAAAGTTACACGGTGTTCCTCGGTTTCGGTTCCGTTCTCGTCGAAGTCATCAAGAAGGAAAAATTACCTCCGACCCAAAATTCTCAGAACCCTAAATCCGAAGCCTCAAGAAACCGTCTTAATCGGAATCAAAACGCCGGAAAATGTTCCTCCGAGCGACGTAGTGTCTAACGAGAGTGATGATGTTGTAGAGGAGGAGGAGCTTCAGGTCTTAAGTAGCTCTGTTGTGCCAAGCGAGGTGAATGGTGAATTGAGTAAGCTCTCTCCCAAGTTGTTAGCCAAGTATGGATGGTGGTTGATCGGAATATTCGCATTTCAAACTGTTTGTGCTGTTTTGTTTCTTGGAGACTCAACAAAATCCGATGACACGCCGGAAACTTCAAGTGGTAGTGGTGGTGGTCAAAACGGGGAAAGAGAGAGCAGTGTGGTTTTGATTGAGGATCTTGAGATGAATGTGAAGATTGCGGAGATCAGAATGATGGCACGTGAAGCACGTAAAAGTGAGGGTAAGCAAGACGAGGATGAAACTGGGGTTGACATTGAGAAAGAGATAGGAGCAAGATTGTCTAACATGGAGAAACGGTTGAATTCTCAGAGAAAAGGTTTGGCGCGATTGCGTGTAGACCCGTTGGATGAATCTGGAAATGATGAGAAAAGTTTGATGTTTGAGAAGAAGTATAAGTTTAAAGCTGAGAAGCCACCAACGGGTAATGTGAAAGGATTTGGTGGAAGTAAGGGAAACAATGAGCTAATGTCTGAGACTGAGAAGGCAAGGCAAAATGGGAGAGTTAGTGAACCACTAGACGGTGAGAGGAATCCTGAGGAACAACAAAAAAAGGCTGGGGATTCAGATTCCAAGATGGTTTCTGGTATGTTTTAGAATAAAGTGCTTAATGCCGCAACAACATCTTGTTAAGTAGTGCATTGATGAGTTGTGCTAATTTGCAATTAACAAATGGTGCTGTTAGGGGTGTATTGAATAGATATTGGATTTACTAGCGATGAATATGAGATTTAGACTGGAACAAACAGGTAGTTAGTGATTTTTGACTTGAAATAGGTGTTCTGACATAATCGTTGCAACACATATGGAATATCCTAAGTCAGTCCTCTACTGATCTTTAAATTTTAGGTGCTGCTCAGGAATCTGAGCAAAGACGACCATCAAAGGAAACTAAGAAGACTAAGAAATCTGGAAACCGAGTGAGCGGAACACCGAATATGGAAGCTGGTTCTGGATTTGGTAGCACTTCGTTGTCAGGGAAACATGGAGACGTCAGGAAAGGAAAAGCGCTGAGAAGAGCAAGGGAGGAGAAACAATCTGAGAAAGATAATAATATGTGGTGGCTGAAGCTTCCCTATGTGCTGGTAGGTGATATATTAGGTTATGAGAGCATTGTTCTTGTCGGTTTTATGAATAATATAGGGTTTTTGGTTTAAAGCTCTGATTGCCAGATCCAATAAACTAATTCAGAACCAAGAACTTATCGTTTCTCTTTCCTTCAGAGAATTCTCATGCGGAGTAAAATAGATCAAGACATATCCGAGGGATATTTTACTTTGAGGACCGAATCTATGAAACCAAATGAGGGCCAGGTTTCACACATGATTGCATTTGAAGATCAAAGTGATGCTAGAAACTTCTCTTATCTGCTTGAATCAGTTTTTGAAGACTTAGATGAGTTCATTGCAGATATAGCTCCTGTATCAACCAAGGTAGATAGCTCATTCTTCTACTAACTTCATTCTTCTTTTTCTAATGTCTGTATCTGTGAAACTTACTTAGGCTGAATATCTCTTCATGATCAGAGAGTATAAAGTCTACTAGATTCTAAGAGTATTGAGATTGTATTTTTTTACTTATTCATTGTAGGATCTTTATGACGAAGTGAGTTCTGGTGGCAAGAATGTGATAGTTGTGAGGAAGAGGCAGCTTACATTGTATGCTGGACAACCATTCGAAGACGTTGAGAGAGCTTTGCGAACTCTGATTCAAGAACAAAGATGAAAAAGCAAAAACATTTACCTCGGAATGGAAAAATTAGAGACTCCAGAGATAATTGATGTGGATGAGCAACAACAAAGTCAGTAAGAACAATGGAGCCAAACCAACCATTTTTTTTGAAGCTTAATGAGCCAATGAGCCTTATGGGGTAATAACATTGGAATTGAGAGCCTCTGGTGTATTATGGTAATAATATTGGAATTGAGAGGACAGATCTCCAATAGGGGTAGGAGAAATAGAAAGATCGTTATATCATGTAAAAACGTATTTTACATGAATCAGAGAAAACAACAACATTTATTGAGATGAGACAATCTTGATCATGGCTTGTGCATTGAGCCCTGTTACATTCTTTTCGCAAAACTTCTGCCAAGCTTCTTGTTTGTTTCTTTCTTCGCCTTCTTCTGCAACCCATGTAAATTTCTGGAAAACCGAGTTCACCATACCCCTCGCGGCTTCCCTTGCCTCTGGCAACTTGTCACTCAACAAATCCGCAGCCATTTGAGCAAGCACAACCATCCCAAACTCTTCCATTTCATTTAGCTCCTGATAACCAAACATACAGAGACAAAAAAATCAATCACACAATTCAAGAATAGAATACCTTTTATCTCTAAACATTTTAAAGAATTGTAAAAGATACCATTTTAGAAACGCAGTTGGAAGTAGACACAGCAGCTTTGGCCCTGACTCGAGGGTTACTGTGACGGACATAAGTCTGGAGCTTACGCAAAAGAGGCAAGCGAGCCACAGAGTTAACCATCGTGTTCAGCGCTTTGTCTGCTTCTTCACACACAAACTTCTTGTCTTGTGAAGCTTTCATCAGCAACTGCAATAGCTGTTTTTTTTTTTTTTTTTTTCACCATCAAGATTACCAAATGTTAAATTAAGAATCCATAGCCAATCAAAAAGCTGAAAATGACAGAAGAAATCAAATTTTTACCAGATCATCCATTGATTTCAAATGAGGTCCTTGGAGCAACTTTTCTCCATAAGCAATGAAGATATCAGAACAAGTCATAATGGAAGTCTTGCACAAAGCACTTCTAGGGTTCTTCATTGCCTTCACCATCACAACTATAAGCTTTTCCCTACACATTCAAATTGACCCAAAAAAAAAAAACAAAATCATCACCAGACTCTATAAGCTTCAGGCTTTGGTAAATAGAAGAAATTAAAGAAACTCACAGTATTGGTAGCAACAGAGAAGAGTGATAAATTGCAAATCTCCTTGTGTTGTTCAATGACTCGCATACTTTAATCCAATCCTTTGATGCTAATTCTTCTACTAACCTCTTCAATATATTAACAAAAAACCCAAAAAAAAGTAGATTGAATCTATGATCATCCTCCAAACAAATCACACACTCCACATTAGTTGTAGAAATCAGAGGAGAATCTTTTACCTTGACAGAGGATTCAGGATCTTGAATTGGTTTGAGATTCTCCGAAGCAACGTATTCAACAGTCGATTCAGGCACAGCGACAGGGTTGTTTTCATCGTTCAGAGCAATCTCTGGTTGCTTTGAGAGTTTAGCCAGCTTCTTAGGTCGTTCCTGTGAGATCGGAAGAGCGTTTTCAATGTTCCTCAACGCCATTGATGCAAGTTTTGCGATTTCAAAGAGATAGAGAGAGATTTTTTGAGTTTTGAAATTGTTCTGTGGAATAATAATCAATGGAAGGTAGGGTTTAGTTAATTATAAAGACGAAATTTTTGTTCCCTTTTTTCGCATTTTCTTTTCGAAAATTCAAAAGGAGAAAAAAAGGTGAAGATAAAGTTAGCCGTTGGGAATGTTTTTGGCTACAACGGTCATAAGCATCGGTTCGGTTTAGTTAAATTAGATTCGGTTATCATAATTGGTATTTTCCAATTTAGTAATTTCTATTAAGTCTACGAAAACGACAGCGTTTAGGTTATCACTTCACACGCGAGTTTGGTGTGTGTGACTGTTGAAGTCCAAGGTAGAGAGAGAGAGAGAGAGAGAGAGAGCTTCTTTCTCCGTCTTCAATGGCTTTCGTCCTCAATTGAAATTGAATCCCTAGAACAACAATTAATTTGAGAATTCGACATCGTTGTTTTTTATGGACCAAGACTATCGAAACTCTAGAACGTCGGTGTCGCATCATCATCATCAAATGAGGATGACGGTTCCACCACCACCGTCTCCTCAACCTTCGCCACCAATTCTTGCTGAAAGTGATCAGACTACATCGGAGCTTCGTTCTCTCGATTGTAATCTTACTTCTTTATGCGATCATATTCAATCCGAGGGTTTCGGCTCCGGTGCGTTTTCCGATGTTGTTGTTAAGGCTATGGGATCCAGCTACCATCTCCATCGGTTGATTCTATCTCGCAGCTCTTACTTCAGGTATATGATCCACTTGTTAATTATCAAAATTGTTCAGCGGCGGTGTTATGTGGGGATAGGTTTTGATTTTGATATTCTGGTTTTGATTAGAATGTATGAAATTTTTGTGATTTAAGGACTATGCTCCAAGGTCCATGGAAAGAAGCAACCTCTCCGGTTGTTAACTTACTTGTGGATGATAAAAATGTTAATGGAGATGCAATTTCTGTTGCTTTGGCTTATCTCTATGGGTATCATCCTAAGCTTGATGATGATAACGCCTTTCGAGTTTTAGCTGCAGCTTCTTTTCTTGATCTCCAGGTATTCTTAATACTTATGACTTACATCAATATCACTAGGTTCTTTTGGATCAGTTTATCTAAAAACTAGAGGTTTTTGTCATTCAGGATTTGTGTGCAATATGCACTGATTTTATTATTTCTGAGCTGAGGACTTCAAACTTCCTGGCATATCAGGTTTGAGAAATCTCAGTCATGTGTATTTTTCAGCCTCCGTTTTCTACGTGAATCTTGAGTACACAGAGCTTCTTCCACTTGTGACTCAGGTGTTTGCTGAGAGCCAAGACTATGGCATACATGGAGAACGTGTAAGGAATGCTTGCTGGGGTTATCTCTGTCAAAGTGGTGCTGTGGAACTGAGAGAGGTAATATAATGTCTATGCTTTAGACTGACATTATGATTTTTGTGTCGTTAGTGATTGTCTCGTTTCTTTTTGGGTATCCGTCAGAAGCAAAAATATCCCCATTCAAGTAATATCTTGTTCAACCCATCTCGTTGCTAAATTGTTTGTCCTAACTATTGACATGATGTATCTGGCTTCACCTTCTTCCATTTTGATATCATTCTATCTTGAAAGCATCTTATACTGAAATTGAACAGTATTCAACCTAGTTTAGTTAGAAGTAAGTCTTCTAGATTTCTGTCTTGCTAATTATTTATTCGCATTTTATTGTCAGATGCTGCCAAAACTCTCTGCACAGACTCTATGTGCATTGCTGACATCTGATGAATTATGGGTCCCTAGTGAAGAAAAACGGTATAGAATTGCATAGACTAATTGTATTATAGTTTATGCTGTATGTTATATTTCTTAAGCTCCTTAAACCGTCTTTCTTTCCATGTCAAAAAGGTTTGAACTGGCACTGTATGCCTTCATTGCAAATGGTGCTCATTCCAACACAGAACATTCCAATCAAGATTCCAGATTTGAGAAAGGGACTAGCTTTCCTATTGATTCTGCTATGTCGAAGGGAAAAATATGATGGATGATTTCTCCTTCGGGAGTTTGGAAAGTAAGATTGGTCATTTAGATATAGAAGACGGCCTAAGAGATGCTAGTGATGACGTGATTGTTCCAGTCGCAGAAGGTGTTGTTGATTTCCAAAAAGGTGTTTTTGGTTCAAACCTCGTCTTTCAGCAATCTGCTAGCTCACAAACAAGCTTTGGTCGTACTAGCACCAGTGTTGTTGATAAGACAGAAGGCAGTGGGGTGGCAATTGAAGGACCTTCTGAAGAAGCATACCATTTGGGTAATGATAGTTGGTTATCAGGAGCAGACTCTAGAAATTCTCCTACTTTAGGTTCTTCTTCTGATGGTTTTGTGGTCAATGACTGGGGAAACTGTGGTGTTTCTGCTCTAACATGGGGTGGACGGGTTGTGGGGACAAGGCAAGGTACAGGTTCTGTTAAAGGAAAATGTGGATTTACTGAGGAAGAATACGGTGCCTTTGTTAACACTTTTGAAGGTGGTTCGCTTTTGTATTGCAATATGTCTTTTGAAATACTACTGAACGCAAGAAAAGAACTTGAAGAGCTGGGTTTCCCTTGTAAAGCCGTGAATGATGGCCTCTGGTTGCAGGTTCGTTGTCCTTAAACTTGCTTCCTTTCTCACTCAGCCAGTCTTAGAAATTTAGGGGTGGTTGATCCGCTTAGCTTTGATACATTTGTCTTAATAGTAGCAATTCTACTCTGGTTTTAAATGTTTGCGTACAGAAATGCATTAATGTTTTAATGTTTGACTACTATTCAGATGCTTCTCAGTCAGAGGGTGCAGGAAGTTGCTGCCAACACATGCAAAAGGTGTTGCCTTATCAGTGTTGCATGCGCGTGTAAACAGGGATTTGGGGTTTCACATGGTGCAGCTTTTAACAATTATTATTGCCAAGACAATGTGCAGAACAATATGATGGGAGACATGGAAAACGTGTATGTGACGGAATCTTCTCAAGGCGAAGGAATAGGTATCTTTAAGCCTGTAAGGATCAGTGTCAGAGGACAACACATCGATGGACTTGCAGGCATTGGCTGCGAAGCTACATTTGTGCCACCACCTGCTTGGCCTCCTACACCTTTTGTGTATTCTCGTGTCCCCATTAACAGAAATGGTCAGCAACCTATTGCTAGTGATGGTTCTGAAGGTAGGATTGATCAGAGTGGAGAAATTTCTAAAGATGGTTTGACAGCTCTTGTTGGGCTGAGCCAAGGGACAAGCGGTGTTGGTAATAATCATCGTGGTGGTCAAACGGAGGGAGGGTGTGGCAGTGGAAGTACTGTTGGAATGTCAGAACCAAAGGAACCTTCAGTAGGGAGTGAGTGGGAGAACGCAAGTTGTACCATATCACTTGATACAAGGACACCTTTGTGTCACTTTCCTCCCTTTCGTTTTGGGTAATGTTTCCAGTTCTGTTTACTTGTAACTAACTCTCTTGTTTTAATCAAATTTGCTGTGACTCCTTACTTTGTCCTGTTTGGTAGATGATTCCTCTCATATACATATTTTCATTGTCTGCAGAGTTGAATTTGAAGATGTCCATAGACTCGCTAATGGTCATGTTGAGCATTCTCCTGAATTCTTCTATGCTGGTTCTCTGTGGAAGGTATCACAAACTCACAACTTGGTCGTCAAGCTTTCTCTTGAAGCTGGTGTGGCTTTCTAACTATGAGATTTGGGTTACGTTTTGATACCATATCCAGATTAGCATTCAGGCGTTCAATGATGAAGACCCTCAAGGACGTCGAACTATTGGTAACACAAGTCAACACAATGACAAGATCACATGTTTCCTCACATTAGTTGGTTTGGTGTGTCATAATACATAACTTGATAATTATTTCTACAGGATTGTTTCTTCACCGTCGCAAAGCAGAGATACTGGATTCAGTAAGGAAGGTTAGTTTCCTACGGTATATTGTTATAATAGACCTATAAGAGCTACTTCAGCTGTCATTTCTCGTGAAATAACAATCTCTTCTACCTCATTTCAGGTTCATGTTTACATAGATCCTCGTGACAAAGTGACTGCACGTTACCAGGTATTTACAAATATATATATGCTCAAGTTCTTGTTGATATTCATGTACGATTCCATTGGCTTAGCGGAATGAAAAAATCTTTGGTCTTGTTTTGGTGCATCTGAGTCATAATAAGCTATATTATTTTAAAATGTTCGTGTAGCTGATATGCCCGTCAAAAAGAGAAGTGATGTTGTTTGGGAGCTTTAAACAGAGAGGAACTCTTCTGCCTAAAGCTCCCAAAGGGTGGGGTTGGCGTACCGCACTGCTCTTCGATGAGCTTTCTGAACTTCTCCAGAACGGTGCTCTGAGAGTCGCTGCCGTGGTTCAGCTCGTTTAGAGGTCTCTTTAAACTCGACAATTGTATGTAAAAAACTAAAAACTCGAGAGAAAGTCCACATTCGGTAACCCTCTTAATAAATACTACACAGTATATTCTACTTCCTCGGACTGTGGGTATGTTTGTATAAATGAGTTTTCACAATATCGATTTCTTCTGTATAGTTTATTGCTTTGAGTTAAATCAATGAACTAGTCTACCTTTTCTATAGTTTTTAACTTTTAACAGATTAAATTGTATTTTCTTGTTTTTGAGATTTTTGTTTGACATAGTTATTTGGCTTTGTTAAGTGTGGACATGCGATTGTTGGTTTATATCTATATTAACATTTTTTAAATACATTTTGTGATATATTGTTAGAGTTTTATTTATTTAAAAAATTATTTACAATTTTAATCTTTAAAAAATTGCACAAACCCAATTAGTAAAATCTATGAAATAGACCTAAATCTTTAAAGTTTATTGCCATAAAATCTCCACAATATCTATAAGTTTGTTATAATTTATTTAAATCTCAATCATATAATCGATTTTTCAAAAAAAAAATTCTACCATTTTCCTCCAGAATTTACAAAATCAATAAGATTCCTAAAATATCTCTAATATATCTCTACAAAATAAATTATTCCTAAATCAACAACCCAAATTTTTCCTTCTTAAAACCAATAATCCCACACAAGGTCTAAACGGTTAACAACAAAAATACATATTTTGGAGATATTTTCTTTGGAAACTAAATATTGTTCCACAAATTTTAAACAAATTTTTATGTTGTGTTTTGCCTCGTTTTCATATTTTAAAAGTATCGGTAGACAACTAGTTGAACTCGTAGACATCTTAGTTAATATAATTTTCGTGGATAAGTTATTTAAATGATATTCGTGGACAAGTTAACAACTTAATCTAATAATTTGTCCATCAATACAACTTACTCTAATAACATTCATATATTTTATATTTTTATGTTAATATATAGGTTGAAAATCAAATATAAGTTTGATTCTTGATTTATTTTGGAAGTATGATATATGTCTAATTTTTATTTTATTTCTAACGCCTTAGTATATTATACTTATTTATTTTTAAAATTTTAAAATTTTAATTTAAATTCACATATGTAAAATAAAAGTTTTGATAACTATAACAAAACTTTCAGATACATTGGTGGAAATTAAGAAATTTCAATTTCAATTTCAATCATCACACAACAAGAGAATGAAGTTGAAAAGATCCATCTCTATTATGTTTGTACTTTCAATGTTTTATTATTTTCTAACATATTGACATATCTTTTTTCTATATGTAATACTTCAATAAGCTTTACTTTTATTGTTTGGAAAAGTATAAATATAAAGTTTGGAAAAGTATATATAAAACCACATTGCATTACACATTCAAGTCCACAATTTAAAAATACCAATAATTTTTTTGTTAACTCAAAAATACCGATAGGTTAAAAATTAATAATAAATATATTTGTTTGTAACATCCCATATTATTACCATAGTAATGTTCCTCACGATTTTATTTCTTAAAAATGTGAAAAATATATTAATAAGAACTTATTCCACTTTTCTATTTCTCATATGTTATTATTGGTACATTATTGGTTCATTATCTATATATTTAAATCAAATGAATTGTTTGTTTTGAACCATAATCTCCTTTATAATAAAAGGGAAGTACACAACATTGTTTTGGTAGACTTTATAATTTTAATAAATGATTACAAATATGTTATACATAGATTATAAATTAATCCATATATTAATTGTAACAAATAAAACCTTAATTGTAACAGAAAATCTTAAACGGGTTATTCCAAATTGATAGTTCATAGATATTCTAAACTTTATTTTCGGAAGATCACATATATGGTTCCAAATACTTTGGTGGAATTGTTAGTTTTTTTTTTGTTTTAAAAAAAAAAAGAATTCTAGATTGTGATTTGGTGAGATTATTTTAGAAGTATAGGGTGATTTTAGGAGATTGTTATAACAAAAGACAAGATTTGGATTTCAAAAAATATATATTGAAACGTGCTTAAGCAAAGATGCTAGTGACGAAGAATGTACCTGTGAGTGTATTTATCACCATTTTGCAATTACAAATCACATATTAACATAGGGAAACTCCCAAATAACAAAACTAAGTTATGTTGAAAAAAATAGGCAAACTCAAAGACACCAAATTCTGAAAGAGAAATGTATAAGGAACAAATACAATGGATTTCTCTCCGATTGTAAGATTAGAGAACTGAAAAAATATAAATACTTGAGGATAGATGGTCAATCTCCATTACACACATAGAGAATAAAATCTTTGTATTGCATCATATAGTACTTGGCATTAGAAACATAGCCTCTACTTATATCATCCTGTGATACCTTACAACTCATTTGTTAACACAATATTGGTCTTGATCACTAACAAAACCAGGACAACTGTCCATTAGTTACCTCAAAGCCGGGCAAGTAATTTATCAGATGACCCCTGGTCGTCAACAAATTTTGGTCTGGATTTTAAGTTTTAACCATTCATAACGTTGTCCCCTATCAATTTTTCAACTCCCCCAATCTCCATGTACTGGTCACATGTAGGCACCACGTCTCCGTATTCCCCCCTTGGTAAAGGAAAAGTTGGCTCTTAGGTATATTTTAAACTGCTTAGTATAAAAGCATATAAAAGAAAGTTAAACAACGTTAATAAATTGCAATTTTTATATTTGTATGGTACAGTTAACTTTGATCTTTACACTAATACCTCTTCAAGTGCTCCTAATTGTACATTATATGACAATCGTTCTTCGAATCTGCCCACATTTTCACACTCTTTGAAAGTATTCCAAGCTAACTTAAAGACGGTTTTCATATAATATGGTAACTTTTCCACGTAATCTGGATACATTCATATATATGAAATACTATTTACTATAGTTTTTTCTAGGGATACATTTTTGTAGTCCACACGAGTCAACTCCTCATGTATAAATAATCTTGTGTCACAGCTCAAACCTTTATATATATATATAAGATCGTTACAATTTTAATATGTATATTTGTAAAAGGAGATAGAGATCTAGAGACTAGAATCAGAGAGCACATAGTGTAGTAATGTAGTATTTGATTTCATTCAGGAGTTTTATTCTATTTCACTAAGATTTTTTATGGGGATACTGATTTTTGAGGATTAATTAATAACGAGACAAGAAAGTTTTGATGGTGTCTTTACCTTTCGACCCATTGTACAAGAGCTACAACTTCGGAAACATTACCATATATCTAGCTATCACAAGGGTAAATACGATTTTGAGCTTAGCTTGTGCAACTCTCCCTCGTGAAAACTGTGGCTATAAATATACCATTAATGCGAATAAATAACTCATCAATCTATCCCTGAAGTAAGGTGGAAGTTTAGATGCAAGATCTTGCTGCTTCCACCATCTGCAAAACATATTAATGACTTTTTCAACTCGCAAGAAAAAATATAGCTGGAAGCATACGTGAAATATGTCGAGTAGTACTTGCTCAGAGTTTTCAGTTCTTGAATCCTATGTAGCTGCATGAACTTGAAGTTTATCTTCGCAAATCTGAGTAGCATCTTGATGTGATGTTTTTCTTGTTCGTAGAAAGGAAAGCATTCCCTCGTGAATACCATTTTGGCATTGTAATGCTAAGGCATGCGAATAGTGTTTCGTATACGCATTGAGATATGGGGCGAAATTGCTTAGCTAACGACTCCAAAGTTTCTTGTCGTGAAGCTTAACGCTTTGTCCAGTTTATCATTTCTCGTCTTCCTCAAGTGAGAAACTTCACACAAACTCACCATACCCTTGACATCTCCGACTAGAGATTCCTTAAACTTTTCATTCTCTCTTTCAAATCTCTTGAAAACCTCTTTTCGTCAACAGAAGCATGCATCTTGTTATTATACATATAACATAAATGTGGTTCAGCTCGTTTTAAACTCGACAATTGTATGTAAAAAAGCTAAAAACTCGAAAAATTCCACATTCGGTAGTTATAACCCTCTTAATAATTACAGTATATTCTACTTCCTCAAGACTGTGGGTATGTTGTATAAATGAGTCAGAAATTAATCAAATTATTAGGGAAACAAATAAAGTTTTCACGATATCAATTTCTTATATGTAGTTAAATCACTGGTCCAACTAGTCTACCTTTTTTATATATTTTAACTGATTAAATTGTATTTTCTTGTTTTTTAGATTTTTTTTTTTTTTGATAATTTGTATATGGCTTTGTCAAACTGTGGACTTTGCGGGAGGGTTAAAAAGAAGTCTAGGGAAATGTCTAGGGTTTTCTCTCAAGGCGATTGCGGCGGCGACTCATATCTTCTGGAGTTTAAGTTTCATTCTGCAACCGGATCTCGTCCGTTTTGCTGCTCATTAGGTCTTTTGGCCTCGTCTTTACTGTTCTGTTTTCAAAGATCTGTTCTTTGTTGGTTTGCTCATGATGAATCGGCTGAGGAAGAAGAAGGAATTGTCACTCATGGATGAGCTGAGAGATCGAAAACTTCTGGAAGAAGGAGAGACTGTGGAAGTTCCAGATCTGGAGAACAAGGATTTGATTGAGGAGTACTCGATGAGTATCATTGTAAGATGTCTAAACCCTTCGGCGCATAAAGTAGGAGGCTTGGTAAAGGCTTTACCCTCAATTTGGGGATTGGAAGATAAGGTTACAAGCAGAGGTGTAGGGGAGAACAGAGTGCAGTTCATATTTGAATCTGAGGGAGACCTGTGCCATGTTCTGTTTCGCGGACCATGGTTTGTAAATGGTTGGATAGTGTCTCTGGATCAATGGAATCCTAACCCAGGTCCGGACTTCCTCAACAGAATTCTCTTTTGGGTCCAAAATCAGAAACCTCCCGATTCATCTGCTAAAGAAACAAGCTGTGGAGAGTATTATTGAGCCAAAAGGTAAGATAGAAGCAGTAGAATTACACGCAAAAAACTCCTCCTCTCTGGAGTATGTTCGGGCTCAAGCTTGGTTTAAAGCAGATGAGCCGCTTGAGTTTGTGAAGAATGTCAAGTTCTCTTCAGTATGAAAAGTGGAGCTAGAGTATGAAAAACTCTTGAAAATCTGCTTCTCGTGTTTAAGGCTCACTCATGATCAGACCCACTGCCCGTTTGAAGTTTCTCAGCGTCCTCCCTCGAAAAGAGCAACACGGAAAGAACAAAGCAAGGATCAAAGGAAGGAAACGGGAAGAGCTAAGGGCAAAGGGAAAAACATAATAGTTGAAGATGATCTAGAGCCGTGGAATGAGGCAAGACACTCATTTGAATCCCAATCGGAACATTCTGAGCCTCCGGCTATGAAAAAGCAAGTACAAGAACGCCTGCAATGGCCTCAGAGAGGGTCACAAAGGAGCAGTTCACGGAAAACTCTCGAATGGCGCCCAAAGGAGATTGCAGTAAGACAGGAGGATCAAGGGACGCCTAAGGTGGATGGTTCAAAAAGCTCTGGCGAATCAATCTTTACACCATCAAAGAAAAGACCCTCGAGTAATAGTGGAGAGAGACAATCCAAGAGAGCTCGACTTGGTGATTCAGATATCCCAACTCAGTCTGTTTTTGAAAGACTTGGCAACAGTGATGGTTCCAAGTCAGGTTCGGGAAAGAAGGGATCCTTAGGGAAAAATAAATCATCGCCTTCAGTCTTTGAGAGACTAAGCTCTCAGGTTTCGAGCTCCAGTACGAAGGAGGGAGCTTCCACCTCCCATTCAGAACATTCTGCTCCAGTAGCAGCTCACTTAGTGATTCACTCTACTTCTATAGCAGCTAAGTCTCCGGCTCACTCTAACTGGGAATCAGTTGGTAAAAGCAAAGCAAATTTGAAAGAAGGGTTGATGATTAATTCCAACCCTTCGAAATCAATATGAGGATATTGAGCTGGAACTATCAGGGGTGGGGAATACGCCTACAGTTCGTCACCTGAGGGAAATACGAGGTCGGTATTTCCCGGAGGTAACATTCCTCTGCGAGACCAAGAAAAAACGAGATTACTTAGAAAATGTAGTAGGGCATTTAGGTTACTTTGATCTCCATACAGTGGAACCAGTTGGTAAGAGTGGGGGTCTAGCTTTAATGTGGAAGAACTCGGTCACAATGAGGGTCCTCCAATCAGATAAGAGAATGATTGATTCGCTCATTTCTTGGCAAGGAAAAGAGTTCT
Source organism: Camelina hispida (assembly GCA_023657505.1). Lineage (NCBI taxonomy): Eukaryota > Viridiplantae > Streptophyta > Magnoliopsida > Brassicales > Brassicaceae > Camelina > Camelina hispida. The sequence goes on along the minus strand of CP094635.1, from coordinate 22,379,261 downwards.
TCCTGACCTGTATCTATGGTGAGCCGGTGCAAAGCGAAAGAGGAGATTTATGGGAGAGGCTCACTAGAATTGGTCTGACTAGAAAGGGTGCATGGATGTTAACTGGAGATTTTAACGAATTGGTAGATCCCTCAGAGAAACTTGGAGGTCCAACACGTAAACAAGCTTCTTGTGAGGAATTCAGAAGAATGCTCTCGACTTGTGAACTCTGGGAAAAAAAGCCCACAGGCTACCAATACTCTTGGTATGGTAATAGGAATGATCAGTTGGTGCAATGTCGATTGGACAGATCTGTGGCCAACCAGTTTTGGATGGAACTATTCCCTCAAGCACAAGCGGCTTACTTACAAAAGGTTAGCTCGGATCATAGCCCTTTGATATCATGTTTATTGGGAGGACAAAGAAGAGCATGGGCTGGTTTTAAATATGATCAGAGATGGTGCTCTAGAGAAGGTTTTAATGAGTTAATCTCAAACTTTTGGAAACAAGAGGGAAGTCTCAATCAAGGCTCGATGATGGAGAAATTAGCTGATTGCAGAAGGCTAATATCAAGGTGGAAAAGAGAGAACCAGCCGAGCTCTGCAAAAAGAATCCAAGAGCTTCATCATCAGATTGAACTTGTTACGCGTCAAAATCCTTTCCGAAGGGATGTTCTCAACAGTTTGAAGTCGGAACTAAATGCAGAATACAGACAAAAGGAACAGTTTTGGAAGGATAAAAACAGACTAACATGGCTCAATAATGGGGACAAAAATAATAAATTCTTTCACGCAGCCACTAAAAACAGGAGAGCTCAGAACAGAATCCACTCTTTGGTGGATGAGGAGGGAAGGGAATGGTTTGCAGATGAAGATTTAGGGCGAATAGCTGAAAATTATTTTAAGCTCTTATTCAGCTCTGAAGATGTTGAACATTCTATCTGAGATAAAAATTGATCAGGGAAACAAAGTGACCCCACTCCAAAATGAGCAGCTTATGCGACCAGTAACAAAGGAGGAAGTGAGGAAAGCGGTCTTCAGCATCAATCCAAGCAAGAGTCCTGGCCCCGATGGTCTGACTGGACATTTCTATCAACAACACTGGAGTGCTTTGGGGGATCAGATTCAGTTTGGTTCAAGACTTCTTTAAAACAGGGATTATTGAAGGAGAGATGAACAAGACCAGTATATGTTTGATACCTAAGAAGATCAAATCAGTCAGGCTATCTGAGTTCAGGCCAATCAGTCTAAGTAATGTTATTTACAAGATCATCGCTAAGGTTTTGGCTAATAGACTGAAGATAGTCCTCCCTGGAGTGATATCGGACTCACAAGCCGCCTTTATCCAAGGAAGGTTAATAACGGATAATATCTTGGTTGCACATGAACTCATCCATGCCCTCAATTCCACTAACAAATGTTCTGAAGAGTTCCTCGCAATCAAGACAGACATTTCAAAGGCCTTTGATAGAGTGGAATGGTCATTCCTGGAGGAATCCCTAAGGGCTTTGGGCTTCTCTGCACAATGGATAAATCTCTTAATGAACTATGTCAAGACAGTCAACTATCAAGTGCTGATCAATGGAGTTCCATTTGGTGCAATCAGTCCGACAAGGGGATTGAGACAAGGGGACCCCTTGTCACCCTACCTGTTTGTCATGTGTACTGAAATGTTGGTCAGAATGCTTCATAAAGCAGAAAAGGATGGAAAGATCAAAAGACTTCAGGTTGCAAGGCGAGCACCTTCAATCTCTCACTTACTATTTGCGGATGACTCTATCTTCTACTGTTGAGAAAAGGATGAAGATCTGCAATGTCTCTTATCCATACTCGATGAGTACAATGTTGCCTCTGGACAACGAATTAACTACCAAAAGTCAAGCATCTACTTTGGAAGGCAGATTCCCGAAGAAAGGAAGACAATGATCAAATATTTAACTGGAATTGAAGCGGAGGGAGGTGAAGGTTTTTACTTGAGACTCCTTGAAGCTTTTAGAGGATCAAAGATTACCATCTTAAGCTATCTGAAGGATCGCTTGCAACAAAAGGTCTCAGGTTGGCAATCAAATTTCCTATCTCCGGGAGGTAAAGAGATCTTGCTGAAGGCGGTAGCAATGGCCTTACCTACGCACACTATGTCGTGTTTTCTGCTCCCAAAGACCACCTGTCAGCAAATGGCGTCGGTGATGGCTGACTTTTGGTGGAAAAATAAGCATGACTCAAAAGGAATGCACTGGAAGGCTTGGGATCAACTTAGTAAGCCGAAAAAGGAAGGAGGACTGGGGTTTAAGGATATTGAGGCGTTTAATATAGCCCTATTGGGGAAGCAACTCTGGAGAATGCTAACACGGCCTGATACTCTAATGGCTAGAGTGTTTAAAAGTCGATACTTCAACAAATCTAACCCACTCCAAGCGAAACTAGGCTCTAGACCCTCCTATGCGTGGAGAAGTATCTTCGATGCTCAAAATATGATTAAACAAGGAGAAAGAATGGTAATAGGAGATGGATATTCGATCAACATTTGGCAAAATCAATGGATCCACTCCAAACCGGCCAGAGCAGTGCAACTAACCAAGCAGGTTCCAATCCAACTCCATAACTCTGTAGCCTCATTATCCAAGGTGAGTCATCTGTTATGCTCTAATAGAAGAGAATGGAGGAGAGATATATTGGAAACAGTTTTTACTGAGGAGGACAAAAGACTAATAGAGGATTTGAGACCAGGAGGATTAAATAGGAAGGATGGATATACGTGGGATTATACACGTACTGGTCACTATTCTGTCAAGTCTGGCTATTGGGTCCAAACTCATGTCATTAACACCCCGCCATCGACTACAGGAAGTTGACCAGCCTAGTTTAAATCCTTTACTCAGTCAAGTCTGGTGCACTGAAACTAGCCCGAAAGTTCAACATTTTCTGTGGAAAAGCCTGACCAATTGTATATCAGTAGCACGTAACTTGTTCTATCGACACTTGATCAGAGAGAGTGGATGCTCAAGGTGCCCTCATGAGGAAGAAACCGTCAATCACCTCTTCTTTCACTGCACTTATGCCCGTCAAGCATGGGCACTATCACCAATTCCGGCTCCTCCTTGTGGCAACTAGACTGATTCTTTCTACGCAAATATGGATCATGTTCTAAATATTAGGACACAGTCACCACAAATTGAAGGGCTTGATAGACTTTTTCCTTGGTTATTGTGGAGACTGTGGAAGGCCAGAAATGAGTTTATCTTCAAAGGAAAAGATTTCAGTCCTCAGGATACGGTTCAAAAAGCACTAGAGGATGCTGATGAGTGGAATCAAAGAAAGGGTTCGATGGAACTAGAGGGACGTCGGACTGAAATGAGAGCAGAGAGAACTGCTAAATGGCAACCGCCTCCAAACACCTAGGTAAAATGCAACACTGATGGTGCATGGACTGGTGCAGACGCTTGCAGTGGCACAGGTTGGGTTCTAAAGGACCCAAAAGGAGAGGTTCTTTGGTTGGGAGCACAGGCAATCCGTAAGGCAAGATCTGTCTTGGAAGTAGAGTTGGAGGCAATAAGGAGGGCGCTTATGTTCATGATCCCCCTCAGCTATGATCGTATTATTCTTGAGTCTGATTCTATGGGAGCGGTCAACTTGAACAACAATGCAGAAATCTGGCCAGTATTTGCCCCAATGCTCCAAGAAATACAGGATCTGCTCCTTAATCTAAAAGAGTTCAAAATTGTCTTTTCTCCAAGAGAATGTAATGTAAGGGAAACTCTTTCTTTTGAGAATTATGATCCCAAGTTATATTCTTTAGAGCCTAGTTGGATTAAAAGTGTTGTAAGAGAGGATAAATCTTGTATAACTTGATTTAAAAAAAAAAAAAAAAAAAAAAAAGTGTGGACTTTGCGGTTGTTGGTTACTTAATAGGTTCACCCATGTTTTTTCGGTGCTAGATCATAAACCGGACCTGCCGGTTCGACCGATCGATTCATGGGTTAATTGGTAAAACCGTAAAATCTTTAAAACCCTTTTTGGTTTTGATCATCGAAATCGAAAGAGGGGTTTTGGTTGCCGGAGAGAAGCTTTTGTCTCACCAGCCACCGTCACGGCTTCTTCCTTCTCGTCATCGGAAATCATCGCCACAGAAAACGATTATTAAGCTGAGTATGGGAAGAGATAAAGAGGATGCGGCGGAGAGAGAGATTGATTCTGTTGTTCCATGGATGAGAGCTCCGATTGACGTCAGCAATGTCGAAACCTGTGCTCTCGAAACCCTCCCTTGCCTTAATCCCAGGTATATATAACCTTTGATTGAAGTATCTCTGTTACATCTTTTGATTCCAGCTGAAAAAGTTTCTTAGTTGTATGATGACTTTTTAAGCTTATGAAACTATGTTCTCTTTTCCTTGTGATGATGATGAATCCTTTATATGTGATAAAAGGTTGAAGAAGGCATTGGAGGAGATGGGTATCTCTTCACTTTTTCCAGTGCAAGTTTCAGTTTGGCATGAGACAATAGGACCAGGTGGTTTCGAAAGAGACATCTGTGTTAACTCTCCAACAGGAAGTGGCAAGACTCTCTCTTATGCTTTACCAATTGTGCAAATCCTTGCTTCTCGTCCTGTGAGATGCCTTCGTGCTTTAGTCGTTTTGCCCACTCGTGATTTAGCCTTGCAGGTAGGCTCTCACTTCTGGCTTTGTTCTTTTTTTTTTGTGAAACGCAACAACAACTTCTATGGTTTACTGAAGTCTTCCGTTTTGTCATTTGCTAAGTTTAGGTTAAGGATGTGTTTGATGCTATAGCTCCAGCTGTGGGATTAACTGTTGGTTCAGCTGTGGGTCAATCTTCTATAGCTGGTGAAATCTCACAGCTCATTAAGACGCCTAAACTTGATGCGGGGATATGCTTTGATCCTGACGATCTTTCCCAAAACCTTGAGAGTGCTGTGGACATATTGGTAGCAACACCAGGAAGGCTGATGGATCATATCAACAACACCAAGGGATTTACGCTTGAGCATTTGCGTTACCTTGTATGATCAAAAAAAAATCTAGATTTCGCTTCTTAGTTCACCTCTGTCTTAGTTTCCAGTTTGTTTGATGAAGCGATTTTTTCAGGTTGTTGATGAAACCGATAGATTGCTAAGGGAGGCTTATCAATCATGGCTACCAACTGTTCTGCAACTTACTCAGTCCTCTGACGATGGCCTATTTCCTACAGCGTTTGTTCCTTCTGCTTTTGGTGCTCTGCAGACTGTTCGTAGACAGTGAGTTCCATCCCTCAAGCTTTTTCCTTTCTTATACTACATTAGTCACATAATAACCTCAGCTGGTTTAAGGCTGCAGTCAAAGCTGATTAAAAGTAACTAATGTGATGCTTACTTCGAATCCACAGAAGTGTGGAAAGAGGTTTCAAGGGTAAACCATATCCAAGGTTGGTGAAGATGGTGTTATCAGCTACATTGACGCAGGATCCAAGCAAGCTTATTCAGCTTGACCTGCATCATCCGTTATTCATGACAACTGGAGGAAGCCGATACAGACTACCCGAGAAGTTGGAATGCCTTAGACTGGTATCTATCTGTGTTTAATGTGTCATTTTTTTCTTCAAGTTTGTGCTTTGACACAACATTTGTCTGCAAAAATTTATCTCCTGATTTTACGTCACATGTTTTTAACAGATTTGCGAAACCGGAATGAAGCCTGTATATTTAGTTGCTCTCCTAAAATCATGGGAAGGTGAAAAGTGTATCATCTTCACATCCTCCGTAGAGACAACTCGTCGTCTATGCAAGTTACTCAACTTTTTCGGTGACGCAAACATAAAAGCAAAAGAGTATTCAGGTGGTCTGAACCAATCAGTTCGAAGGTAATATTTGAATCTTGCATCACTTAATAGCACCCTATGGCACTCATAAGTAAAAAAATCTGCTCATTTATTGAAAATTCTTGCCTGCAGCAAAGAATTAAAGGCCTTTAGAAAAGGCGATATCCAAGTTCTTGTTGCGTCTGATGCTCTAACACGTGGAATGGATGTTAAAGGGGTAACAAATGTCATAAACTATGATATGCCTCCTTTTGCAAAGACCTTCATCCATCGTGCTGGGCGGACAGCTAGAGCAGGCCAGGCTGGGCGGTGCTTCACACTGCTGAGTAATCATGAGGTAAACAGAAACTATATTCTGCACATACACACAAACATTCTTTCTCTATCACTTATGTGGAAACACAAGTTAGAGGTACCTCAGAGGTGTGTCTCAAACAGGGGAAGAAAATACAATATCAGAATCTTGTACTCATCTCACTGAATAATTCACTAATCACTTAGGGTAATTGTATAGGACAATTGCTTGGAACCCTCTTATCTGAATCTCTGTTACTTTTACCATGCTTAAGCTCTTGACTCTAGCTCCACTTGTTCATTTGGATATTTTAAAATTTCAGGTAAGGCGTTTCTCAAAGCTCCTGAAGAAAGTTGGGAGTGATTCATGTCCTATCTATCCGATCTCGCCCACTTCATTAGATTCCATTCGTGCCACTTACACACCCGGTAATTTCTTAGCCTTGTGTACATATTTCTAGGAAACACTCTACAAAATAGACATGAAAGTACTCTGTAAGTGCATAGGAAACATATGAGGCCATTCATATCATTTGTATTTTGGCAAATGATGAAGTCATTTCTCGTTTCAGCTCTAGAGAAGCTCAAGGAGTTGGTTGAGTCAGAAGCACCCAAGAAAGGAAGACAAGCTTTTAGGCACAATTCAAGAACCGGAAACTCCCAAACCAAATTCAACAAAACGACATCAGACACATAGTTCTTCTGGGTCTGTTGGATCAAGTACTCAATCGGGTTGGATCCAGTCATATTATTGGTTTGAGATATTTCTTGGCGTAAAAGTTTTTGTAGGCTTAGTATCCATCCATTGTATTAATGAAACCTCAATTTATTGTTGCTTTTAACGAGATTCGTTGGACAAGCAAGATTCATAACCTATGGGATCAATCACGATAGACAGAGTGATCAACTGAACGAAAACGAAACAAATCACATTTTTTTTTTTTGCCAAAGGTAACAAATAATGAGTGAGATTGAATCGAATCGGTGACGAAGAAACTCACCCGCTTAAGATGATTCTGAACAGAAGGAGAAATTATGAACGGAAGGATAACCTCAAAACTCGAATCATTCTGTTCCGATTCTGAGACAAGATTAGCGATAGAAAGAGAGAGGAGGAAGAGAAAGAGGCACAATCGACATTTTTCTTTTATATAAAACGGTTCACCCAACCAATACGCAACACGTCACCGTCTCTTTTTTTTTTCTTTCTTTTTGTTTTTGGTTTGGTATATGTGCTCGATCACTCAAGCTCGTCGTCACAAGCACTGACCCATGCTTGAATGCTACCAACGAGCCACTAGCGACAAGCACACGTCACCGTCTCTTATGTGTTCTTTTATTCCTCCTAAATAAGAGGCAGTTCTTATTAACACACATTTTCATTTATTTTTAATCACCTTCACATTAAAAAAACCCCTCATAAAAACCTCCGTTGGACTTGCTCTTAGCTCAGAATGTAAAACAAGATACATGTCATATAGATTTCTTTTGAAGACAAAAATCTAGAACTCGTTAATAATCAAAATTTAATTTGAAAATAATTAAAAACGACTAAAAACATATGATTTATTATACAAAATCAGTTTATCTCACAAACTAACACAAAACAAGGTCAAATGGGTGAAATACTTAATCACATATAATTAAAAGCAATTCATTAGTAATATACTTTTTCCGTTTTGTTCTAGTTGTTGTTCTATAGTGAAAATTTCGTTTATAATAGTTGCCGTTTTGAATTTTCAGTGTAGATGTTTTATAGATATTTCAATTTTGTCAAACTATTTTAATGTCTTGATCAATTCAAAAAATTAGAAAATATATTAATGAAGGGTAAAATAGAAAATTTAATTATTTTCTTAATTTGTATGAAATAACCTTAAAAGACAACTAAATTGAATTGGAGGAAGTATCGTACAACTGAACAATTGAATCTGTAACATCTTAAACCATGCAAAACTGCATTGAAATAATGAAAATTGATTGCTGTTTTACTTAATAACTCATTGTTTATATCATGCATGATCTTTAAATATTGTATAAAAGTCACCTATAAGTTGGCAAAATAATTTAAGATATCACTCAACATTTGTTTTCCTTCTCACTTAATTTTGGATCTTATCATTATAGTTAGAAAGATAGAATGGTGATCTTTTGCTTAGGTTTTGCTTATATTTGGCTCATATTTTATTTTCTCTTCCTTCATTTTTTTTAGTAGTGTGATAAATCAATAGAATTGTAGTATAATTCACTTCAAATTTATATTATATCTAGACTTCTTTTTCTTGTATGCTATAGATTTTTCTTCAAGACAAAAATCTAGGAAAACTCATTAATAAACAAAATTTAATTTGAGAAATAATTAAAAACGACTAAAAACATATGATTTATTCTACAAAATCAGTTTATCTCGCAAACTAACGAAAACAAGGCCAAATGGGTGAAATACTTAATCACATATAATTAAAAGCTATTCAATAGTAATATACTCTTTCCATTGTTGATGGAGCATGGCAAAAGTAGGTACAAAGAAGATGTGTTTGTGAATGGACACACCTCAGTGTGGGGTTCATGGTGGGACAAACACCAGTGGGGATATGCCTGTTGCAAACTGAAGATCAGATTCTGTTGCTGCACTAAATTTCTCTACCATTGACAAAATTTTGTGTCAGTTTGGGTTTACAAATAAGGTAATTAGAGTATAGATTTTACAATTAGAACGAAATTATATGTCGGTTTGGGTTTACAAATGAGATTATTAGGATTTAGGGTTTCAGTTTGTTCAATTATGTTTTTATTTTTTAATTAACCGAATCAGGACACGTTTTGAGTAATGACACCAAACTATAATTGTCCAGGATATTTTTATCTTCTTTATATATGTTAGTTAATAGTGTAGAAGTTTATAATTAGATCTAGACATTATAATGTATTTAATCTCATTTAGAAGTTTTATTCTATTTCACTAAGATTTTTTCATGGGGATACTGATTTGTGAGGATTAAATAATCACGAGACAAGAACTTTTGGATGGTGCTGTTACCTTTCCACGCAATCAACAAGAGCTGCAACTTCAGAAACATTACTATATCTATCACAAGTTTCATCAACAAGGGTAAAGACTGTGCTGATCATATATAGCTTGTGGAATTCCCTGATCCCACGTGAAAACTGTGACTCGAAATATACAATTAATGCAAATAAATAGCATTCGACCAATCTATCCCTGAAGTAAGGTGGGAGTTTAGATGCAAGCTCTTGCTGCTTCAACCATCTGCAAAACATATTAATGACTTTTTCAGCTCGTATTGCAAGAAAGAAACATAGCTAGACGTGAAAAATGTAGAGTAGTACTTGTTCAGAGTTTTTAGTTCTTGAATCCGATGTAGCTGCATGAACTTGAAGTTGATCTTTGCAAATCTTAGTAGCATCTTTTTCGTCGTCTATGCAAGTTACTCAACTTTTTCGGTGACGCAAAAATTTAAGCAAAAGAGTAATCAGGTGGTCTTAACCAATCAGTTCGAAGGTGGTCTTAAGCAAAAGAGTATTCAGGTGTGCATGGTCTCATTCAAAATATAATTATGTATGTTTGTGCTCTTTATTTTTTTTAATAATAGTATGGTTCAGATTTGTCCGTATACTGTCGGAATCAGTGAATAGTGCGTAAAACCAAATTTTTAAAAGGTGTGTGTAGAGGAGAATCATACATAGAAGAACCAAGTTGGATAGAGTGATCTCTTTAGTGAAGACAATATGCCCTGACGTTCATTTTATAAAAATTGTTTTAGTCTGCAAAATGATGTATAGTAGTGTTCCAAAGTGCCAACCCAGATTACGGCAAATTAGTCAATTATAAATTCATTATAAATTTAGTTTGTGATTTTGTTACAAACATATATGTAGCGGAGAAATGATGTGAATTTCACAAATTTGTGGGAGACATGTTCGCCACAAATTTTGTTATTGAAAAAGACAGACATATATCATAAATACCAAGTATTATTATTTCAAATGCTAATAAGCTTGACAAACAAAGATGTGATATGATCCTTGTATCTTCCTTCGGGATGAGTGTATTCTTCACCAGACCTATAAGTAAAGTCTAGTATTTTTCCAAATATAATAGCCCGCTTAAGGGATTGTCGTGGCACACTCTTTGTTGTCTTCAATATCTCATCGTTCACTGTTTTATCCAAGTCCCTAACCATTTCCTGAAGCTTTGTGAATGTTTCCTCCTCGGTGACTTTGTGTTGCTTCATATAGTACATGATGGCATTAACATCATACCCTCTGCTCATGTCACTCTGTTAGGTACCATATGTGCATTAGCATTACTAATTATGTCTTGATCACTAAACAAACAAGAGATCATGTAATTTTTGTTACCTCAAAGCCGGCCATGTCATTCATTAGACGAGCCTTTTTAGCCTGAGCCTCAACGAATTTTGGTCTTGATTTTAGCCATTCATAACCTTGTTCCCTAGATATTTTCTCCAACCCCATAAAACTGCTTGCTATACTAATATACATTGTTACTTCGACTCCCCCAATCTCCAAAAACTCATCAAATGTAGGCACCACGTCTCCTTTTTCCCAGTTGGTAAAGCTATAAAGAGGGATCTCAAGTATATCTTGAACTGCTTATGCGGATCATACAAAAGAATTTTAAACAACATCAATTAATTTCGAGTGCACCTTGCACACTATATGAAAATCCCTCGTCCAACCTGCCTGCACTTTCGCACTCTTTGAAAGTATTCCAAGCAAACTTGAAAACGATTTTCATATAATCTGGTAAATTTTCTACATAATCTGGATCCCATCTGTACATTTATACTGAGATTTTTAATTATACGGAAAATATATTCATTGTATATAATTACAGCTCTCTCTATTCTATATATATATATTATATCAAATGTTTGATATTTTTTTTTTTGATCATTTGTTATCATGTTTTTACTTTGATATATATAAATGATGTCTTAGTGTTAATTTTTTTTTGTTTTAAAAATAATAATATAATTTATTGAGATCTGCGTTTTTTTTCTACACACTACAAGAATAGTTGTGTATAGTCACAATTTTCTTAGTAGGTATAACTCATTTTTCGTAGCAAAAAAATATTTGTTACTAATTTGCCACAAAATAATTTAGTAATTATTTGGTAGTAGCAAATTTTCCATCTGTCACTAATTGTGGTAATTTGCTACCAATTTGATACAAGATAATTTGTAACAATTAGTTACAAATAGCCATACCATTCATAGCTACTTTGTTACAGTTGGATACCCAATGTTTTGTCTTAAACTTGTTATCATTTGTTACTCAATCGTGTAACTAATTAGCTACAATTACCTTCGGGTTCATCGTAATGCCTTGCTTGATTTTCCTCGGATATTTGTAGGAAAGTTGCTTATAGCTTCTGATATTGATAGTAAGTGGTATCTACATAATATATAATGCAGAAGAATTTTTGAAAGAGATCATGTGTGATCGTAAAGAAGTAGACTTCAAAGCAATGTATATATTATATACTTTAGAGTCATAAACGGTGATATATATATGTATATAGATATATTTTTTTTATTAATATTAAAACTGCCAAATGGGCTGGGCCTTAGCCTATTACAATTCGGATCAGTACAAAATTAGGGTTTACAGAAAAACGAAATAGAGCAGCCGCCGGTAGAGACGAGCCACTTGACCCTTCTGACCCTCTGGTGTGCACAATACTTCGACAACCGGTATCGACGTTGGCAGTTCCTGACCTAGCAAACCGCCAAAACTCAGATCTATCCCCTCCTTTAACCACCAGACCGTTGAAACAGAGGAGCAGCCTCCGGTGATAACCCACCGGCGTTCAAACAAGGGACCTTTACACGGATCTTCTTCTCCGTTTACCGGAGCCATAACTACAGAAAAGAAGAAACAAGCACATGTCGGTAGTAGAGGACCCTTGCTCACTCTTGGATCTTCTTTGTTCAGTTAAGCACATATTACAAAAGAAAAAAGAAGAAAAAGAGGTCTACTTTTTGTGAACAAGAGGAGATAAGAGAGAATGGAGGAACGATTGTCCGAAAAATTCATTTTTGCTAATTCATTCTTATTTGGATCAATGGTGATATTTATAAATGAATGATGTGATAATACATTACTGTTGCTTTACTATCATCTGTCGAAAACCACTACCTATTCCTCACCATTACTCACTACTTAATTGTGTCCCTGTACCCACTAAAATTGCTACTGTATTCTCTGTCGCTATAGTGCTACGAACAACTTGTTGCTACTATTGGCTACGCACAAAGAGACGCAAATTGTTACAACTGATTCGTGGCAAGTAATGTCAGTTTTTAAATAATTTTTCCTCACAAACAATTACGATAACTCAGGGGCTACAAACTTTTTTGTAACTAAATAAGTAGTAAATCTGCTACAATTATATGTTGTCTCTATTTGTTATTGAATTGCTGCAAACACAGACGAATTAGCTACAAAAATTATTCAACCAAATTAAGTAACATTTTGTCACAGTCTGTAGTAAATATTTGCTATTACTTATTTTGTAGCTAAATTTTGTAACTATACACAACTATTCTTCTAGTGACAACATCTTATGAAACAAACCTAAGAAGGATAATGTTTCCTAATGCTAGATCATTTACTTAACTTGTAAATTAATTAACATAAACAAAACAAAACAACTTATTTCATACTAGATGCGTGATTACGCGGACTTTAAAATATTTAAGCTTTTATTGATAAATCGATATAGTAAATAATAATTCATACATTTTTTTTAACAGATTTAATCTGGTAATTTCTGTTTACAATAGGATTACAACTTCACACATTCTTATAAACTCCTTGCATTTTTGGGAGTTTTATGCCTTTACTAACGAATAAATAGCACTATTTTACAATAATAAATCATTAAAAAGTTTATCCAATTAAATCAGTATTAAATAACTGATATTGTTACTTTAATTTTTTTAATTTATTGTTCATTGGTTAATATTCATGGTAAATACTTTTTATTATATGATACATGTCAAAACGACTAATATTATATTTTATTATAATATTTGAATTCATGCTAAATATTTTTTTTATATGATACATGTCAAATGGACCAATATTCTATTTTGTAATAATTTATATTTGGTAACTTAAAAAAGAACGGTTTTAAAACTCATGCACTCTAGCCTACAGTACAATTTAACCTTTATATTCCATCATAATATTTTAATTGATTATAGCTAAAATATTTATACCACGGTAATAACATGTAAATCATATCAACTATATATATATATATATATATATATCTTATTTATTATCAATAAATTAAAAAACATTATTAAGAAGAAAAGTTTCACTATTTCTTTTTCTATTTTTAAAAAGAAAAAAATATGGACATGCATATTAATAATTTTTAAGTTAATTTTCTAATTTTTAACATTCATCAAAATCAGATCTATAAACTTAACACATGTTGAAATCTGTTAGGCTAAGTTTGGAAACGACACTAGGTATTTCAGCCCATCTCCATTTTAAATCTCCATAATGGAGCTTGGAGTCAATTTCTCCAACCCTCCATTTTCATCCCAAAATAGAGATCTCCATTTTTTTCTCTATATTTGGAGACTATTTTTTCTAACTTTCTATTTCTGATTTGGATTTTACACTCCAAAATGGAGTAGGGTTGGAGTAAGCCATTTCCAAATGAAGTCTTTCCATTTGAAGAAAAAATGGAGATATGGGTTGGAGATGCTATATGATAAGATATTGTATGGATATATTTATTTATGTTTCCGACAAAATGCTAGTTATTTATATTTGTTTTTGTAATCCCTTCACGTAAATAAATGTGTCACGTCACACCTTTATATAATACGTACATAGTTACATGCGTAACATGCGTAACATGCCTATGTATTTTTTCACTCTTGAAAAGTTTATATATATTTATGTAGAAACATTAAAAGATAGAGATATGGTATATGGAGTCATGGTCAAGTGGTAAAGTAATCAGTGAATTTGATTTCATTAATTAGGTTCTCTATATTGCACTAGGATTTTTTCATGGGTTGGCTTAGAGATTTTTCTCATGTAAGAAGGGGATACTCGTTTGTTACAAGAAAGTGTTGGAACATGTTACCTTTCCACGCAATGAACAAGAGCTGCAACTTCAGAAACATTACCATATCTGTCACACGTGTCAACAACAAGGGTAAGGACTGTGTTGATCTTAGCTAGTGCAACTCTACCACGTGAAAACTGTGGCTCGTAATGTACAATTAATGCTAATAAATAGCACTCGGTCAACCTATCCCTGAAGTAAGGTGGGAGTTTAGATGCAAGGTCTTGCTGCTTCCACCATCTGCAAAACATGTCAATATAATGACTATTGTCGTCAACTTGTATGGCAAAAAACATAGCTAGAAGCGCAAAAAAATCTGGAATAATACATGCTTAGAGATTTCAGTTCTTGTATCCAGTTTAGCTGCAAGAGCTTGAAATTGATCTTAGCAAATCTGAGTAGCATCTTGTTGTGATCTTCTTCTTGTTCATAGAAAGAAATGTATTCCCTCGCGAATACCATTTCTGCATTGTAGTGCTGAGGCATGCAAAGAGCATTTCGTATACGCATTAAAATATGGGGAGAACTTGATCCGGCTATAGCTAACGACTCCAAGTTGCTTGTCGTGAAGCTTAACGCTTCGTCCAAGATATTATCTCTCATCGTCCTCAATTGAGAAGCTTCATACAAGCTCACCGTACCCTTGACATCACCGATTAAAGATTCCTTATTAAACTTTTCATTCTCCCCCTTGAATCTCTTGAAAACGCCTGTTTGTCAATAGACACATCTTGTCATAATACATATATGATCAATGAAAAAGAAGCTTGCAAATTAAAATCTCGATCATGACAAGTATATATAGCTAGCTAGAGAATTTTTACCGGAAGACATGTTGTAACCGTATGTTCTGAACACCCAAAACATGGTGGAAATCGTATATAAATCATCTTCATCTGCTATCATCTCATTTATCTTTCCAAAACTCTCTTCTAGAATCTCCTCAATCTCATCTTTGAAGTGGAACGCTACACCAAGGCTCAGAATCATATATATAAGAAGGATTCTCTTCTTGGTCGACTCAATGCTTTTCGAAGAAAACATGAGCATCTCCCCTACTTTCAACTTTAGGATCTCGATCTCTTGCGCAAGGCCATTCATTTCCTAACAATAAGATCATTTGTTACATCGTTCCTTTACCCACAAATATATATATATATATATATATATGAGTGTTTGTGTGTGCGTGTGTGTTATATAGACTCACCGAGACATCGACTAGAGCAGAGAGGAAATGATGACCCCATTTCGAAGGTGGCAACTTCTTGAACTTTCGATTAAAACCTTGATCATCAGTCGGAGTGGCAGTGGCCTTCACGCAAACAAGCTTTACATGCTTACCCGGAAATAACTTTTGGGGAAAGCTAGAGAGTTTGCATGACGAAAATAAGTTGGTAGGGAAACTAAGAGAGAGTATAGATCCATGTTTTGGTCCAAAAGCTACTATGCCTTCCATGTTTAGCACTAATGATAAGGAATCGACCATTTTCATCACCAAACTTATAGGCACTTATTATCAAGTTAATCCAAGTTAGATGCATGCTAAGTTACCCGTATATGTAACTTAACTATGGTTAAGAGTTAATCTTGTCATTTATTTTTGTTCTTTTTTCCACAGACTGTATTATTGAGTTACCTGTGTCTTTCTATCGATCTCAAACCCACCTTCAAATTTGTCTTTATTAATTAAAATAATGTCGTTCTTTCGACTTTTTTTGGAAAGTACAACTAATACAGTATTTATTTTGACTTCTACATAGAGTCATAGACTACTCTTTGTTTTGCATTATTATCCACTTGCTACCAAAAAAAAGACACTATAAAAAAGACATTAACATGTTTTTGTTTTGGCATTATTATCCACTTGCTACAAAAAAAAAAGACACTACTCTTTCTATTACATTTTAATGATGTTTTAGCTAAAAAAAATTGTTTCATTTTAAGTAGTGTTTTCAATTTTCTATGCAAATATTAAATAAGATCATATTTTACGAGATATTTTTATTGTTTAAATTCATTTTATTAATGGTGTTTTTATAGAAAATATGTAAATTATATATTTTTTAGTTTATGTGTAAAAACCTTAAACATCACTTAAAATGGAGGATTACATGAGTATAAAATTAGATATTATTATGAATTAACATCCTTTTCTTTTTGACATATCAGGGGTATTTCTATCAAACAGTTCCTTTGAAAATATAGACGGAGTTTGAAAAGAAATTACTGATTAAATCAATTTTTGAAGACATGTAATTTTCAGATTTGCCTCAAAGTTAAATGGATGATTACATGAGTATCAAATTTTGAAAAGCCAGAAAAAAACAAATAATAACTCTATAAAAAAAACTACAACCAATCAAGAAAATATAAATTATATTGTAGAAGGAATTAATGATTAATGTGCTATTGTATAGAATTATGTATTGTTGTTCAACTATATTCTCAATTCTGTCTTTACAAGAGATAATGATCTCATATGAATTTACTACAAGATGGTGTTATTCGTAGAACTTGCATGTTACTTGATTGACATTAATAAAATGTTTCATAAGGAAAATTAAAGTACATTCATGCATGTGATCATTATGATTAAAGCAATATGTTGTTGCTTTTCTAACATATGAGATCATTACGATTAAAAGCGATTTATTGTTGCTTTTAAGTTAATTCAATGATTTCCAGTTGCGCTTCATATAATATTATTTCTCAGATGTCCAATTTATATCAAAACCTATCACAAAACAAGGCTAAATGGGTGAAATACTGAATCACATATAGTTAATAGCAATTCACTAGTAATATATCTAACAACTGAACAATTAAATGTGTAACATCTAAAACCATGTAAAACTGCATTGAAATAATCAAAATTGATTGTTTTTTTAATTAATAACTCATTGTTTATATTATGCATGATCTTTAAATATTGTACAAAGTTACTTATATATAAGTTGACAAAATAATTTAAGATATCACTTCAAATTTGTTTTCCTTATCACTTAATTTTGGATCTTACCACTATAGTTAGAAAGGACGAATGGTGAACTCATGCTTAGGTTTTGCTTATATTTTGCTTTTTTTTTTTTTTTTTTTTTTTTTTTTTTTTCTGTTTCTTCATTTTTTTAGTAGTTGTGATAAATTAATAGAATGGTAGTATAATTCACTTCAAATTTATATTATATTTGGACTTTATTTTTAACAGATTGTGTTCACCTTTTAAAAATTATCAAAAATATCATAATTATATATAGACCGAGATTCAAAAAACGAATTGCCACTGGTTTTAATTATCACTGATGATTATGATCATATTGTGAAAACAGTTTCCTATAAATCAGAATTATGATCACTTATAAAGCATGACAGACATGTAAGATTTAATTTATCACAAAGACAAAGTAACTAAGACTCACTAAACTTCAAGAAAACAAAATTAATATGAGAAATAATTGAAAGCAACTAAAAAATACCTCAGGCAATATATTTTCCTTTGGTTCTATACAACATTTTCATGTATTAGGATATGGATGGATTCACCAACTATAAATTCATAAAATCTCCAAAAAGTCTTTAATTGTTGAAATCCTTATATAATAAATTTTAAATTTTTTTTTGACAAGTTTAAGAAGTTGTTATTTGGCGCTATTTTCTTGCGATATGTGTCATTTTTGCTTTGATATTTCTAGTGTTAATCTTTTTCAATTGGCTTTAGATAATAAACAATATCCTATTTTTATTTATAGTTAATACAATTTAAAGAAAAAGAATAATATTTAATATGAAGGATACTTTGAAATTATACATTATAAGAGGTTCAATTTTTATTTTTTTAGCATATTGTCCAATAATAGTTTTCTATTACATCTACACCCTTTGGAAACTCTTTAATTTTTCAAGCTCACCTGGCAAGATTATAACAACATTGTCTAAGCCTTGACCAGCCACATATATACTAATAAAATAAAAACTCGAGCGTTACTTGGACCTACCGTCTTGATCCTCGGCTCTATAGTCGATAACACGATCGACCCCAAGCTCTTTTGACCACAGCCATGACAAACGTTTGTGATGACTCACTGCCTAAACTAAGTTACTTCATGCGCAAAACTGAACGATGGAAAGCTGTTGTCAATGTTTCTTTAATGCTATGAGCAGCCCCGTCTCAAAATAAAATTTGTCCCTAGGCATACAATTCTTTTAAGACCCTTTTCAACATAATTTTTTTTTTTTTCTTTTTTTTGGTCCCCAATAGCTTAATGATTTAAAAAAATAAAAATTTTGTCCCATGGCCATTGCCCCTCTGGCCATGGGTATGAGCCGGGGCTGGCTATGAGTGCCACGGATCAATAGCAGAAAACAATTGGTACCTCGTATAATCATGAAGGCACGCTGCATAATCTGCAGGGTTCCCAGAATAAATTGTTCATGGTTCCAGATATAAACGAAAACAGCAAAACAGACCTCATCGAAGGTATAAAATATTCAACCAAACAAAACACTTGGCACTGAGCCCTTTATCAAGCTTCACCTTTTCTTTTAGTTTCCATTTGACCAGCAGCATAGCCATTTTATCAAATATACAATTCAACGGATAAAACTATTTGTAACAAGTTAGGTCCAATCTTTAATACAGGAACAGCAATGACGATTTTAACATATTTATGTGCTAGCCTCCCAAAAGCATATCTTTCCAAAACGATGGAAAGAAAATATATAGTGCTTCAAAATTGGATTTCTAGTCTTGAAAAAAAAATATGTAGCCAATATAAACAAGCTATAATCATGAGTAATAGCACGAAGAAAATTCACATAGATATGACCTACCCCTGCTTTAGGCTTCTGAAGAAGGACATCTTCAACAGTATAACCGATTAACCAGCAGTCTCCAGGAATACCGGAAATGGCTTCTTGGATGAAGAATTTTAAATTTTTCATACATGAATATTATTAATAATTTTCTTTTGTTGGTAAAATTATAAAATAGTATGATATTAATGGGCATTTTCTTTTAATATTTCCGTTACGGGGCATTTTTTTTCGTCTTTGGAAAGATTTAATTATTTTGTCGGTTTAAATCTAAGGTTAATTCAAACACGAATTACAAGTCAATTATAATAATCTCTTTGTTTGGGTGGGGAAAAAAAAGTAATCTCTTTAATTTTTTTTTCCTCATCCTTCGCTAACTGTTTCCTTTTAATTGCTTAATAATATTACCTTTTTTTTTTGGTGTGAAAAATATTACCTTTTTATATATTCGTCGAATTCGTTATAGTATATAAATGGAATATATATATATTTGTAAATAAATAATGTACAAAAATAATAAGTAAGAAGAAAAAAAAACAGGGCTATCTAATAATTGTGTAACCCTCTTTCTTCCCTTCGACCTTCGTCCTCTTCTTCGCCTCCTTCAGTCAGCTTTCCGATTTGCTTAGATATGTGAAATAATAAGTCTCTTCTTGACTACGATGCTTGACCACAAGAAAAAAGGTTTTCAATAGCATATTTCTCTTCTTTTTTCCTCTGCTCCACCACTTTTCCTTTTTCCTTTATTATACAATTCTTGTGACTACTCATGTCAAGACACAAGATTTATAAACTAGCAGATCTGTTGCCCGCTCGGTTTTGATTTTGACTGACCAGAGATTAGTTTCTGTCTGGATCCTCTCACGATCGAGAATGGGAATTAATATTCCTTCCGTTGAACAATCATCAAGAAGTGCGATTCAAGGATTGACGCCATGTCACAATAAAAAGACGAAGAATAAAACGAAGAAGAAGAAGGAGGTTTGTGGGTTATGGTCGTTGCCGGATGAGATAGTTGTAAACTGCTTGGCTCAGTTGTCGAGATTGGACCTCGCGGCTTTAGCTATCGCCTCCAAGAGTCACCGGTCTCTGGTGGTTTCCTCTGAGGTCACGGAATTGAGATGGCAGATGGGTTGCGTCGAGCAATATGTCTACGTATGCTTGCACATCTTTCCAGAACCAAGCCCACGCTGGTTCATCCTCCACCCCATACAACGTTGCCTGAAACCCATCCATATGGACTTATATGATCAGGCTCCGACACCAGCCTCCGCTTTCGTGCCGATGTCTTATGGGATTTATATCATCGGTGGACTCGTAGACGGCAAGCCCACTTCGGAAGTCTCGTATTTCAATTGTTTCAAGCACAAATGGTACCTCCTGCATCCCATGAAGATGGCTCGTGCTTCCCCATCTGCAAGCCTGATGTTGACAGACTCAGGCGGCTGCAAGATATATGTGTTTGGAGGGCTCGCGGATGATGTAGCTGATTCCTCAAACTGGGCAGAGGTGTACGACATCTCCACCAACACTTGGGATTTCTTGTCTGTGTTTACGCCCAAGATGCCCCTCAATATCCAACAAAGCGTGTTGATGAATATTAGTAAAGAGGAGGAGGAGGTTTACGCAGTGGATGAGGATGGTCAAAACTTCTCCTTCTCACCAAGTAAATGTATGTTTGTGGCAAGGGGCAAAACAGATTCCATGCCAGGACACATTTACAGAAACGATTGGTGTGTCATTGGGAAATTCTTATTCTGTCGTAGCACCCGCGGGAGAATACTGTGGTGTTTGCCCTATGACTTGCATTGGAAGGAAGTGAAGGGTTTGGAACAACTCCGACAATGGGGTTCTTATATCACCAAACTCTGCACCAGCCCTGCTGGGAAGATTGTCATTTTCTCAAAACCGCATCCTCACAGTCTCGAGCTTTACTCCACCGAGATTTCCATTTCCCTTGGGAAAGGCAAACGCAATAGACACGAGATTTGGGGGAAGATTGACTGGTCTGGTCCTGTCTTCAAACTTGATCCTCTCACAGACTCATCATATAGCTTTAATGTCTTATATGCAAATTATGTCCCTATCTGAAATTCTCAAACTCTTTTATTCGTGTTCCTAAACTCTATATATATTCATTTAGCTGGCAAAGTGATTTCTGATATGATCTTTAGCTTCCAAGATATTGTTAACTTTGATCTTTACACTACTACCTCTTCAAGTGCACCTTGCACATTATATGACAATCCCTCGTCCAACCTGCCTGCACTTTCACACTCTTTTGAAAGTATTCCAAGCAAACTTGAAAACGATTTTCATATCTGAAATTTTTTCCACGAAATCTGGCTAATCATATGTGGAAGATACTACAACGACCCGCAAGCTTGATACACCGTATTCTCAAGGCCAGATATTTTAAAGATTGTAGTGTTTTAGAAGCTTCAAAGGGTCATAAACCTTCCTATGGGTGGAATTCTCTACGATTTGGATGCGAGTTATTGACTACAGGACTCCAATATTCCATTGGAAATGGACAGAAGACAAAGATGGGCATAGATCCCTGGTTGCCAACATTACCTCCACGACCTCCGCATATAAGAGAAGGACAAAATCCTGAACTCCCAGTAAGCTTGTTAATAAATCCTTGCACTAAACAGTGGGATGAGGATAAGTTAGCACTCTATGTTGAACCATCTGATCATTACCTCATAAGGAAAATATATTTACCTACATCAGATGTTTTAGATGGAACCATATGGAGTCTTATAAAAGATGGTCATATAGCGTGAAATCTGGTTATTGGCAGGCACTCGCACTGTCCAGAGATGTTAACTCTCCTAAAGCTCCATTGGCTACTAAGCCTGACATTGCAACCAAAATATGGAGATTGGATATAAGCCCCAAACTCAAGCATTTTCTATGGAGAGTTGCCTCAAGAGCGGTCGGAGTGGCTGACAATCTCAGACGACGCAACATTCTGATAAATCCGTATTGTTCACTATGCTGCACAGATTTTGAGACAAGTGAACATATTTTCTTCTCATGCCCACATGCTATGGCTATTTGGAGAGCAGCAGGGTACCAACCAACGTGATAGCTGATCCAACTCTATCCATAGATGATAAACTGCGATATTTACTCCAACTTCACCAGAACAATGCTGTTTCCAAAACTGTTCGCTATGTACCTTTTTGGATACTGTGGCATCTGTGGAAAAGGCGAAATAATCTTGTTTTCAATCGGAAGCTCACTGACCAAGACAATACGAACACAAGCTTTCCTTGACACGGAGGAATGGTTAGCTAAGACGGAACTACAAGTAGATACGTCTAAAGTACACCATCAGAGTAGACAAAACAGAACGTGGAAGCCTGCGGAACAAGGACATGTCAAATGCAACTATGACGCCTCTCACCATGAAGGTGACAAAATCTACGGATTGGGATGGATCTCTGAAACAATAATGGGGTTTTTTAGATGCAGGAATGTCAAAATTTCAAGGCAGAGCTACAGTTGAAGAATCAGAATGCACAACACTTTTATGGGCAATTCAATCAACATGGAGATTAGGCTACCGTAATGTGGAGTTTGAAGGAGATAACTTAAATATGATCCGGTTAATCAATAACAAGTCAACTTCCCTTCGTCTACAACACTACCTGGATACAATACATCAATGGTGCACCATGTTTGATACAATCCGTTTCTCCCATACTTCTCGAGACCAAAATAAGTGTGCCGATGGATTAGCTAAAAAAGCTGTTGTTAGTGACCAAATGATTATAACAAAGATCTTGAGTTTGGTTCTTAATAAAGTCATTGGAAGGAAAAAAAAAAAAAAAAAAAAAAGAATCGTTGAAAAATAATTTTCTTACATTTTTTTTTTTTTGGAGAAACCCAAATTTAATACTAGTAAAGAAACAAATCAAACCATTCATCTCTGAGCTTTTTTTTTTCTTTGTCTACAGAACAGAACCCTAATTTCATGTTTTAGGTTTCGATATCTCTCTCTCTCTCTCTCTCTTTCTCTTATGGTTCTCATTTCATTGATCTCTCAATCTCTAGGGTTTAGTGATTCACCCAAACTCTTACACTAATGGGTGCCGTAGCGATCAATCGTAAGCGAAGCGAAGAAACCTTCAATTTCAATTTCAGTCCACAATCAACCAACCCTTTACGAAATTCTCCGTATTTCCAAGCTTCAAAGAAACGAAGATTCTCATTCGGTATGTCTGATGAAGATTCAGGTAAGACCCAAGCAGCTTCTTCGTCTTCTTCAAAAAACCCAACAGTTTCGAGGATTTCAAGGTACCCTGATGCTAAAGCTCCTCTTAGACGAGAGATTCATGCTCCCAGCAGAGGTGTTCTTAGATACGGGAAAGCTAAATCTAATGGTTACTGCGAAAAGGATGGTAATTTATTTCTTCGTAAGTATGATGATGCAAAGAGGACAGCTTTGGAGGCTTTGAGATTTGCTAAGAGAGATAAAGAGTTTGTTGATTTGTTGAGTGATGATAGTGAGAAGGAAGCTGTTTCTGAAGATTCCAGTGTTGAAGAAATTGAAGTTGTTGATTGTGACGATGATGATGAGGAGGAGCAGAAGTTTGTGGAGGTGAAGCAGAATAAGAAGAAGAAGAATCTTCAGCCTTCGTCTTCTTCTCATGGTGGTGTTACTACGGATGTTAAGAAAGGGAACAACTTGAGAGTTGATGATACTAGTTCCATGCTGGATTCCTTGTCGTTAGATAGAGATGCGAATGATGCTTCGAGTCTTGAAGCTTATAAAAAGCTTATGCAAAGTGCGGAGAGGAGGAATTCAAAGTTGGAAGCTTTGGGTTTTGAGATTTTGTTGAATGAGAAGAAGTTGTCACAGCTGCGTCAGTCTCGCCCTAAGCCTGTGGAAAAGCGTGTTGAGGTGATACGATTTTTACTAATCTTTCTCGAATTGGATGGTATAATCAATGCCACTACTTTATTTGGATGTTTTTTCTGTTATTAACATTGCTGTTGTTTGTTTGTTGTGTGATTGGTTTAATGAAGGTGCCTCGTGAACCTTTTATACCTCTCACAGAGGAGGAAGAGGCTGAAGTCTACCGTGCCTTTTCTGGGAGAAATAGGTATGCTTTCTTAAGAGGCATAACTAGCATGTTAAGTGATTTTTTTGTGTGTAACAAATATCAAATGTGTCCCTTTTTCAGAAGGAAGGTCTTGGCTACTCATGAGAACTCAAACATTGATATCAGTGGAGAAACTCTACAATGCCTTACACCTTCGTCATGGCTAAACGATGAGGTACTATTTGTTCGTCATAATGTTGTGCACAGTTATGAGCTCTTAATATTACATATTTTCTTATGCTTTGTTCCTGTTCTGTTTTGTAGGTTATCAATGTCTACCTTGAACTGCTCAAAGAAAGAGAGACCAGAGAGCCCAAAAAATATTTAAAATGTCATTTCTTCAACACCTTTTTCTACAAAAAGGTTTGTTTTCTTTTCAGTGCTCAGATGATTTTTTAGAAAAATGTTGGATCTTTTTTTTGCTTCATGTCAGTTCGTTTGGGTAGCTGCTTCTTGCTTCCATAAAAAAATATAAGCACTATGTTTAGGAGATCTTATATATAGAAACATCAATAGATGTTGGCTCGTTTCTCCCCCATGGTACTCAGTTGTCTCTGGCTTCTGTATCCCATGAATTTCCTGGGACTTATGTTTGTCTTTCTCTAAATGCTTTTTTTTTCAGCTGGTAAGCGATTCTGGTTATAATTTTAAAGCTGTCAGGAGATGGACTACGCAGAGAAAGTTGGGATATGCTCTTATTGACTGTGACATGGTACTTTTCGAAGAACTTATATGTTAAAAGTTTCGTTTGGTTATTTGTGTTTAAATTAGTCTTTGCCCTCTGCAGATATTTGTTCCCGTCCACAGGGGTGTACATTGGACCTTGGCAGTAATTAACAACAGAGATAGCAAGCTCTTGTATCTTGATTCACTAAATGGAGTTGATCCTATGATTTTGAATGCTCTGGTATATTTCAAATCCAACTCGTATTCTATTGATTATATTTTCTATTAATGACTGACATAATAGAGGCGTTAAAAGATATCTCCATATCAGTTTTTTATTTTAAAATCTGTATATAGACATTTTGGATATTTTAGACGCTATTATTGCTTTTTCTAAGTAGGAAACTACTGTGAAATTGTTCTAACCATACATACTAGTTCGTTGTAGCTGATGCCAGGTCTGCTTTTGTGTTTTCAGGCAAAATATATGGACGACGAAGCGAAGGAAAAGAGTGGAAAAAACATTGATGTTAATTCGTGGGACATGGAATTTGTTGAAGACCTTCCCCAACAAAAGAATGGGTAAATATTAAGCATATGTGTTATTCAAGTTTTCTCTGTAAATTTAATCTTGAAAAGTGAAACTTACAGCCAAATCAAGATGGCAGGATGATTTGAAATCCTATGTGCTTATGCTCTTTAGTCTTTAGCTCTCTGCCAACTCTTACCTTTTTCCTTTGTTGCAATTTTTATATTCTCAGGTATGACTGTGGAATGTTTATGCTTAAATACATCGACTTTTTCAGTAGAGGCCTGGGGCTATGTTTCAGCCAGGTAAGCTATTAGAATCCAAACCCGTAAATGCCTCAAGAAACTGTTGTTGAGTGTTAAATGGAGTGTTTGAATCAATATGGGATTAGTATATCGCCCAAGCAGTTTATCCTTAGTATGTTCTAGAAACTGATATAAAAGCATTGTATTACATTGGTGCAGGAACACATGCCATACTTCCGACTAAGAACGGCTAAAGAGATTCTGAGACTACGTGCTGACTGAAGTTGCTTGAGCTAATGTATTTTCAGCTTTTAGGAATGCTATTTTGTTTGCCATTGTTGATGTTCAAACTTTAAATTCCACTCCTATTAGGTAGTGAAGTACTCAGCTTCAAAAGCAGAGGTAAACACTGAGCCCAAAGCTCTGTGCTTCTTCTGTATGATATATTTTTTGTTTGTTTGAAACTGTAGATGGAAGCGTTCGGATCTCTAGTGTTTATTTTATGTTTGATTAGTTTAACTGAATATATGAATAGTTGGAAACCTTACGGTTCGGAACTGGTCCATTTTTTAGTTTCTCTACGGTCTCGTTAAGAGTTGTTCTTAACTACATCAAGTATCATTGCCCATTCCATGAACTATGAAAATGAGCTGCACATATATACACCAATGAATGTGTTACATACAACAAACAGCTGCTCTAAATTAGAGTGTTCCCACATGACTGTAACTATGAAGAGAACTTCAGTTCACATTTCATTGTCAAAAGGGTTAAGTTGTAGGTGGAAGACACTGAACACTACAAAATACAAATGTTGACAACACAGAAAACAAAAATGTTTCTAGAAAAGGGTTCTACTTTTTCTCGAAATGTTAAAATTTGCCCCAAACGTTTTCCTTAGTCCCATTTTGAATTTTGATAAAGAACGAACAGATCGCGGGAAATCCAAAAACTTTTGAAACCAATTTTACCTAAAAATTCTAAGAAATCCAAATTCTCTTCAGTAGTAGAGACTAGAGAGAGTGTCGCCACCATGGATGAGGAGCTTTTGCTAACTAGAATCATCACAGGAATCGAAGGAGGAGGAGAAGACGATGAATCTCACTACCAAGACCTCGTCACGGATCTCAAATCTCTACTCGATACAGACGACGATGAAATTCTCATTCGATTCTACGGCAGCCTCTCCTCCGTGGCTTCTTCGTTTCTCCGCTGCGTTTCCGCCGCCATGGATTCGCCGGTTGAATCAGGCCGTCTCGCAATTTTAGCCTCCGACGCGTATCTCAGTCTCCTTCTTTCAACGAATTGCCCCGTTTTCACTTTCTTCTCTCCGATTGCGTTTCTCTCTCTACTGGGCTCAATCCGCCGCTACCTCAAACGCCGTAACCGTGACGATTCGGCTGCTCAAGGGAGTAATTCGCAGCGAGAGAAAGTGAATAAGAAGAAGAGAGGCCGCGGTAAGAGAAACCTAGGGTATGAAGATGATGGGGGTGAGACTGAAGAAGGTGGATTCGATGCGAAATTGCTGTTTAGAGTGCTCGAGCGCTTAGGCTCGGTTCTTAGTTTTGTTCATTTAGATAGATTTCCAGATAGTTTGAAATCTTTGGTACAAACTGTGAGTGAGATTCCTCTATCGGCGTTGGAACACTCTGGGTTTTTGAATTATGATCGGTTGATGGATATGTGTGGGAAGATTCTTGGTGGAGTGTTGAGTTCTGACCATGGAGATATGGCACTCACGGCGGCTGAGATTTCAAAGTCTTTGACACCGTTGCTTCTTATGGGTAAACATCAAGCGAGAAGCTTTGCGTTAGGTTTTGTGTCAAGGAAATTGATGGGTTTGGCTAAAGATAACTCTGAATTGAAAAAAGTTGTTTCTAATTTGCCCAAGTTTTTGTTCATAAGTCACCTGAGAAGGCTGAGCCGCGTGGATTCGCAGTGGAGGCGATACTGGAGATAGTAAAGGCAATGGAGGTTGAGGACCAATCAGACTTTGTTGAATTTTTAATGAAGATGTGTCAAGGGAAGTCTAATTATAGAATATTAGCGGTTGATCTTATACCTCTGTTGATAAGCTCATTAGCAAATCCCTTAGGAGTTGTTGGTTCAGAGGATGAGTCGAAAGATTCTTGGGGATTAAGTTGTCTTGATGCGTTACTTAAGCGGTGTTCAGACACGAATGCTTTAATTAGAGCTCGAGCTTTGTCCAACTTGGCTCAAGTCGTGGGGTTCTTGTCTGGTGATGCAAGGAGCAGGTCGATACTGAAACAAGCCCTTGGGTTTAACGGAGAGACTTCAGAGGGAAAAGGTGTAGTAACTGACCTTTTGAAGAAAAGATGTGTGGATGAGAAAGCGGCTGTAAGGAGAGCAGCTCTTCTTCTTGTGACAAAATTGACTTCCCTTATGGGTGGTTGCTTTGATGGTAGTATCCTAAAGACAATGGGTACTTCTTGTTCTGATCCGCTCATAAGCATTAGAAAGGCTGCAATTTCAGCTCTTTCTGAGGTATGTTATCTGTAACTCAGTGTCTTCTTTCTCATTTAACCCTAAAGTTAATGGAATTATATATGGGTCTGCTTTGTCCTTTATTAAGCTCAAAGTTAAGGAGACTAAATTTGCAAGCCAACAATGTTTTAAGATGAATGAATGACACTACGTAGTAACTGTTTCCGTCGGTTTTGGTTTCGTACTAAAATCCGATGATGTTTATACTTAACTTCTCCCTAAATATAGGTTAGGCTAAATGGCTAATGACATGTTATCATATTTCTTCCGTTTCTTTGTCTTTTCCGGTGATGGAAATTGATTATCTTCTTCTGTTCACTGTAGGCCTTCAGAATATGTACAGATGAAATTGTGACCACTGAATGGTTACATTCAGTTCCTCGAATGATCATGGATAATGAAACTAGCATTCAAGAAGAATGCGAGAATGTCTTTCATGAACTAGTTCTGGAAAGAATATTACGAGCTGGAAATGTGCTTTCTCCAGACAGTGCTTCTCTCCCTAACGACGGGAACACTACTTCAAAAAATCTAGACAGGGACATTGAAGCCTTGTTTCCAGAAGGAGTCCTGGTTCTCTTAAGGGAGCTTTGCAACAGCGAGGTTTCTCCTTGGGTTACGAAAATATGTGGAAGTTTGGGAAAGAAGAAGCGACTAAAACCAAGAGTTGCCTTTGCGCTCCAGAGTATCATAAAGGAATCTGAATCACTGTGGTTGAGCCGTTCAATGCCAATAAATAAATGGACCGCTCCTGCTGGTGCTTGGTTCCTTCTATCAGAGGTTTCAGTGTATCTTCCAAAGTCTGTCGAATGGGAATTTCTTCACCATCATTGGCAGTTGCTTGACAAGAATGATGTACAAGGTTTGTCAAAAACCAGTCTATCCATCTTTACACATCTCAATTAACTGCTTTATGTCTTTACTTGTTGCTACTGGTAGTTTTGTTCTCTTGTTTTAATCCTGACTTCTGTCCTAGCTAAATCAATTCATGAATGTATTTATAATAATTCGGCTATTTTCTGAAGGGTTAGATGAACAAGGTGAGGAACAGGGTGTCGAGTGTAATTCTTCTACATGGGCTGGCGATCGAGTTTGTCTTTTGCAAACAATCTCCAATGTTTCCCTTCAGCTGCCAGCAGAGCCTGCTGCAGACCTGGCTGACAATTTGCTGAAGAAAATCGAAAAGTTTAACCTCCATTCTGCTGAGGTAATAATTAATAGGGACTCTAATAAATACTTTACGTGATATCTCCTATAAAAAATCAAACTCATGCTTCGAAAGCGCAAAAGTCAGTGGTTTCTGTCTTCAAAAAAATTCTTTCAGATATAAATATATTATTATTTCTCTTTAACTGGGACCTGGACGCTTGAATTGAGCAGATCATTATTTACTGGTTTGAAAATGGAAAATTTTATGTTTAATTCATATATGGTCCATCTGTTCCCAGGATCTTAGTCTATGCCATTGAATGACAGGTCGATGCACATGTTAAAGCATTAAAAACTTTGTGCAAAAAGAAGGCATGCGCCTCTGAGGAGTCTGATATGCTTGTCAAGAAGTGGGTAGAACAACTTTTATCTAAGGCATCTAAGGTCACTGAGAAGTACATCGAGGGGGTCTCTAGTAATAATCATTCTTTTGTTACACCAGCAACACTCGGAAGTAGAAGAAGCAAGAGACTGGATTCTGTGTCCAAGAAGTTATCAAAAGTAGTCACAGCAGTATATACAATTGGATCTTGTGTCATTATATATCCTTCTGCTGACACCACCAAAATTGTTCCGTTGTTACATACTGTTATCACTTCAGGAAATTCTGATTCAAAGCTGAAAAACAAATTGCCACAAGGTGATGTTTGCTTGAAACAAAAAGCTCCTCCTCTCTACAGTCAGTCTTGGTTGACCATGGCGAAGATGTGTTTGGCTGATGGGAAGCTTGCTAAAAGATATATCCCTCTCTTTGCACAGGTCTGTCAATTTGCTGTTTGCTGATTCCAGTTTCCACGATTATTTTTGGGAAGGAAAATTTTTAGTTTTAGTTTCCTTTATCCCTGCAATTTACTGTAACCTATTTGACTTCGTTGATGCCTTCCTCTTGCAGGAGCTTGAAAAGAGTGATTGTGCAGCCTTGCGTAACAACCTTGTAGTGGCAATGACAGACTTTTGTGTTCATTATACAGCCATGATTGAGTGGTAAATCATCCACAGAACATTAACATTTCATTACACTTTTCTCAAATGTTAAACATGACTGATACACTCTAATGTTTTTTTACCTGGATAGTTACATACCAAAGATTACAAAACGTCTTCGGGATCCTTGTGAAGTTGTTAGAAGGCAGACCTTCATACTTCTCTCAAGGTTATTACAGGTATTACTATTCTCCACAGATTCTTTATTTTCCGTTGTTGAAAAATTCTAGGCTTGAAGATTGATAAGCAGGCTTGTTGCTATATTGATTCAGAGAGACTACGTGAAATGGAGAGGAGTCCTCTTCCTTCGGTTCCTTCTATCGCTAGTGGATGAATCTGAAAAGATACGCCGACTTGCAGACTTTTTATTTGGTAGCATCCTTAAAGGTGTGAGAACTCGTGGGAGCAACCTTGAAATGCATTCTTTCATTCCATATTATTGTAAATTCTTACAGAGAGACATGATCTCTAGGGTTTTGATTATTGTTATGCCCCATCTTGCTTATAGTAAAGGCGCCACTTCTAGCTTACAACAGTTTCGTGGAAGCTATTTATGTCTTAAACGACTGCCATGCCCACACTGGCCATAATAATCCAGATTCTAAACAATCAAAAACAACGGATCAAGCTTTTTCTGTCAGGTACTTCTGTTAAAGTTATATAGTCTATGCTCATACAAAAACTTGATATTTTGGTGTGGATGATTTTAGTGCTTCTTTTTGTTACATTTGTTCTGTAGAGGGAATGATGAGAGGGCTAGGTCTAAAAGAATGCAGATTTACATTACTCTGCTTAAACAGATGGCTCCAGAACACCTATTGGCCACATTCGCCAAATTATGTGCAGAGATCCTCGCAGCTGCTTCTGATGGAATGCTTAACATAGAAGATGTCACTGGTCAGGCAGTCCTACAGGTAATTTCCAAATTTCTCCACAGCTTATTATTTCTTTTCGTGATCCGCCGGAGTTATTAACTGGTTTTGTTCTCTCGGTGTAGGATGCATTTCAAATCTTGGCATGCAAAGAGATCCGCTTATCAGTTTCCAGAGGAGCATCGTCGGAGACAGTGGAGATGGAGGAAGAAGGTGGAGACTCCAATGCAGCTGCTGCGAAAGGAAGAGCCATAACGCAAGCTGTTAGAAAAGGTTTGATTCAGAACACCATTCCAATCTTCATTGAGCTCAAGAGGCTATTGGAGAGCAAGAACAGTCCTCTTACAGGTTCGCTCATGGACTGCCTCCGCGTCCTCCTCAAAGACTACAAGAACGAGATTGAAGAAATGCTCGTCGCTGACAAACAGCTTCAGAAAGAGCTTATTTACGATATGCAGAAGCACGAGGCTGCAAAGGCAAGGTCCATGGCTAACCAAGGGGTTGCCTGTGGGACGAGTCGTGGAAACGGTGAACCTGAAGAACCAGCAACAAGCGAGAATGTTAGAGATTCGGGATTGGAATCGAGAGTGGTTGCGGCGGCTGCTGATGCGGTGGCAGCGAAGGCGGCTAGGTCGGTGTTGAAAGAGATAAATGGTGGAGCTGCAACGCCGCCTCTGAGTGCAATGAGTGTTCCAAAGCTAAGGTCGAGCCGTGTAGGTATCCAGAGTGGTCGACCATCGGCTGATGTGTTGGAGTCTTTGAGAAGAAGACCAACTTTCATGTCTGATGATGAGAGTTAGAACTTAGAACTTAGACTCGAGCAATAGCTTTGCTGTAAATGCGTAACTTTTATATTTTTCTTTTCTTGAGATTCGATCGATACTCTAGTATATTTACTATCTCTACTATCAAACTGCATCAGACATTAAATATGAATTTTTAATTTAAAAAATCTGAAATTTAATGTGAATTTTAAGCAAAAAAAATTATTCACCTGCAAAATTATGAACAAATTTATTATACAAATTGACCATCCAACTTCACGTAGACAAAGCAATCATTCCATACACCAAAATTAGATAAAAACTAATTTTCAAAAAGTAAAATTTTCTTCTTTTGACATTTTTCAGAAGAACAAAAAAAATGTAATTCAAAGTCTTAAAATAGATTATCAAAACTAAAAAAAATAGTATAAAGAGCAGTAGACTAATGAATATGAGTGTGAAGAATAGTTTACTCTTTAATTATTATATTTCCAGTAAAATAAGTTAATATTCTTTTAATAGTTTATTTTTCGGTCGGCGCAGTGAAATTGATGTGTAAATAAATAAACTCACCAATAACATTTATAATTAAAACCCCCAATTTGCAAAATTCACTTTCGTATTCTCTCTCTCTCTTTCTCTGTAAACCCTAAAAAAAAGAACGATGCCAGCTCCGACGACGGAGATCGAACCTATCGAAAAACAGTCACTGAAAAAGCTCAGTCAAAAATCCGTCAAACGAGCACTTGATCTTTTCACTCCTGTCCATGGCCAATTCCCTCCTCCTGACCTCGAAGCGTTAGTTTTCTTCGATCCCCAATTTTTCAATTCCAATCTTTCGTTTTTTATTTCCTTGAAAACTTTACAAAGAGTTCTTCGTTTTTTCTTCTTCTTAATTTTGCAGCAAGAAGATTCGTCTTAGCCATAAGGTAAACGCCGCTTCTGTGTAATTCGTTTATTTGAGTCTCTATAATTTAGCTTCGAACTTCAGGTTTATTAGGTTTTCTTAGCATTTAAGACTATCAATACTGATTAAGATGGTTGATTTGCTTTAACTCTGTGATTCACTGATTAAAGTGTGTTCTCAAGTTGTGAGTTGTGTATAAGATTGGTTTTGGATAATTTTTGTGTACAGATGAAAGTTGCATATGGAGGTGTAGAGCCTGTGAGTCAACCTCCACGTCAACCTGACCGCAGCAATGAGCAGACTGGACCCTCCAACGCCCTTACCCTCCCAGGTATTTTCCCATATCATTTGTTGGTGAAAGATAAAACTTAGTTTCCTGTTTCCTATTTGAATTTCGTTTAAGCATTGCTTTCTTATTGTCTCTGCTCGATAAATCTTTGCAGGTCCAGAAGGGTCCAAGAGTGTGCAAAAGGGTGTGACAGAGAATGCCCTTGTTGTTGGTCCAACTTTACAGCCTAAAGGCTTGTAAGTATTTCCTTTAGCCGTTGGTTTTGGTTGATCTGGTATGCGAATTGATGTTCTACTTATATCACGAGGATGCTCATTAGATATATTTGGTTCTCGAATTGAAGGAACAATATTGGTCCCTCAGGCAAAAGCACCACCATTATACCTGCCACTGGATCCTCCTCATATCAAAGGTTTTTTGTCTCGTCCTTATCCTTGTTTTTCTTCTTCATCTGTATTGAGATTCATTAACATCCATGCAAACTAGACTTCCCCGAACCTGAAACTCTCTAAGCTTGTACCTTTCTAATTTTGGTTCCTTTTTTCTGGTGTGCGTCTTTCTGCGTGTTAAAGGAATCTTTCAACTGCTGCATTAATGGAGAGGATACCAAGTAGATGGCCCCGCCCAGAGTGGCATGCACCATGGAAAAATTACAGGGTAATATATGTGGCACCGTACTGTTGATGCATCACAATGATTCGCTTGTCCCCAGAAGGCTCTTTCTGTTCATGGAAGAAGTTTCTTGACTTGTGGTTAATTATTGTTTTCACAGGTCATTCAGGGGCACTTGGGTTGGGTCAGATCTGTCGCATTTGACCCGAGTAATGAATGGTTTTGTACTGGTTCAGCTGATCGTACCATCAAGGTAATAGAGAGTATTTCTTCTTCATATGAATTGTTCCGAATCTGTTTTCTTGATTCAAAACTTCCATCCTGTTGGGAAACTTCCACAACTTTAGCGCTTGTAGATGCAATCCTGAATGAAGTACACTTTCTGAATTGCTTGCTTGTGTTATATTCACTAGATATGGGATGTAGCAACTGGAGTTCTGAAGCTAACACTTACTGGGCATATCGAGCAAGTACGAGGTAAGCCTCTTAAATTTCTTCCAGTTCCTTTCTTATAATCTCTTAAATTTCTTGCATTTTATCTCGTTAGACATCTCAATGATTATCACTCGAGAACAAGTACAAGTTTAGACTTCTTTTATTTTTTGAATTTTGTTACAGGCCTTGCTGTAAGCAATCGACATACCTATATGTTCTCTGCTGGTGATGACAAACAAGTCAAATGCTGGGACCTTGAGCAAAATAAGGTTACATCTCTATTCTTTTCCTTATCTGAACAACTCATATCTATTATCTAATGCTCGTGGATTACTTTGATAGGTTATCCGTTCTTATCATGGTCACTTGAGTGGTGTCTATTGCTTAGCTCTCCACCCAACTTTGGACGTTTTACTAACTGGAGGGCGAGACTCTGTCTGCAGGGTTAGAAAATATCTAAAAATACTAAATCCTTTGTTTGTTAGTATATATATTGCTGCTCTTTTGATGCTTGAGCTTTACTGAATTTTTCCATGTTTGCTTATTTGCAGGTCTGGGATATTCGTACCAAGATGCAAATTTTTGCACTCACAGGACACGAGAACACCGTTTGTTCTGTTTTCACTCGGCCAACTGTACGTAACTTTTCACATGGACTTCTTGTTGTTGATTTGGATTTCTTTTGGAATCTTCTTATCATCGTAACTGGAACTCACTTTGATCTGTGATGATGCAGGATCCACAAGTTGTCACTGGATCCCATGACACGACCATTAAATTTTGGGACCTTCGATATGGTATGTCTTATCGTTCTAACCATCTGCTTGGACTTAAAAGCCATACTTCTTAATCCCTTCTCATTGTATAAACATTGGTGCAAGTATATGGTTTCATTTGAATAATGCTGGATTATATTATATGCAGGCAGAACAATGGCAACGCTAACACATCACAAGAAGTCTGTCCGAGCAATGACTCTCCATCCTAAAGAGTATGTATAGTTGCATGGCATCCACCATGTCTTTCCAACAGCCGAGTCTTTAAGACACTCAACCTACTTTTCCTAATGTTCTCTCTTTGTTTGTAGGAATGCATTTGCTTCTGCATCAGCTGACAACATCAAGAAATTTAGCCTCCCAAAGGGAGAGTTTTGCCACAACATGCTGTAAGTCTCTGTTGGATAGATATATATCCATTTTTTGGCATCTCTAAAGCTTTTTAAATAAGAGATATCATATATTTGTTGACGTGTTTGAACAATGTTGTCTTTATCCATGAAACAGTTCACAGCAGAAAACCATAATTAACGCAATGGCTGTGAACGAAGATGGTGTAATGGTCACAGGAGGTTAATAATTTTATTTCTGAATCTCTTTCTTTATGTGATTGTTTGCTTTCATTATCATTTTCAACTAAAATTGATTCTGTCTGCGAATTAAGGTGATAATGGAAGTATATGGTTCTGGGACTGGAAGAGTGGTCACAGTTTCCAACAGTCAGAAACTATTGTACAGCCCGGTACGTATATTCACATATCCTGTTTCATGTTCCTTTGTTGATCTACTGGTAATGGTAAGATGTAGAAGTCTCAGTATGTTCATTTACCGTAGTCAAGTTTGAGTCTTGGTGAAGACCCAAATTTCAGAAGTGTAATATGATTGAGAGCTCTAAGGAAACCAAGAAAGTTTTGAAGACGTAGGATTAGGGTTTATGTAAGTGATAGTAAAAGGGTCCTAATTTATTGTGGTTGGGTACATCTTATATGGCAGGTTCACTGGAGAGTGAAGCGGGTATATATGCAGCGTGTTACGATCAAACAGGTACGAGACTGGTAACATGTGAGGCCGATAAAACAATAAAGATGTGGAAAGAAGATGAGAATGCGACTCCAGAAACACATCCGATCAACTTCAAACCACCAAAGGATATTAGGCGCTTCTAATAACTTGTATTAGCATCTCAAAGCTCTTTGCTGGAATCTTACTAATCTTCATGATTCTGGTTTCGGTATCAACTTGTGAAAGGTTTTGGCTGAGAGAGAGAAAAGAATAGAGGGCCATGTACTTTTATGTATTTTAAGGCATTTGTAGTTTACTCTCTTAACAAAAAATAGATCATGTACCTTTATTTTTAATGTTGAGAGAACGTTTAACTTTCATCGCCCATCTCTTAATTTCTCTTTTTATGAGTTTTTCTTCTGAAGTTGTTAAGACTTAGATTGGTATCCAGGTATAATATGTTGTTGACATATGGATCACTTAGATTTGGTATATGCGTTCGAGCATGCGAAGCCAAACCTTTTAAGACGAAGATAAAATCATGAAATAATAAAATGTTTAGTATGGAAGCACTAAAAAAGAGACGATACTAGTCATGAATGAGCTCGTTTGGCACGATGACACCTGTGTGTCTTGTTATGTGATATGCACGTAAGTAATAGACACGTTTAACGAATCATCATCATTCAGATCTCATCACCACCGACATCTACTGATCTTTTGTACCGAAATTACTTGTTTATTCGCAGATCTTTTATAGACTTCTCATTTTTTCATAACTTGGATGTATCGTCAAGTGGAAGACGTACATTGGTTTGTACTTACTTTATTTGCTCCAATACAATCAGAGCAACGCACCTTCATGACTAAAAGTCTAAAACAAACTAAATAAGACCATCTCCATTGTATTTTTATTTTTTTTCTTTAAAATAGAGTAACTCAAAAATAGAGCACTGTTTTCCTCCAATGTATTACTCTATTTTCACCTCTATAATAGAGTTAGTGTAAAAAAATAGAGGTGAGAATAGAGTTGCTCTATATATAGAGCAATCCTATTATTTTCTCTATTTTAGAGTAAAATATAGAGTAGGGTTGGAGCAAATGTTGCTCTATAATAGAGATTTGACTCTAAAATAGAGTGGGGTTGGAGATGCCCTAAGGTCATCCCCAACGGGGGGATTTAAGAGGAGTTTTAGTTGAAAAGAAGCAAAAAAAATAAATCAAAGAAATCAAAAAAATATAAGAGGCTCTCTTGTTTAGTAGACTGATTTATAGAATAAGAGATCTTACGTGTCACTTATTTGTTGGCTAAACAGAAAAATAGAAGTAGGATTTTTTTTTAACCGATCGAATATTTCTTGTTTCCATCGCTCTGTCTCTCTCTTTCTTTGTTTCTTTCGCTCTGTCTCTCTCCTTCTCTCTCGATCGAGAAATCCAAAATTACAAAGGAAGGAGATTGAATCAACCAGTATATGGAATCAAAGGAGACTGGGGTCGGAGGAGATCCGAAGCAGAGGAGATTGAACTGCGGAGGGCATTCGGAGGATATAGAATCGAGTTCGAGATTAAATCGTTTGAGATTTGAGTTTGGAGTCGATTGACTCGGATGAGAGCGAGACAATTGGAATCGTAAGGTACGTTTATCAGTTTAATAGAATGAATTTGCGATTAGTTCAACGGATTAGTTCATGGTTTTGTTCTGAGATAAATTTAGGGATTTGATGTTGTCGATTGCTACTGTTGGTTTTTAGTTTGAATTGCTTTGTTGTATACAGGTGCTAAATCTTATTACCGTTGTGATGGTAAAGGACGTGTGATGAACACTCAGAGAACACCCTTTGGAATGATGTCTCAGGTAACTCGTTATTCAGCTGTGGTTTGTGTATTGAGATTTATTTGCTCTTATCTATATCAGTGTATGAACATATCTGGTCAAGTATAAAAATGATTTTGGTGTCACGCTCTTATAGAATGTAACTGTCTTTCTTTTTTCTGCTAAAGATGAACCTGACTACGGAGAAAGATTCACTGGCAATGACTGTAACAAAACTCACTCGTGATTTGGCTAAGGTGACTAAAGCATTTTCTGCTATTTCTCTCTATCTTGCACGCTTCTGGCCTCTGATCTATGAGAATGATAGTTTGCTCCTTCTCCATTTGTTATTACAGCAAATAGAACCTGTTGATATCAGAACATTCGACCTTTATATCACTTTTTAGGGAATAGATTATAGGTTCAGGAACAATCAAAAGAACCCTTGATCTGTTTTTCGAGTAGGTTCTGCTAATTCTTATTCTCTGTGTTGCTATTTCTTCTCGATCTTAGATAATCGAATACTGTCAACATGTGAAGGTACCCATACAATAACGCTCTGCATCATCAAGTAGAGAGTATAATACTTTCGTGTATGGAAAACAAGAGTGATGTGATGGTTAACCATACAATAACGCTTTGCATCATCTATGGAAACGATGACAATGAAGAGGTACATTCTCCATGATATTGCTTTTTTTCTTCTTTTATGATTGATTTAACTGGCACTGAATTAATCATCTTTTTATTTCTCTTGGTCAGGACCACAATGCTCTTGATAGAGACGATGATGTAAGTCTTGCAAACATTTTCTCTTCCCCTTTTTATTGAAAATATCAACATCTTCTATCACACTATGATACATTTGGGGAATGTACGCTAATAACAGTTTTTGCTATTGAAAATTGTATATGTATTTTATACATACAAGATGTTTACTTCGACGATGAATCCGCTGAAGTAGTAATGTCATCATTAAGACTCGGGGATGAGGTCAGGTATATTATCGAATTATCAACTTGCTTAATATTTTTAATTTGATTTTTCATGGTAACTGATGGTAAGATATGTGTCCTTTTGTATTTTCTCGTTTCAGCTTTCTCATCGATTCTCGAAACAAAATGGTAAGATGGAGTTTGAATTGGACCAACTTGCATTGATGGACTGTGATCGAGACTGCTACCTGTTCCGCCATGAAGGAAGGTAATATATGATTCTCTTCTTTCTTAATTAATTTGGTGTTAGTTTAGGTATGAGTCGAGTCAATCATTGATTATTATGTACTTCTTGAGTCAGTCATTGATGGTGTAGGGGTTGTTGGTTGTTTAAATGTGATAAATGTGTGGTTGTTGTAGTTTAGGTCAAAACTTAAATTTGAAAGTAAACTAATGGTGAACTTTGTATAAATAAAAGGTTCACTTAATAGTAAAACACAAAACACACAACATTAAGCTTTTATCACAAATCACACACAATTAGCCCTTCCTTCTCCTTCTAACCCACACACGAATAAGTAGCTACATGGATTCAGACAACTCCATGAATCCCTTTGGTCAGTCTCCTGGCTTCTTCGACTTGCTACAAAGTCAGCATGAAACCCACATGCTTGTTGACTCTCCATATGAGAGTCAATGTTCTGATGCCCCATCTGCAGCTGCATCCCCTGTTGGTAACCGCAGAGCAAGGCACACATGGTTACCAACAGATGATCTGATGCTTGTCAGTGCATGGCTGAACACGAGCAAGGATGCTATAACTTCAAACCAGCAAAGACTTGGAGCTTTCTGGGGAAGGATAGCGAAATACAT
Organism: Camelina hispida; assembly: GCA_023657505.1. Lineage (NCBI taxonomy): Eukaryota > Viridiplantae > Streptophyta > Magnoliopsida > Brassicales > Brassicaceae > Camelina > Camelina hispida. The sequence goes on along the minus strand of CP094635.1, from coordinate 22,339,695 downwards.
TGCAGATTGTCCGAATGCTGTAGGCCGACCAAAGAGAGAGTCCAGTCATTGTAAGCAGCGGTGGAGTAAGATCAACGACAATGTGTGCAAGTTTGTAGGTTGCTATGAGGCTGCGACAAGGGAGAAAACAAGTGGACAGAATGAAGATGACGTTATGAAGCTAGCAAACGAGATCTACTTCAGTGATCACAAAAAGAAATTCATGTTCGAGCATGCTTGGCGAGAGCTTAGATATAATCAAAAGTGGTGCTTGTCCACATCTTCTAAAGGGATTGGGGTGAAAAGGACACGGGTTGGTGGTTCTGCAGATCCTTCAAGTTCCCAACCGGTGGATGTTGAGGCTGACCCGATGATGACTCGTCCTGCTGGTATTAAGGCTGCAAAGAGAAAGGCCAAGAAGAACAGCAACACACAAGCGGATGTTGAGGCTGATCCGAAAGCTTGGTTGGAGTTTCAGATGCAAGAGGTTGCAAGGATGTATGAGATGAAGAAAAAGGATTTTGCTTTGAAAGAGATGGAGTTTGTAATGAAAGAGAAGCATAGTAAGCATGTGCTGCTTGAAAATCTCATTGCAAAAAAAGATTCACTTACTGAATCAGAAAAAGCTTTAAAGGACAAGCTTATTGATGACATGTTGTCTTCAGTTTGAATCGGTTTGGTGTTTAAATAGTTGTTTGAATCACTTCCTTGTAATCGGTCTTATGTAATGGTGAAGTCTTTTATTATGTTCCTTACTTAGGTTTTATTTATGTACTCGGTTATGTTCCTTACTTATGTTCCTTACTTATGTAATGGTGAAGTCTTGTATTATGTTCCTTACTTATGTTCCTTAATGTGTAATCGGGTTGTTCTATGAAATGTGTATTTGGTTTGTTCTATGAAATGTGTAATCGGCTTTAACTAAGTTTGTTCTCTTATGTAATCGGTTTTACTTATGTACTCTAGTGTTTACGGTTTCAGGATAAAGGACAACGATGGTGCTTGTAAACCACATTGACCACACACAACAATCTCCACACAGAGCCTCAACACACAACAGTCTCCCTTTATGTAATTTAAGTTTTTGTAACAAGTACATGTTTTGTTTTTTTGTGACACACACCACAAGTTTTTTTGTGACACACACCACAAGTTTTTTGTGACACACACCACAAGTTACACTCAAGTACATGTTACGCCACAAGTTTATTTTCAGAAGTACATTACTTTTGTTTTCTTGTGACACACACCACAAGTTACACACAAGTACATGTTTTGTTTTTATCTCACCATACCACAAACTTTGTTCCGATTGAACACCACATATTTTTGACCATGCAAGTCTATAAAAGGAAGAGATGGACTTATCAAACACTCACCAATTCACAAACCTATCAAACACTCTCTATCTTATCAAACACTCTCTATCTTTTCTTTCACATTTTTCCTAAAATGGCATCAAGTTCACACAATAATTTTGATGACACCATTGATGAAACCTTAAATCAAGTTTGTGACCAAATTTCCAATCAAGTTTGGCAATCTCTTCTCACCCCACCTGTTCAACATCAACAACCACCCAAACCAAAGAAGAAGCGAACTCACATTGAAAGAAATCGTGAAGTCGGCCATGCCCACTTGTGGAACGATTATTTCAGTGAAGATGCAACATACCCTCCTAGAATGTTCCGACGCCGATTTAGAATGAACAAGCCCTTGTTCATGCGTATCGTTGAGAGACTAGGAACTGAAATTCCATTCTTTCAACAACGAAGAGATGCTACAGGAAGGTTGGGGCTTTCAACAATACAAAAGTGTACAGCAGCAATTCGTATGATGGCATATGGTAAGGCAGCTGATGCGTTTGACGAATACCTCCGAATTGCTGAAACCACAATGTTCTCATGCTTGGATCATTTTGTTATTGCCATCATAAATTGTTTTGGAGATGAGTACTTACGAAGACCGACACCAGAAGATCTTCAACGACTACTCGATATTGGAGAGATGCGCGGATTTCCGGGGATGATAGGAAGCATCGATTGTATGCATTGGGAGTGGAAGAATTGTCCAACCGCATGGAAAGGTCAATATACACGTGGTTCTGGCAAGCCGACAATCGTTTTAGAGGCTGTAGCATCACAAGATCTCTGGATCTGGCATGCTTTTTTCGGACCTCCAGGTACATTAAATGATATAAATATTCTTGATCGTTCTCCCGTTTTTGATGATGTTTTAAACGGGCGAGCTCCGAAAGTTAAATACAGTGTCAACGGACACCAGTACAAGTTGGCTTACTATCTCACAGATGGTATTTATCCGAAATGGTCTACTTTTATCCAATCTATTCCACTACCGTAAACTCCAAAAGACTCTTTCTTTGCTACACATCAAGAAGCTGCACGTAAAGATGTCGAGCGTGCTTTTGGAGTTTTGCAGGCTCGATTTGCCATAGTAAAAAATCCGGCTCTTCTTTGGGATAAGAATAAAATTGGAAATCTAATGCTAGCGTGTATCATACTGCACAATATGATCGTAGAAGACGAACGACATGGATACTCTCTGTGTGATCCATCCGAATTCACAGACATGGAGTCCAACCGAACTTCAGAAGTGGACTTCACCGTTCCAACAACCAGGCCTTCATGTGTCTCCACTATGATGAACATTCGTTTGAGTGTTCGTGATCAAGATAAACATAAACAGTTGCAAGATGATTTGGTTGAGCATATTTGAGCAAAATTTGGAGAATACCATTAATCATTTCCTCTTTTTATGAATTGTACTTCTCTTTTATTATGTTTTAATGTTTACTATGTTTAAAATTTTATGAAATGCAATAATTTTATAAACATATATCTCAAATGCAATAATTTCATATTCTGTTTTAATTTTTTATTTTCAAAAAAAAAAAAAATAATAAGAGACTCATTCTAAGAACCCACCATTGGGGGGTTAACTTTTAATTAACAATCAAAAAGTTCTTAATCTACTCAAACTACAAAATATATTAATAAACAATCTAAGAGGCTCTAAAATAAAGGGATATTAGGCATTTTAGTACGTTTTCAAAACATAATTTGAAAAGTAGTACATGTACTATTTATAATTGGCAAAATAGGTGAGAGAGTGTTTGTGTGTGAGTGTGTGTGAGATAGGAAAGTTATGTAGGACCCATTTGTGAGATTGAAAAATTAGGATAATTATTTAAATAGTTGTTAATATAATCTTTTTTTGGAAAACTTTTCAGATACAAAAAAAATCTATATTTTTTTCTATAGAATTTGATATGCATTTTGTTTAATAATTTTTAAATATATTCTATACATCTTTTTTACCCGTACACTTAGGGGGGTGTATTGAACTGAATATTTTAAAAGATTTTAGGGTATTCTTAAAATCCCTATTATTTAATTGGTGATTCTTAAAAATCATTTAAAATCTAGTGTTATTGAATTTGAAATTTATAGGAATCATTTAAAATCATTCACAATCACTTATTATTGAATCAATAATTTATAAATCTCACTTAAAATCTACTGTTATTCAAAATATCACAACTTTTTATTAAAAAGGATTTTAAGTGATTCTAGGAGATTTTTAAAAACATTTTTAGTTGAAAAATATGAGTGATAAAATCACACCCTCAAAGGTGAGACTTTAAAGGATTTCAAACAAAAAAATAAAAAAAGGAGTACGAAACCAATTGCATAATTTTTCTCCATGTCTTCAACTTACATTCGTTTTCTCTCTCTCTTGTCGTCTCTCACGTCCGGCTGTGGGATATGAAAACGCCGATCGACATCTATGTGGAGATCGAGAGATTGTCCAAGGAAGGGGAAACGATCTCAGCCAAGACAGGGCAAACGCTCGCCGGACAAGAAAGCGCAAACCAGGCGGTGTATCCTACTTACTTTGTTGGTCGTTTGGGTGAGAATGTGTATGGGAAGCTTATTGCCGAGGCGTTGGTGTTCCCGGTTTCATCTGAATTACATGACATCTGTGAATAATGGGCCAACGGGACACGTCGTGGTCATGTTTCAGTCAGATAGTTAGAATTCGATAATCATTGTTGGTGGTGCTACCGTGCTAATATGAAAGCTTGACCTGAGAAGATGAGTAGTGATGATATTGAGATCGTGAATGCTTGTATTTTCATGCTTCAAAGAGAGATCCCAAATGCTAAGGTCACGTTAAAAATTTAATTTTAAATTACTTGTGAGAGTTGTTGTAGTAATATTAGGGAAGCTCTATTGAAATTGAAATGATGCCAGTGGTAACAATGTAGTGGAATGGATCGTCGATCAGATGCACACCGTAAATTACTTTGTAAGCTAAATCATTCTTCATTGAACTTAGCTTGGTTTAAGAGATTATATTTGTATTGTAGATGATGCATTGCACTTGTTTATTAAGGTTGCAGAAGGATTGACTGTTGATGGGATATTAGAGAGCTGGGCAAAGATTAAGCCTGTAATTATGGAAGCTTGGGATGAAGATAAAGATGCTTTGATTTTGTTTGGAAAAGTTAGAGACGATTGGATTAACGAGGACTTGACAACTTGTATCGGTGCCAATAGGTATGTTTTCAACATCAAAGACTACTAGGAAAAACAAGTTTGAGACCGATATTGTAGAAACAATTAAGTCAAGGTTCCAAATTTTCTTGCACATTTAGCTTTGATATATAGCGTATACTATATATGCAGATTCTATCCATGAGTTTCAGATGCACTCAAATTTGCCAGCTCAAAGATTTACATTGTTACCACAAAACAGGTGCAGTAGTAATGATTCCATTCCAATTCATAACTGTCTCGTCAGTCGCTATCATTAGTATGCGTTAGTGGACTAGATATATAGGTTGATCATATGTTTAGACTAGAACATTTAGCTTGTTCTTTTTTCTCTTCAAGACTTTAAAAATGGTTTCCGTGACGTTGAAACAGAAAAAAAAAGAACAAGAGAACAAATCACATATAATAGCAATGCTCTCCTTATATTTTATTTTAAATATCCTAAAATCATCCAAAATCCAATTATAAAATCTCAGCAAATCACAAATCATTTTTCCTAATGTCTAACAAATAACCACAAATCTCCTAAAATATACTCAAATCTCTCAAAATTCTAAAATATTAAAATCCCACCAAATCTTCTAAAATATCAAGTTTAATACACCCCTCTTAATAAAGTGTACGGATGTCTGTACACATTATTAAGTGTACGGACTGTACACATTATTACATCTATACACTTAATAATATATAGAGACATCTGTACACTGAATAAGATATGCAGATACCCATACATTTAATAAGGTGTACAGACATCCGTACACTTAATCAGTGTACAGTCCGTACACTTAATAAAGTGTACGGGTAAAAAAGATGTATAGAATATATTTAAAAATTATTAAACAAAATGCATATCAAATTATAAAGAAAAAAATATAGATTTTTTTTGTATCTCAAAAATTTTCCAAAAAAAGATTATATTAACAACTATTTAAATAATTATCCTAATTTTTCAATCTCACAAATGGGTCCTACACAACTCTCCTATCTCACACACACTCACACACAAACACTCTCTTACCTATTTTGCCAATTATAAATAGTACATGTACTACTTTTCAAATTATGTTTTGAAAACGTACTAAAATGCCAACATACCCTAAAATAAATCCCCCGTTGGGGATGACCTAAGATGTGATTTTATCATCAAAACCAAATTACAAACAGTTTTCTGTTTTTTTTTCACTTTTATAGTTCTTTAATCACATCTACAGTTTTTAACCTTCTCAACTTTTGGCAGTAATTATGAGCAGTGGGCCCAGAACAAGGCCCATGAGCCCAAATTTCTCTACCGTTGTGTATATAAAGCGCGCCCAAAACCCTAAAGAAAGACTCTCAAAAAACCATCACCGGAGAAAAAACTTGACGGCCGCTTAGCACCGGTGGCTACTGCAAAAAAAGATTATTTTCTTCTTAGGCTTAATACTTGCCTTTGATAGAATATAACAATCTTTGTTTTTTGCGGTAGCTAAAACGCTAAGCTCTATCGTCGTCATATCTTTTATAAAATCAATATTTCGATATATTTAAATAAGAAAATGGCCGCTCGTTCACTCTCCGGCGCCGTCAAGCATCTTTGCTCCGCCGCATCTGGCAATGTTTCTGGCTCCATTATCTTAAGGTACTTGTGCTTAGAAGTTAGAATGAACCGTTTTTTTTCCAAGTTACGAACTTACATTATATATATATATGCATTTACAGAATCTTTTATTTGCTTAGATCATGTACAGTTCTTAAAAATATTCAAATGACTTACATAATGTAAAAATTGTATAAATCTATTATTGACTGTTTTGAGTGTAGGCTAAAGGTTGATCTATCATGTATCTATATCACACACGTTACTTAGATCTATTAAAGATACTTATGCATGATGTAATCACTTCTCTTTTTTTCGTTATAGTATCTAATTTTTCATCTTTGAATTTTGAAAACATATATAATCAATGTTATTGTTATTGGGAGTGTAGGAGGAGTTACCTTGCGACATCCCAGAATGTGACAGCAACAGGATTGAGTAAGGGAGGTTCCACCAGAGTTATGGTGGGGAAGATCGAACAAAGAGCTTTGGATCAAGAGGTAGAGTCTGCTTGGGGACCAGATCCAGTCACGGGATATTACAGACCCTCCAATCGTGCGGTTGAGATTGATCCAGCGGAGCTTAGAGAGTTGCTTTTGAAAAACAAAGCCAAGTCTTTCTAAAAGGATTCTGATTGGTCAGTTCCAGGGGAAAGTTGTCGTAGGCGATTATGTTGAATCCGTGTGTTGTCTTTTGTCTTGTATTGTTTTAAGTAAAAAATAAAAGATAATATTAAAGTATAATTATGTATTTATTTTACCTCTGAATTTATGATTCTCGACCAATTACGTCAACAAAACAAGATACTTTTCAGTATCGACTTATATTGTTTACCATATTGTTGTCTTGTCTATATCAAATACAACAAAGATTGTGCACTAGACTACTAGTAGTAGATTATGATGGTTTCAGGTTTCACCCACAGTTTTGTTGAGGCTGCTAAATGCTAATACTCTGATCCAATGCAACCGGGCTATGCGGATTGAGAATATGATGTTATCTGGCCCCATTACATGGCCTAATCGAGTAACAACAATGTAAGAAATACTTGGTTTGCCACAATCGATTATGAATGAATCGTGTTAAACACTTAAACTGTGTATGGATCAAGATCTCGACATCACCTAAGCTATATACCCAGCTCAACTTTTTTGGATGCCTTGAGAAGATGATGAACCTTCTGTCCTTCCTAATGAACCAAATTATTGTGCTAATATGTATTAGTGGGAAAGTTTCTCAAACCAGATTTGAAAAAAATAAAAAGAGAGTATGTACATACATTGTGGAACCAATGAGAATGAGTGGTGCTATTGGTTTGGTTTCATGATCCACCGATACTTTTTATATATGAGATAAGTTATTGTCAATAACAGCGTCCAAGAATATGTAATAATCTTCAAATAAAACTAATTTTGTCCAAAGAATTACGTACACAAAATCGCACACCACAATAATAGGACACAAAAATAAAAAAAGATTTATATTTATAACTATAAGACATTAACAGGCTCTTCACGATATAGAAAAAAAAAATCTAGTAAACTGATTTGTTGTAATTAATTTGTAAATTTTATTACAACGAAACTAGAGAAATAGATTTAAGAGAGGAGAGGGACAGCACGTGATGTGAGACCTTCCTCTTCATCTTGGGCAATCTCACTAACGCCGTTGCTTAAACCAACCGGTTTGGCATTTCTATAAATTCCATAAAGTATGAGTTGCATTGTCCCAAACACAAACCCCACTCCATTTGGCACCTACTCATTTTTTAACCACAAAAAGTAAGACAAAATTATTATAAATTAAGCACAAAATACTTTATTCTCAACAGCATAATCAATCAAATTTCAAACACCTATCCAAAACCTCAAGAAGACGCATTAGGAAAAAGACCCCACGAAATAGTAGTTGTTGCATATTGTAGACCATACACTTTAATTTTCTAAAAAGACTAATTGTTTGAAAACATCACCACAAAAAATAATTTGTGTGATGTTGGAGGCTTGGAGTCCACATTTTTAAATTTCTTAAAAAAACATTATGCACATAAATCTACATTTTCTTCCAGAAGATTTGTTTTTTCCTTATAAACTAGTAGGTGTCATGAAAAAGACAATATATTTTAGAGTTATTGTTGGAATATTAAAGAGACATGGGGTCCAAAGCCAAAGACTATGAGACACTGGGGCAGCATGAGAGCGTACGTAGGAGTTATAACCATAAATATAAGTATGTGATCAAAACAGTATAAAAAAAAAAAAAAACGATACTTACGAGTAAGAAGATGTCGTGTTGGAGTGAAGCATAAACAGCCCAAATCGCGCCGTTTAAGAAGAGAAAAAACGACAACCAAAACGGCATGTATTTCACGCTCTTTGTCGTCACTACTGTTTTCTGTAAATTTAATTAACGAAAACACTATTAAGTTTGTTTTATTATAACAGATGGTAAAGATAAACTAAAAAAAACACAATTCTATTTATTTTTGTCGCCAAAAAATATGAAAACGAAATGATACGTATATGTCTTTATCTAAGATTTTTTTATATACAATGGACCCACGAAAAAAGTCGTGGTGCATTATTATAGCTGGGAAAAATAAATACAACAATTGTGACGTTTATATTCAGATTTTAGATGTAGAAAAATCTAATGACGTACAAGTTTTTCTAATTGATATGTGACTGTGATTTTTTTTTAAAGACGTGCTTAAAAGTTTAAAAATGCCATATGGTGGTTGTTGGTTTATAATATGATGATGATTGCATGTGTGAACGAAAATAACCTTTATAAACTAAATGAACAACTACCACAAAAATGAACCTAGATATGCCTTATTTCTATTATAAAAAAATGAATAAAAATATAAATCTACTAAAACCGATATTCGAACTCCACTAACTAAAAAACAAAACTAAATTAATTAAAATCATTATGTTTTAATACAAAAAAATTTAGTCTTCAGACCAGGTGGGTCACTTTTGATTATGGACGGCCACAAGAAAAAAAAATTATTAATTTATGCAAATTCAAAAAGGACCAAGTGTGATATGAACAATGAATGATATCATAATTTCAAAACGTGGGTGATATAAAAAGTACCTAAACAACGCAATGAAATTGACAGATAGGTGGAAGAAATTAAGATTAAGGAATGAACTTACCATAGCAGAAAGAGGAGAACCATACATTATAATATTTAGACCAGCAGATATGAAACCTATCGATTGAGAACGCATCTTCTCATCTTCGAACGCACTTCTCGTTGCTACAATCGCTACGATTGGGAAGAATACGTTCAACATCGCTACCACTATTATTGTGTTCAACTGTCAAAAGAGAAACAAAAGTAACATATCAGTTTGAGCATAAAAATATATAAAGTTTCAATCATACGAACCAAAACACTTTGTAAAATGTCGAAATATATTGGAAAATTTTACTTTACAAGTCATCCTAGACTCCCTCCTAGTGTATATATATTATAACAAGTGGATCAAATATTTTAATCAACTTGACTTTAGGGAGAAAAACATTAATCAATTTAAAATGCGACAGAGAAATCTGATAATCAGATCCAAATCTGAATAAAAATGCATCAAATAAAATGAAGATTTTAACCAGCTATCATATAAGAAACACTGAAGATCATACACATATATAATAACAAAAAAAATGAAAGAAAACCTTGAGATGTCGAGGGGCATAAAAGAGAAAAAGTGAAACGTAGATGGTTTCAACAAAAGCACCAAATCCATTGACGGTGGAAACAAGATACTCTCCGGGAGTAACGATGCCGTAATATGTCCATAAAGACGATCCTAGCAACGTGCAAATATATGGCAAGCTTTTGTACTCCTCCGTCGATCTCCGCTTCACTATTTTCCAAAACGTCTCCCTGATGATTTTGTAAATTAATTTTGGACCGATCGATGATACAAAAAAAAACCATAGAGTATATGACTCAATTTGGTTACTTGTTACAAAAATTGAAATAGAGAAAGAGAGTGAGCTCACACTGGTGAGAGGAAGACGAGAACGGAGATTACATTTCCTGCGTCGTTCAAACACCAAATTATAAGAGGTTACCGACACACATATATGTTACATCATCATACAAGATCGTGAAGATGTGTACGTAGTACAGATATTATAAGAATACGTGCAAAGAAGGTATTACCTATGACTCCAATATAGAAACTTGGCTCTGCCATTTTTGGAGACAGAGTTTTGAGAAAGAGAGAGAGAGAGAGAGATGGGGAAGAGGAGGAGGCTACTTACTTAATTCGGGAAACGTGACTTTTGGGTTTTATAATGTTTTTTTTTTGTTCACACTATATTGTATCCAAGTATGCAACTGTGTATATCGGTGTGAATGGTGGTTACTATTGGATGAATGACAAGAAACACACATTAATGAGTTGGGGTAAAATAAATTATAGGAATAAAATAAACTAGATACTGGAATTTTTTTTTTCATGTTATAAAAAATAAGGTTAGTGGAATATAGATTTCCCTACATGATCAAATTGTACCATTTTAATTAGTGGGATATAATTTTATATGAGCTTTTAGAGTTTTGGTTCCATAATTTTCCAGATTTGAGACTAAACGTGACAATTAATATGAAACAATAATTTATCTTCAAGAAGTTGCCACATGAATATAGGTTTGGTAATGTAATTTTCATCTTACACAATAAACATTCTACATGCATTTATCATAGGATTGGGCATAAATACGCCCACTCCTAAAATAAAAATAAGTATTTGAGGAATAAGGACTTGAGCAACTATCATAGTTTTGATACTTATATAAGACAGTCAAATTACACATATTTTTTAAACCAATAAATTAACTCGCAAAAAATTGTAAATAATTTACAAGTAATAGGACAGTGTAGATAACTCGAAAGTAAATCAATTTTAGGAAAGTATTTAAAATTGTGGATACTCAATTTTAGTAAACCAAAATATGGATACAACGTTTTATTATTCGTACTGAGTTAAGTAGCCATACCTCTAAAGTACTTGCATTGCATTGTGGCCACCCCTAATTTATACAAACAAGATGCAATAAATGTATAAAGCAAATTGTAGAAACTAATGTTTTAAACTTTTAAGCCAAATCTATAACAAATGCCTTATTTATGAAATTGTTACATAAGTAGCAACCACTGTATTTAACTATAAGGTTAAACTATATAAGAACCGGACGCTTTAATTTAGGAGGGAATTAGCAAACTATAAATTTAACACATGTGCCATGTGGTGGCAATTGGCTAAGGCAAAAGTCGAGCCTACATAATTTTACTACCTTTAATTCAGACTGAACAACTCTTTTTATTTTGTTCTTGTATTAAAAGAGTCATTCAAGGTTTCTATTAGAGTATAGAATATACTTGTATATAGATTAGTTAAGGGCTCGGGAATGTCCGGTTTATTAGCTTAACTTAGATTGATTTAGTTAGTCAATATGACTGGTTAATACCGGTTAAGATCACATGTATAGCATAAAGATCTTGTAACAAACTCTTGGGATCATTAACGAGAATCTGAGTTTATTCATCTTTCTCTCTCGATTCTGATTCAACTGATATGGTATCAGAGCAATTTCAAGCTCGTTTGATCTCTGATTCGTATTCTTTCCCAGATTATTCTTGTTTTCTTCATTGATTTGGCGTATTGATTCCGGATCTTTGCAAAATTTGAACTCAAGCGGAGGAGATTCGTATTTCCAGCTTCAGATTTCATAGAAATTGCACATTTGAGCTTCGATTACGTCCAATGGTGAAACAGAAGAAGAAGGTGACTGTTCGCAACGCTTCTCCGGAGTTGGATTACTCACCGATGAAGACTCGAGCTGGATCCTCACATCCAGCGGACGATGACATCGCGTTGACACCACATCCGAAATTTGCGGTGGTTCGCGGCAGATCCACCACGATTTCTGAAGAAATTGAGTCGTACAGCAACGCTCATAGTCCTTTCTTCTTACACGCATCGGATCACCCAGGCTTTCCATAGTCTCACATACTCTTGATGGATCGAACTATAACAACTGGTCTATTGCTATGCGTATGAGTCTCGATGCTAAGAACAAGATTAGCTTTGTTGATGGTTCATTACCTAGGCCAGAGATAGATAGTCAAATATTCAAGATATGGAGTCGCTGCAACAGTATGGTTAAGGCTTGGATTCTGAATGTTGTCAATCAGGAGATATACGATAGTATATTATACTATGATGATGCTGCTGAAATGTGGAATGACTTGTTTTTGAGGTTTAGAGTCAGTAATCTTCCAAGGAAATATCAGCTTGAACAGGCAATCAGCACACTGAAACAGGGAAACTTGGATTTGTCAGCCTATTACACCAAGAAGAAAACACTTTGGGAACAATTGGCAAATACCAAGCTATGATCATGTCAAGGAGTTTATGGAAGAAGCTGAGACAAGCAAGATCATCCAGTTTCTTATGGGACTGAATGATAATTTTGCCAATATACGTGGTCAGATTCTGAACATGAAGCCACGGCCAAGTCTGACAGAGATATATAATATGCTTGATCAAGATGAGAGTCAGCGGATTGTGGGAGGATCAACAGTGAGTAATCTCCCTAATCCAGTTGCTTTCCAAGTTCAATCAACCTCTGTTCCAGACCAGTCAAAAGTGTTCTTAACACACAATGGTTTTCAGAAACCGAAATGTTCCCATTGCCATAAGGTTGGCCATACTGCAGATAAGTGTTACAAGCTCCATGGTTTTCCTCCGGGATTTGGTTCTAAGTGGAAGAAACCTCAAACCATTGGGACTACAAACCTTGCTGCTACACAATATCAATCCCAGATTGATCAGAAGGAGAATGTGGAGTCTACTTGTGAAGAAATGTCTACTGATCAGATTCAAAGTGTGATTTCGTATCTGAGTTCCAAGCTTCACACCTCTACTGCAACAACAACCACACCTCCTAATCCTTGTGCTTCGACTTCAACCTCTGTCCCTGTAATCTCACAGATTTCAGGTACCTTCCTGTCACTATATTCCAATGCCTACTATGACATGCTAGTATCTTCTCTATCTAAAGAACCAGCTGTGTCTCCTAGGGCTTGGGTAATAGATTCAGGGGCTACTCATCATGTTACTCACAATAGAAGCCTTTATGTAGATTTTAAACCTTTATATAAGACCTTTGTTACTCTTCCCAATGGTTATACTGTTAGGATAGTGGGTATAGGTTTTGTCCAATTAACTGATACTATCATTCTGCATAATGTGCTTTATATTCCTGAGTTCAAGTTCAATTTGATCAGTGTTAGTGTTTTGACTAAGACTTTGAACACTAAAGTGAGTTTTACATCTGATGAATGCTTTATTCAGGATCTTACACGGGAGTTGATGATTGGAAAAGGGATTGAGATTGGAAATTTATATGTTTTGCATTTCAATGAGTCTACACATACTGTTTCTTTAAAAGGTACTGTCTTACCTTCTACTATTGTTCCTGTTTGTTCTAGTGTCATTGTTGATCCAATTATATGGCATAGACGCCTTGGACACCCTTCTCAATCTAAAATAGATTTACTTTCTGATGTATTGAGTCTGAAAAATGTAAAAGGAAATAAAGAAAAATCAGTTTGTCATGTTTGCCATTTGTCTAAACAAAAGCATTTACCATTTCAAGTTAGACAAAACATGTGTAATGCACCTTTTGAATTAGTACATATAGACACTTGGGGTCCTTTCTCGGTAGAAACCAAAGATGGTTATAAATACTTTTTAACTATTGTAGATGATTTCACTCGAGCAACTTGGATTTATTTGATGAAACTGAAATCTGATGTTTTGCATGTTTTTCCTACTTTTATTAATATGATTGAAACTCAATACAAAACAAAACTGAAGTCTGTGCGTTCTGATAATGCTCATGAATTAAAGTTCAATGCATTATTCTCTGAAAAAGGCATCATGTCATATCATTCTTGTCCAGAAACTCCTGAGCAAAACTCTGTTGTAGAAAGGAAGCATCAGCATATTTTGAATGTTGCTAGGGCTCTTCTTTTTCAATCAAATGTTCCTTTAGAATTTTGGGGTGATTGTGTCTTAACAGCTGTTTTCTTAATCAATAGGTTACCTACTCCAGTTCTAGACAATAAATCCCCCTTTGAGAAGTTAACTAGTAAAGCACCAGAGTATCATTCTTTAAAGAGTTTTGGGTGTTTGTGTTATAGTTCTACATCTCCTAAGCTTAGACATAAGTTTGAACCTATAGAGCTAAAGCCTGTGTTTTTCTAGGATATCCTAGTGGTTATAAAGGGTACAAGCTATTAGATTTGGAGACACATGCTGTTTCGATTTCAAGACATGTCATATTTCATGAGGATATTTTTCCCCTTGTCTCATCTAATATCACGGATGATTCAAGAAATTTCTTTCCTCTATTACATTCTCCTGCTACCCCCGATGTTTTGCCTCTAGCGCAGACATCTTCTGGTGCACATCAACATCAAGATGTGACATCTTCTGAGATAGTTATTGCTTCTGAATCTCTATCTCGCCGAAAAAGAAAACCCCCAAAACACATGCAGGACTTTCATTGTTATAACTTTACTAGTACTATCCCATATCCTATCTCCAACTATATCTCTTATTCATATCTATCTGAGCCTTTTCGTGCCTTCATTAATACCATCACTAATGACATTGTTCCCCAAAGATATTCAGAGGCTAAGGATTATGATGTGTGGTGTGATGCAATGAAAGAGGAGATTGGTGCGATGAAACGGACTAACACTTGGAGTTCGAGCAGTTTACCACCTAACAAGAAGGCTATTGGTTGTAAGTGGGTCTTTACAATCAAATATTTTGCAGATGGAAGCATAGAACGGTTTAAGGCCAGACTGGTTGCAAAAGGTTATACACAAGAAGAGGGTTTGGATTATGAGGAGACCTTCTCACCTGTTGCTAAGTTGGCTTCTGTTCGTTTGATGTTTATGATGGCAGCTAAGATGAATTGGTCTGTTAGTCAGATAGACATTTCTAATGCTTTCTTAAATGGAGATTTGGATGAGGAGATATATATGAAAGTTCCTCCAGGTTATGCAGAGTTAACAGGCGAGGTCATGCCACCTAATGGAGTATTACGACTACACAAGTCAATTTACGGTCTGAAGCAAGCTTCAAGGTAATGGTTTCTCAAGTTATCTGCTACATTGTGTAAAATGGGATTCACGAAGTCAGTAGGCGAACATACTCTGTTCATCAAGTATGATTCTGGAGTTATCATGGGAGTATTGGTATATGTAGATGACATCCTTATTGTGAGCAACAGTGATGATGCAGTGAGTGATTTCAAAGAGGAACTAAAATCATTCTTCAAGCTGCGTGATTTAGGACCTGCAAAATATTTTCTTGGTATCGAGATTGCACGGTCAGCCGAAGGTATCACTCTCTGTCAAAGGAAGTATATTTTGGAATTGTTATCTACAACATGTTTCCTTGGATGTAAACCCAGTTCTACTCCAATGAATCCTGATGTGAAGTTAAACAAAGAAACTGGTATCTTGTTACCAGATTCTACAAGGTATAGAAAGTTGGTGGGGAAACTCATGTATTTGCAGATCACGAGACCTGACATAGCATTTGCAGTTAATAAGCTTTGTCAGTATTCTCATGCTCCTCGAGATACTCACATGAAGGCTGTTCAACAAGTTTTACAGTATTTGAAAGGCACGGTTGGACAAGGCATGTTCTATGCGGCTGATCCTAAGTTTGATCTGAGAGGGTTTTCTGATGCAGACTGGAGAACCTGCACTGATGATCGACGGTCTGTCACGGGATATTGTATGTTTGTTGGTGATTCTCTGGTTTCATGGAAATCGAAGAAGCAAGACACAGTTTCTCAAAGCTCTGCAGAATCTGAATTTAGAGCAATGGCATTGGCGACAAAGGAGCTCATTTGGCTTTCTCGTCTTCTGGTGGATTTGAAGGTCCCGTTTAAACCACCTGTTTATCTCTATGGTGATAACACTGCAGCTTTACACATTGCCAACAATTCTGTTTTCCACGAAAGAACGAAACATGTGGATTTGGATTGCTACAAGATCAGAGAAGAGATTGACTCTGGTTTTCTCAAGACAATGTATGTCAAAACAGGGTGTCAGTTGGCTGATGTCCTCACTAAACCACTACATCCAGCTCAGTTCATGGAAATAATCTCCAAGATGGGTGTTTACAACATTTTTGCACCTTCATCTTGAAGGGGGCTATTAGAGTATAGAGTATACTTGTATATAGATTGGTTAAGGGCTCGGGAATGTCCGGTTTATTAGCTTAACTTAGATTGATTTAGTTAGTCAATATGACTGGTTAATACCGGTTAAGATCACATGTATAGCATAAAGATCTTATAACAAACTCTTGGGGATCATTAATGAGAATCTGAGTTTATTCATCTTTCTCTCTCGATTCTGATTCAACTGATAGTTTCTTAAACAAATTGAAAAGAAAATTGTCAAGTAATCATAATCAAATGAAAGCAATGGTAATTTGTACTCGTTGAGATACTCAACTTGGTCGCTACTCGCTAGTAAACTTCAACCACAACCCTCTATGACGTTGATGTCACTTTTAAGACTAACAACGATATTTTCTTGTTCTCTTTTCGAATCCAAAAATCATGAAATTTTGATAATACAATATAATATATATGCGAATATGGACTTACGTAAAAAAATTAGTGAAATCACGGTCGTGAAGACTCTAAGTTGGTGGGTAGGCCAATTTGTTCAACCCCACTTTCCTTCGTCGGAGTTCACAAATTACGATTCATAAACATCTTACCTTACCAAATATCAATACAATAAAAACACAATCTGTTGCTTTCCTCTTCTGACACATCAGCTTCTGTATTGAAGCAGGTGTTGACACCTCAGAAAAAATCAACAACTAATCAAATTATAACAATTAATACATGTCAGCTTTTTTTTTCTTACGTGACAAAACAAATCGATCAAACTTTGTCGAACACTTGCTAAATTTATGTTCTTCGTCGCTGTGATACCAACCTTCGACCGACTGTGTTGTTCATCCCATGGCTCTCTCTACCAATCTGAGCAGAATGTATTCGATTAGATGGTGGCCGATTCAATGAAGTATGTTTCCCATCTTCTCTATTCCTTGTCTTTGTTTGTTGATGATGCCTTCACAAGTCACTTCCTGCTGCTGCGTCTTGAAATAAAATCTCAGATGAGGCAAATCGTAGCTGAAGTTGGAGTAGTTTCTAAGGCTGACGGGTATACTTAATTCTTCTCTCTTTATCTTGATTTCCATCTCAATTCTAAATTTGGGACTTATATATGAACACAAAAATTTCAACTTGGTTTATAATTCTACTGTTTTCGAGATGAGCAATACCAAAGTGATTGCAGCTGTCTATGGTCCAAGAGAGGTACTTGATTTGACCTATAAAGATTGGTGCTTTAGTTGTATATAATCCAGTGAATTAAGCGAATTGGTTTATTTCTGTCTGTTTTAATTGTATGTATCTATCTCTGTGCTTCCTCAGATTCAAAACAAGAGCCTACAAAAAAAAGAACGATCATGCATTGGTATGTATATGCTTTCCTGAGTTGCCAGAGTTTATGCAGGAGGTTTTTTCTATGTGATAAGTTCCCTTAATTGATAAATAAAGATGAATCGGCATCTCTCTTGGCTGATTTTAATTACTGATAGGTTTCAGCGATGGAAATAGAACACTTTCTTCATCTGCATAACAAAAAGCTCCCCCCCCCCTTGTATCGTCTATATTCAACAAATTGGTGGGTTGTCATTATTAAGAAAGGTGAAATTCAGTTGCACGAATTCATGTTTTGGAACCACCATGTCCTCGAATTATCAGCTCAACTATGGTGTCTATGCTTCTTGGTTTCTGAATATCCTTTCATTTTATGATACGTCTTTAACAACTTACTATGGTGTATTTGTTCACCTTATGTTCGTCTTTGTGTAGCAATTTAACCTCTATTTTATGTTTTCAATCCCGTGCACCACTTTTGTTTGGCATCTCTAAGTTATAACCATCTTATGATCCAATTGCGTCCAATAAGGGAAAGACCAATCAGTTTTGTGATCCAGAATCGAGAATCGAGCTATAAATGTTTCAATGCAAGTTTATGTCTATTTGCTTGTGCCATCATTTGATATTGGTTTAGTATCTGGTTGGCAGGAAAGACGGTAATAGTTTCAAATCAGCCATACTTCTACAAGAAAGCTGAGCTCTTCCCAGGAAGCAGTTTTGTAATTGGCGCTGACACTGCAGCAAGGCTTGTCAATGTATGTAATTACTTAAAAGTTTTCCTGATCCTCTTTTTGTTTCTTTCCTTGAACGACAATTATATTTGAAGCTACACTGTTGCGATCAGCGACTTCAAATCTTAATGAGTCACAGACATTTGAGGTGCTCTATTATCTTCCAATTCCATACTATCAAAAATGATTAAGGTTGTAGACAATAATAAATACATGTTATAACTAACATATACGACAATCTCAACTATTGTAAAAAAAAATTCAGTAACGATGATTCATTTTGTTCCACAAACAACAGTCACAGTTTGAAAAAAAACAAAACAAAACGCACTTCCAAACCAAGAGCCTAATATATTATGTTACTTGACATAAAACAAAAACTACATCAATAAAAAAACCAAATACAGCGAAAAAAAATTACGACTTGAAATAAAGAATAACCAATTCTCAAAAAAAGAAAATAAAAAACGATCAAAAAATAAAAATCGATTAGCTAAGTTAAAAGGCAAATCCATAACCATATAACCACCTTCAATCAGAGAAACGGGAGACCAATGCTTTACAGATTCCATCCGCAAATCATAACCGACTACCATCAACACATCAAATTCGAATGGGGATCAGAGGAATCAAGCACGAAGGATTCCAATCAGCTGGAAGACAATCTTTTCAAATTTCGTTAATAACAAAATAAACATCACGGTTAGAAAAAAAAGCACGGCCAAGAGTCTACCTGATTCTATGAGCTCGGTGGAGAACGAGCGGTGGAAGATACAGACCGTTTATGGAGACAGTGGTCTCATCATTAGACCGACACACAATGGGCTTTTTATTTCTACTCTGTTCGAATTCTTTCTAAACAAACTAACTAATCAATTCTACAGTAAAATAAAATATAAACAATAGAATATGTCAATACATAAACAAACCAACAACCAACATAAAGTAAAAATAACAACATCCAATACAAACAATCAAAACAACCATAACACTATACAAATCCAACACAAACATACAAAAAACACAAAACAAAAGAAAAAAAAGAAGAAAAAAAAATACACACCAATTAAAATTACACACAACAAAAGAAAAATAAAAAAACAAAACACAAAAACCCTCCCCGCAGCAGCGTAGCGCGGGTACTATCCTAGTATATATAAAAACGTTTATCAACAAAACCAGAAAAACACAAAATCATAATGAAACGATGGGCCGTTGGACCCAATTAGCTCAGAAACGATGCCGTATCAATGAGTTCCAATCTATGCAGTTATCAGTATCTTTTGACTCGGACACGAAAAATCTATACTAAAGTACTGACTAGTGACTACTAGTGTGAGACTCTTTACGCTTTCCTCTCTTCTTCATCAAATCTGATTTTCAAAAAAGGTTCACCGACGAACGAAACTGAAAAAAGAAAGAAAGATGAGTGACGGGAGGAGGAAGAAGAGCGTGAACGGAGGAGGTGCACCGGCGCAAACTATCTCCGATGATCGGAGATCTAGTCTTCCGGAACTCGAAGCTTCTCCACCGGCTGGGAAACGAGCTGTTATCAAGAGTGCTGATATGAAAGAGGATATGCAGAAGGAAGCTATCGAAATCGCCGTCTCCGTTAGTCTCTCTTACTCTCCCTTTGTGTACATTCTTCGGATTTAGGGATTTTTCTTATCTTGATCTTGAGTTTTTAGGGTATGAGTGATGCTTATTGATTTGTGCCATGTGATAGTTTTTTTTTAGGAATTACTCACTGATTTGTCATCTCCTGGAGTTCGATTTGATCTTATTGCTCTCAATCTCAACTTTTCGAAATCTGATTTTGTTATTGTGTACGGAACGGAACTAGATGTTAATGTTCTTGTAGGCTATAGAAGTTTTTCCCTGATGATCGCTTGGTTCAAGTTAGAGTCTCTCTTAAATTATATTTGGAGCGATTGATGTATACTACTGCTAAATGAGGATTTACAATGTCAGAATCTGGGGTTTGCTTTTTTTTGTAGGCATTTGAGAAGTACAGTGTGGAGAAGGATATAGCTGAGAATATAAAGAAAGAGTTTGACAAGAAACATGGTGCTACTTGGCATTGCATTGTTGGTCGCAACTTTGGTTAGTTCCTTTCCTTATTTACTTAAGTTCTCATTAAGGTAGCATTGTTTGAACACAAAAGGCTCAGTTAGTGATTTCTTACTTTCTTAGTAGCTAAATCTGGTTTTGAACATATTGTCGTCGTTGGTTCATTTAGTTTTCTTTGATTTTCGTCTGGTTAATATAGTGAGTAAGATCTTCTCTGTCCTAACTTTACTTAATTTGGAACAACTGTTTGTCTTGCGCTTGAATGGTTTTTGTGCGCTTAGTGTTGAAGAAAATTTTGGGTTAGGTTTTGGTCCCAGTGACATGGAAGTTTGATACTGCAAATAATAGACATGTTGGTACCACCAAGCTAGGTATTCATTTTCTGAGAAGGAATCAAGTAAGTTTGGGTTATGTTTTTGGTCCCAAGGACGTGGTACCACCCCCTTAGCCTCACAGTTCGTGGATTTAAGCTTTTCTTTACTAAGCAAAAGTACTCATGTGCATACATCAACAATCAAGTGATATATCTTAGCAAAAGTATCCATGTGCATGATACATCAACAAACAAGTGATTATCTTATTGGCTTTCTATTATTTGTCTGTAGAATCTAATTGCTATTCTCATTTAATACTTAATTCGACGATCTCTATTTCTGCAGGTTCTTATGTAACGCATGAGACAAACCATTTCGTTTACTTCTACCTCGACCAGAAAGCTGTCCTGCTCTTCAAGTCGGGTTAAGAATTGGAAAACCAGGCAAAGCTCATTGTGATGTTTCAGTCGGCATTATCATCAATCATGGCGTTGTAGTTAGTATCTTGTTTTTGTATGTATGTGTTACTTTTAAGGCTTTAACCAACCAGATTTGGAGAATAAACCCCTATAAAAGTCTTTCAGTACATGTCATGCATCTTCTTCAAATGTAAATTTGATTTCACGAGATTTAAAAAACCAAGTTTGATCAATCTAAATTCCGATTTGTGTTGCTTTTTTCTTGTAAACATAAATTAGTCAAAACTAGAAGATCGCCTTATGAACATGATGAATTCGGTATTTTCGAATTTAAGGGGTGTCATATGTGAAAATACAGAAGTTTGGGAATTGGGATTCGAATAGTCATACTACCGCTAATTGCATTCGAAAGTGCAACCGCTGCAACGTTAAATAAGTTATCTTAAGAAAATAAGCGATGATTGTAGTATAGCTATGGGCCGACTATATTTGTTATTCAAAGTCAAAACACTTTTTAAATGACCGCACGTTTACGAGAAATTTCTACACCAAGTTTACATGAAAATAGAGACAACATCGGTAATTACATTCCATGCCAGTTTGACCATTAATTTGCGATGTTACACTTGTGATATAAATAATGCAACCCCTTAACAGTTTACTTCACGATTCAAACCATAACCAAAGTCCACAGCTTTAGTTTCCAAACCAAAAAATCAAGCCATGGACGCGAAGAACTCCCAACCTGATGCAGCCAAGAATTTTGGTACGAGCGGCGGAAGCTGTGGTTCCGGTAAAGTTTCCGATAAAACGATGGTTGCACCTGGATCTGGTGGAGCGCAACACATATCGAGGGATGCTTTTGAGAGCAATCCTAAGAAGTTCTTTGGTGATCTTCACACCGAAGAGAAGAAGTGAATCATCATTTAAGTGAAGAATAAAATGATCAAAGTGATAATATTTTGTTTCTTGTTTTCTCCTTGTTGGTGTGAACATCCTCCAGTTCACTTATGAAGTGAAGTACAATAATATGATTCACAATTTCTGAGCTGTTTTGGCTTTTTCTATATGGTGGTTTTCTTTTATTCAGGTTATATAATTATAATTACGATCTTACATAAATTAAGATCTACGCATGAAAAAGGCGAATGAAGATAACCTCATAACTTAAATTGATGTTTTTTTTTTTTTCATATTTTCCTGCATTAATTTTTTTTTAATAATGTTCTGTTGTATTTATCCATCCACACAAATCCACATCCATATTTTTGGTTGGGCTTTACGTTGGTGTTTATGGATTTTGAATACAGAATCTTTGATCTTTCCACCAAATACAAAAAAAAGCAGACCAACAATAAAAGAGAACAAACGCAAAGAACTCAACGTTTAATTTAAAGACTAGAAGCCCACAATGAAGATGTTTTCACCATGTTTTTGGTCCCAAGGATGTGGTACCACCCCCTTAGCCTCACAAGTTCGTGGATTTAAGCTTTTCTTTACTCAGCAAAAGTATTTATGTGCATACATCAACAATCATGTAGTGATATGTCGTAGCAAAAGTATTCATGTGCATGATACATCAACAAACAAGTGATTATCTTACTGGCTTTCTAATATTTGTCTGTAGAATCTGATTGCCGTTCTCATTTGATACTTATTCGACAGATATTTCTCTGTTCATGCAGGTTCTTATGTAACGCACGAGACAAACCATTTCGTTTACTTCTACCTCGACCAGAAAGCTGTCCTGCTTTTCGAGTCGGGTTAAGAATTGGAAAACCAAGAAAGCTCATTGTGATGTTACAGTCGCATTATCATCAAACATCAATTATCGCGTTGTAGTTAGTATTTTAAGGCTTTAACAAACCAGATTTGGAGAATAAACCCATATAAAAAAGCCTTTTAGTACATGTCATGCATCTTCTTCAAATGTAAATTTGATAAATCTAAATTTCCGGTTTGTGTTGTTTTTTTTTTCTTCTTTACATAATTTAAGTCAAAACTAGAAGATCGCCTTACGAACATGAATTTGGTATTTTTCGAAGTTAAGGGGTGTCATATGTGAGAATACAAAAGTATGGGATTAGAATAGTAAATTTCGGGTTTAGTAGACTCGATGACAAAAATTACCGAATTTTATATTTCCACAAGTTTGACCAAAAAGAGAGAAAAGAGAGAAGAGAAGTGTCTGTTGAATTGTATTTGCTTCGATCGGAGAATGGCGACGTCAATGATACAGAGGATGTTCAAGCAAGGCACCAAGATCGTCTGCGTCGGCCGTAACTACGCCGCTCACGCCAAAGAACTAGGCAACGCCGTCCCCAAGGTTCTTCAATCTCTCTCTCTCTTTTTCTGAATTAAAAACGATTTCTGAGATTCTCATCTCTTTTGAATCTCTCTGTAATTATCGAGTTTTTGTTATCCACTATCATTTTGATCCAAGATCGAAACTATAAAATCGGAGAGTTGAAAAATTTGTGATCTGTGAATATCTTGAAAAATTGGGAAATAGGAACCAGTGATATTCTTGAAGCCAACATCATCATACTTGGAAAATGGAGGAACGATCGAGATACCACATCCTTTGGATTCACTTCACCATGAAGTGGAACTTGCTTTAGTCATTGGACAGAAAGCTAGAGATGTACCTGAATCTATTGCTATGGATTACATTGGAGGTATGTATTTTTTAGTGTCTAGTAATGTTAGCTTCTTCGTCATTTCTTATTACATTTTCATCGTTTCTTTGATTTCTGAAGGATATGCGGTTGCTCTTGATATGACTGCTCGGGAACTCCAAGCGTCTGCCAAGGTAGTTCATTATCAATGGATTTTGTGGGGGTATACAGTATACAATGTTTCTTTTATTCTCCTCTTGCTTTGCATTTACCAATCCTTTGAACCATTCTATGTTAAACCTGCACAAATGGTCAAAACATCAATGATAGAACTCGTTCTTTTTTGAAATCTCCTTCTATAAGCTCTATAGATCGAGACTTTGTATCTGGGGTCATGAGTTGGGCTTTTCAGACTGTTTTCAACCACCATTTATATAAAACCAAAATCATGGATTTGAGGTTTTGCATGAAGAGTGATCCGTTTATCAGTTTAGTTTTGTGCTTAAACATATATCGTGTTTACATTCTCTTTTTCAGGCAGCTGGTCTCCCATGGACGCTTGCTAAAGGACAAGATACCTTCACTCCTATCAGCTCTGTTGTAAGTGTTGATCTCAAACCTAGATGCTAGTTTCAACACATCATATAGCTAGGTTATATGAAAAGTTTCGCTGCAGCCAAGAGGTTTAAGGATATCATAGCCAACTTGACTTGAGGATCATATGTCCTGTCCTGCTGAGAGTTAAAACACTTTCCGATCTTCTAGATTAATTTTGTTTCTTCTGTCACTTTTCAGTTGCCAAAGGCGATGGTGCATGATCCTGACAATCTAGAACTTTGGCTTAAGGTTTTGTCCCACTCTCTCGTTCTGTTGTCACTTAAAAGTTATTTCCCCACTTAAGAATCTGCAGTGGCTAAACGGAATTTAATATGTGACAGGTTGATGGTGAAATAAGACAGAAGGGTGTGACAAAAGATATGATCTTCAAGGTCCCATACCTCATCAGCTACATTAGTTCTATAATGACCCTTTACGAAGGAGATGTCATCTTGACAGGTACTGACATATATATAACTTGTGTGTGTTTTTCCCATCTCAAAATAATTCAGAACGTATAAAATACAATCCAATCAAATTATAGGCACACCAGAAGGTGTTGGACCTGTAAAGATAGGTCAGAAGATAACGGCTGGGATCACCGGTCTATCTGAAGTTCAATTCGATGTCGAAAGGCGTGTCAAGCCCTTGAGCTCTTAGGTTATAATTTCTTTTCCTACAAAATGTCAATCTTATAAAATCATCTCTAATTTTAATCAATTACAGTGTTTTCCTTACACTTGAGAAGGGAGAATGTAACGTTTTAGTAAAACTTGTACCTCTTTCATTTGTAATTTCTAATAACAATGGCTCTATGAGCGGTTTAGATTGTTTGTATGGGAACCATTTGGAAAGTTGTTGTGATATTTATCATTGGAATTGGCGAGTTTTGATATATTGACGTCTACAACATTCCCATTAATCCTGATTATATTCGTTTATACAAGTGAGCTTAGAGTTTCTTGGATTCAAGAGAGTTTGATAAAAACCAAAGGCCAAAATAGTTGAACCAACCGAGCTCACCCAAGATACCGAAACAGCTTAAAAGAGTTGGTTGAAGCAGCAGAGAATCAAGGAAGCATATTTTATCCCCTCAAGCAAATTGGGGACTTAGATGTTATCTGACATTGAAAGTATCAAACTTTTATTATTACAGTATTTGTTCTGGAGAATCTCATACCGAGTTGGTTAAAGTTTGGAAAGTGGTATAGTGGTTCATATAGAAAGTGGGAACGAACAAGATTATGACGGTGTCCAACGTGAATCATCGAATATAAAGGTGTGGAGAGAAGCTCAAATCCTCTATTCCCTCTATCTCTTGGCACAAAAAGTCAAAGTTGTGACATATTTGAGTATAAACTCGTGGGCTCAAGTCGTGGGTTTATTAAATTATGATGATATATAAGCCCAAGAAGCCCAATCGACCATATTCACTTCGGCTGTGCTTTCTTCTTCAGTCTTCACCACTGTAGTTTTTGTAAAGTTTGCATTTTTATCTCTCCCTCAATCCTTGTCTCGTAGCAGAAAAATGTCAGAGAAAGGAGGCAAAGGGCTCAAATCCTCTCTCAAGTCCAAAGATGGTTTGTGTATTCCCCACTCTGTTCTTTTTTGTTAATATCGTTTTCCTCGAGACTCGGTTGCTAAGTTCTAGGGTTCTTTCTTTTGGGTGAAGGAGGGAAGGATGGGAACTCAACAAACCCAAAGAAGGGTAGAAAAATCCACTTTGATCAACAAGGTTTAACCTTTTTCATCTTCTTCTTCTCTTCATCTGATTTCGAATTCAAAGTCTCAAGCTTTTTTTTTTTTTTTCGTTTTGATTTGATAAAAATGTCATCTATATTGTTTATGAATGTGTGCTGCAGGGACCCCAGCACCTAATTATAAGATGCTCAACGGTTCTGATCAACCATTTCAGAGTTCTGCTTCTAAAGGTGGCAAAGCAGACAAACCTACCAAGTCTAGCAAAAGCTCTCTGCAATCGTTTGACCTCAAAGGTTTGTTAAAAGTATTCCCATTTTGCTTGTGAGGGTCTTTGTTTCGTTCTGGTTCTGTGTTTTCATCATATTGCTTGCTGTGTGATGATTGGAATTTTTGTAGATCTTCCTGAGAACGCTGAATGCATGATGGATTGTGAAGCTTTTCAGATATTAGATGGAATTAAGGGGCATTTGGTTGGCTTGTCTGAAGACCCTTCCATTAAAATTCCTGTGTTAGTAATATCTCCACTCACAACATTTTCTCTACGCTGAATGAGTCTCTCTAGTTCTCTAACACTGTAGTTTTCAATCTCCAGGTCGTATCACAGAGCAGTAGCTTATGTGGAGAGTTGTGTTCTTTACTCAAACCCTCAATCTGTCAGACAAGCTCTTGAGTATCCTTTTAGCTGTGCTTATTTCTTATTCTGTGTATTTTTGATTGTGTGTTGTTTTCAAACTAAGCGATTGTGATTAATATCAGACCTCTGAAAACACATGGTATCTCTGATGGCGAGGTAACAAGATGCTACTTAAGCACTTTGACTCTATAGATTGACAAAGCGTTATTTCTAATGCTGAGTGTTGTTGTTATGTGTAGATGTGTGTGATTGCAAATGCTTCTCCAGATACCGTAGATGAAGTTCTTGCCTTTATTCCATCGCTGAAGGTGAGGCTTCTAGAGCTACCAGAGTATCTCATGTGTGTGTTGTTTTATTCTTTGAGATCTAAATGTACTTCGGGAATTTTATACAATGCAGGCCAGAAAAGAGGTACTCAATCAACCCCTACAAGACGCATTGGTGGAGCTATCCAAACTCAAGAAATCGGAAGAATGAGCAGAGACGGCTGCAGTGAATTGTTCAATGGTAGGAGTAGTTTGCAGCTATACTAATGTATTGGCGTCTTTGCCTTTCTCAACATTAACAAAACCTGCGCAATGGCAAATTTTGTCTAGTTTTTTTTTTGGCCACTGGCACTTCTTTTAGTGTGATTTAGTATGTCGGTTGGTTTGGAATCGTCTGTATTTGTAGTTGACAATAGCATTTTCGCATCTGAAGACACCAACTTCCTTTACTTCGTGTTCTCATATGGCAATCTTATAAATATGACTTGAATGCAATCTGCCTAGTTAAATTATTGACATTTGACCAAGTTATGACTTAACTATATGATGTTTGTGATATGCTTCGCGAGCATCTGTGATGGTTCTCATTTTGACCTTTTGCACCATGGCTGCGATTCAACTTGCTGTCACAGCTGAAGGTGTATCTGAGTCTCCAAACATTTGGGTACGTTCTTGACTTTAGAACTCCCATCCAACGATCTTTGTGCACGAGTAGGAACGGCCTACCTAATAATGGGCAGTGATGTTACCTCCTACAGAGGTCTCTACAACATGCTTTCCGAAGAATTGTACTGCCTCCAAGCGTCACACCGAGGGAAGGTTTGTTCCTACCCATGTTATGGAATCCCTGTATTCACCATAACCCTGTTTCGACCAAAGGCCTCACAAAGAGTGTCAATTGGACCACCTTGATTTCTGGTTACAAGCATCATGATCGACCCGAGACTTGGATTCAGTCCCAATGAGTTCACTTTATCTAGCTTGACAAAAGCTGTTGCAGCTGAGCGGCTGTTGTGGTCACCATCTTCACGGCTCCAATTCGAATGTTCACTCTGGTAGCTGTCTTCTTGAATTGTACACCACTATATATGGTCTTATGGATGATGCTTTAGAGTAGGAATGAGAATTTCTTGAAATGCCTTGATCGCTGACAATGCTAGGAAATGTGGTACAGATTAAGGCTCTAGAGCATTTTCAACGGATGCTTCCCATTTCATCGTTCATAGGCCTATACAACAAGTAATAATGATCATCCAATATATGTATTTTTTTTTTTTTTTTGACGATCATCCAATATATGTATTTTTTTTTTTTTTAATTTTTATTTATTTATTTATTTATTTATTTATTTATTTATTTATTTTTTTAATATATATCAAACCTCTAGCAAGCTTCAAACATCAAAACAAATTTAACATTTTTAATGAAATTACCATATTAGATGTTAAGCCGCCAAAAATTTCACCGTTAAATGGTAATTTTACAATTACCATCAACTACGACGAACACATGTGTACTAAAACATTCAATCCCTTTTAAAATTTTGGTAGACTTCCTTTACCATCGACGACGAACAAATGTGTACTAATATTCCCTTTTGCCCTTTTGGGTAGACTTCCATTTTCTTTTCTAAATATTGGAAATTATCAAACTCTCCATAGATTTTAATTTTCCAATTTCTTTACTATGCCTTAACGGAATGAGTATTTTACATTTTTAATGAGATTACCATATGTATATATCCATGTACAGTACAGGGATAGAGAATTATCATAGCTAGCAAGGGTTTTGACTATCTCACAGCAAAAAAGAAGGAAACAAAAACTTGTTTTAACAAAAGAAATCGATCACGATGTCGTTAACACGCTTTGCTATACTTTGCATAATCTTTGTTTCTCTCTTTGGTGTGCATGAATGTAAGTATAGTTTTGCTTTTGCTCATAACTCTCTACCATACTTATATTATAATCACGTCTAGCTAATGGCTGTTTTCTTTTTTAGGTAGAAACGTTGACGAGGCATTCAAAGAGAACAAGATAAACCTAATGAACATAACGTGTTCGCGAGGAGTATGCAGCGATTTACACTACTGTTATTGCTGCATCAAAGACTCCAGCGAATGTTTCAGCAGTAGGGACGACTGTTTTGGTGGTTGCACCCAGCTTTACGGCCCGCCAATAAACGCGACCCGAGCGACAAACGGAGCAAGCAAAGAATTAGGTCTACCAATTTTGTCTAGTTTTCTTATGGCAATTTCTTATTTTGCTTTTTAGGATAGTTCTTTAGGTCTTTAACGTTACCAAAATTTTCTTGTTTTTAATAGTACCACTTAACTAATCCACTCCTTAAGATAGGTTTAAGAGATTTTTTTTTTTTTTTGAAAATTTGTGAATTTTCATTTAGAAAATGTATTGTACATGATACAATAACTTGGATACAATAAGAAAGCTCTTGCTCAAAAAAAGATAAAAAACAAGAGCTATCTTAAATAGTGCTAAAACAATTGCACTAGAGAAATCTCAGCCAGTCTTGCATCAAATGCTTGAATGGTTTCCGGTGCTTCTTTGCTATGATTGCATCCCTTATCTGTCTGTCCACCATCTTGAACAGAATATGGGCCGGTGTGGTGGTGTGATTGTGCAGTCGATTGTTCCTTTCTATCCAGATGGCGTAGATTACTGCCTGAGCAACCATACGCCTAAGGGAGAGTTTTGAGGAAGAATCAGGTATGTCGAGCCATGTTGAGAACGCCTCCCAAGTGTGAAAGACAAAAGGGTTGTACCCTAGTCTCGTTGTTGTTTGCATCCAAATGTCCTCGCTGTACTCGCAATGAAGGAAGAGATGATCACGAGTTTCAGCGAAATTACCACAAATGCAGCATGTAGTTTCAACCTGCATACCCCAGCTTGCCAACCTGAGTCTCGTTGGGAGCCGATTTAGGTGCGTTAGCCACATCGTGAAGGTGTGCCTTGGGATAGCACCTTTGTACCACACATGCTTTGTCCAGCCAAGAGGTTCCTGTCTCTCTCGTAGAGCCTCCCAGGTGAGTTTCGTGCTGAAAGTACCAGTAGTGTTGCCTTGCGTGCACCAGTAGAAACAATCCTGATTCAAACTTTGTGCCGGAGACTGAACAGTTGTTAGATAAACCTGAAGCATTTCAGCTTGAGGAGATCGGGCTGAGCGTAGGAGCCAGCCGTTCAGTGAGGAAGCATGAGTCACAGTCCCATTTAGGGGAATACCTGTTTGAGCTGGTCCGGTTGGTCCCAAGAATTGAATAAGCTGGCCGAATGGAGTCCAATTGTCGAACCAAAAGCTTGCCTGCTGTCCATTACCCACATCACACCGGAGGAAAGAACTGGCTAAGGGTCGAAGTTGCAACAAAATTTTCCACGTCCAAGATGTATGTTTCTTATCATCAATTTGCCATAAGACTTCATCCCTTATTTTGTTGTTCTTGATCCATTGTACCCACAGAGAATCCGCAACTGAATGAAT
The DNA here is from genome assembly GCA_023657505.1 of Camelina hispida. NCBI lineage: Eukaryota > Viridiplantae > Streptophyta > Magnoliopsida > Brassicales > Brassicaceae > Camelina > Camelina hispida. The sequence goes on along the minus strand of CP094635.1, from coordinate 22,309,138 downwards.
CCTCCACAAGAGCTTTAAACATAGCGTCCTGTTCCAGGTTGCTAAACGTCTAAAACCCAATCCCCCCTCTTCCTTGGGTAAACAGAGAGTCGACCAAGCTACTTTTGCATTTGCTTTCTTCGTTATATCACCTGTCCACAGAAAGTTTGCACAGAGACTCTCAATGCTTTGCACGCAACCCTTGGGAAGAATAAATGCAGAAGCCCAAAAGTTTATTGTTCCATAGATGACAGAGGAGATGAGTTCTTTTCTTCCTGCATAAGACAGAGCACGCGCAGACCAGTTGGTAAAGTGTGCTGAGATTTTGTCAATTAGAGGCCTGTATTCTGCCAAACGGAGCTTGGGATGCATCAGCGGCAGTCCAAGATATCGTATGGGCAGTGAACCCAACTTGAAACCAATAGAAGCCATCCTTTCGGTTTCAAGCTGGTTCACTCCTGCGATAAACAGCTCAGTCTTGTCCAAGTTTGTATGCAGCCCCGAGATCTCAGAAAATTCATAGAGGACCTTTGTGATGTTTTCCAGGGAATTGTAGGTTCCATCAAAAAACACTATTACATCGTCTACAAAAGCCAAATGAGTTACCTGCGGATTCTCAGCTGAAGGATGGTGTCCAATACTAGCAATGTTGTATTGACTGTTGAGCAATTGAGAAAATACTTCCATGGCTAAGGTGAACAGATAGGGGGAGATAGAGTCCCCTTGTCGAAGACCTTTTGCACCTTTAAAATATCCACAAGATTCACCATTGACCGAGATAGAGAAAGATGGTGTCGTAATGCATTCACTGATCAATGCAACGAAATGATCTGGGAACTGCATGGCCTTAAGAACATTTAACATGAACTCCCAATGGACAGAATCAAAAGCTTTCCTGAGGTCGACCTTCAGCATACCACGAGGAGAAATTCTCTTCTGATTGTACCCCTGGATAAGCTATGTCACTAGGAGAACATTTTCCACTAAGAGACGCCCCGGAATGAAGGCTGACTGAGTGTTTGCGATAAGCTCCGGTAAGACAGCCTTTAGTCTGTTTGCCAGGAGTTTAGATATGACCTTGTATATTGTATTGCAACTTGCAATGGGACGGAAGTCAGTCATTTTGGCCGCGTTTGGAGTCTTGGGGATAAGAGTCAAAAGCGTAGAGTTCCACTGTTTGAGGATCATACCAGTAGTGAAGAACTCAAGAACTGCACCAACAAGATCCGAACCCACAATATCCCATTGAGCTGTAAAGAACTCAACAGGGTAGCCGTCAGAGCCAGGTGCCTTGTTTTTTGGGAGAGAGAACACCGCTGTTTTAACTTCTTCAGGGGTGACGGGGGCTGATAAAGCCTGAATTGCAGAAGTAGAACATCTTTTGGAAACTACAGAGGCTATGGTCTCTACCGAGGGAGGGTGAGCTGAGGATTCAGTATCAAGAAATTGTTTAAAGTAGTCAATTGCTAGCTTTTGGATTCCTTGCTTTGTATCTATCATCTGGTCATTTTCATCAAACAGGTAAAGGATCTGGTTTTGAAGTTGACGCGAGCTGATGATTCTGTGAAAGAATTTCGAGTTCTTGTCTCCTTCCTCCAGCCAGCATATGTGCGATTTTTGTCTCATGTAAGATTCCTCCGCTTGAGATAGGATGCACCAAAGTCTATGCGCAGATTTCTCCTTCTCAATCGTCTGAGGAGATAGAGAGCTTAACAGAGCCTGTTGACAAAACTAGAGTTCTTCATAAGCTTCTCTGACCCGCTTTTCAATATCAGAGTAGTTATCCTTAGTGAAATCTTTGATGATTCCCTTTAGTTCTTTTAGCTTTTTGGAGAGCTTCAGCATCTTGGAGCATTCAAAAGATAAGGCATTCCACCACAACTTCACCATGGGGAAGAAATCAGGATTTCGGTTGAGAAGGGTCAAGAACTTGAAAGGGGTTCTCGGCTTCGGTTTCTCTGTATCCAAAAAGAAGCAGCATGGACTATGATCCGAAAAGCCTGGTTCACCAAAGATTCCTATGGAGGATGGGAAGCAGCGAAACCAATCATCATCTACAAGAATTCTGTCTAGCTTCTTTGCTACTTGGCCTGTATCCTGTTTGTTTGACCAAGTAAACGTGTTACCATAGTAAGGAAGGTCTGAAAGCTTAGCGATAGACATGCAATGATTGAGATCACGCATTCCTCTAGATGACGAGGCAGTGGGTGTGACAGAATGCTCATGGGGGTAGAGTGTCTGGTTAAAGTCCCCGATGACTAGCCACGGTTTATGCAGAACTACATGAGAGTGAGAGAGATCTTGGAGTTCCTCCCATAGAGCTTTACGCTCCTCGCTACAGACTGAGGAAGCATAGATTATAGAAACAACGAGCTCCTCAGATACAAAAGGCAATTTCACCAGACAGACCATCATCTGGAGAGTAGTCGTCAAAATTGTTACCTGCACCGAAGGGTGCCAAATGATCCAGATCTTGCCAAGATCAGAAAAAGTGTAATTAGCCGGAAAAGACCATCCTGAAGCCACAGAAGACAGGATACGCTGTGCTTTGTCAGGACTAACATGGGTTTCTAGGATCCCACCAAAAAGAGGCTAATGATACTTTAGCCAATTCCTAAGATTTCTCCGCTTTACAGGGTCATTTAGACCTCTTACATTACGACAAAAAATATCCATAAATGGGATATAGAATTAGAGGGATAAAGGGCCTCTAACCCTTGCTCGAGAATCCTTCTTTTTCAAGAGACGTTTGGAGATGACTTTGAGGAAACGATCAGAGTCAACATCCGGGTTGTCATCTTCTTCAGAACCACTATCATGCTCCGAGATGTTCCCTTGATTTCCTTCACGCCCCGGAGGATCATGAGCAAACAAACTCGTTGTCAGGTCTACACAGATGTTTGAAAGAGGTACATCTAGATATAGTATGGCCTATCTTTTTACAATAACTGCACACAGAAAGCAACCAAGGGCTAGATACGCGGATCCTCTTAATTTGGCCGGACTTGAATCTAGCATTGACAGCTTCAGGGATTGGCTTACGCGGGTCAATGACCGTGTACACCTTCGCTACCTCAATGTTGATTAGCTTCTCCGTGTGAGGGTGAAGACATACCGGATGTCCTACCAGGCCAGCGATATGCTCCAATCCTTCGCGATTGAAGAATTCCAGAGGAACACCATGGAAATCTAGCCAGACAGGTACAAGTGAAAGCTCCGGCTTCTTTGGAGTAATGTCAGGGGACCATTTTGCGACGAACATCGTTTGACCATCTACTTGCCACAGACTTTGACTAAGAATCCGTCTTCTAGCATTCGGGCAGGGGACTTTGAAGAGAAACGAGTGTCTCTCCATTTTGGAGACTGTAATGTCTCTCCGTTGCTTGCTCCAGATACCATTTACAATGGCGTGAACTGCACCTCTAGTAGGAGGTTCTTCGTAAAATTGGCCTAAGATGAAACTATCCCAGGCTTTCTTGTTTTTCTCAATGACTGTGTTTGGGATAGTCACACAAGATTCTCCGGAATTGAGGGTGAAAGGAGTACCTCTTTTCTGCAGAGGATTGGAGGAATCTTTAACTAGATCTCGCCATGGGGAGGCTTCTTCCGGTTGCGGGGGATTTACTGGGGGAACTACCTTTAGAGGTAAGCTCGCCTGAGCGTTGGTACTTTTAGGGCACAATTGCTCCTCAATAGTAGCTTTATCATCCATTGAAGGTACAACAGCCAGGGTATTGGTGGGTGTAGCTTCTGCCTTAGAATTTGGGGATCTAGGGTTTACGGGGACCGCTGCGACTGTCCCTGCAGGAGAAACGGTGGCATTGGCTGACGATTCATTATTGGCTGATCCCACCGGGGATGCAGGCAATACTTTAGTTGGAGTGGAGATCGAGGCTTCTCCGGGAGAGATTTGGGAGTTTGGCGGGGAGTGAGTCGAAGGGGAGGAGACAGAGGTTGCGGACCCAGTGGGGGAGCCGCGGGGAGGTTTCTTTTTGGCTTTTTGTTTGCCCATGAGGGGAGGTGGGGACCGACGCCGAGATCGGCGAAGGTGAATCGAAAAGGAAGAGGATCGCGTGTTTGAGAGAAAAGTCAACCTAATTTAGAAAAGTCAATCCCTCAATTTACTCATTTTGATTTTAAGAGATTTTAAGAGCCTTATTTACTCATTTTGATTTTCCAATAATAATTTATCTTAAACTGGTTGTATGACTTGAACACTCGGCTCTAAAACTCGTGGATGTGTAAATAAAAGCTGAAGAGTAAAGAACTTTCCTCAGTCCTCACTCAAGCCATGAGGATATCCTCTCAGTCATTCTCTCACTCAAGCATGAGGCTGTGTAAATAAAGCTGAAGATATTCTCTCAGTCAGGCCTTTCCTCTATCTTACTTTGCTATAATTTGCATCATCTTCCTAAAAATGCATATGTTAATTAATTTACATGTCGGATTCATAGAGTTCATTGGAAAAACCACGACCTACTGTTCATGGGACAAGTAAAGAAAGTTGTTTGTATACATGCCCGACATCGAATCATCTAGCCATACACTCAATTCCGAGAAGAAACGGTGTAAGCAAAAGGATTAGTGCCATGCATCAATTTAATTTGTATATTTTTCTTAAGAAAATTAATATATTTTTGTCTTAGGATGATCGTTATATCTTTATAATTACCAAATTCGTTCGGAAGAGCGTTTTCATCTTAATAATATGGTAGCATGTAGCTTATATGTTTGCTCCAATAATAATTGTATATAACCCCTGATTATGTGACTAGAACAACAATATATATATGTATCGTATTTGATTTTGAGAAAGTCGGGGCGAAAGAAACTTCCTTTCTTTTTTCTTTCTAAATATATATGTTCACTTACATTTCAATTCATAAACTTCCATTTTTTTCCCTAATTATTGGAAAGTATCAAACTATCCCATAGATCTTAAGCCGCCAAAAGTTTTCACCGGCTTATATTCTTCCTTTATTATTTTGAATTCTATATGCATATGTTCGTTTTTAAATGTCGAATAACGTATACTTCTTTTTTCTTTTCTCTTTTCTCTCCAAATATTGAAAAGTATCAAACTCTCCATGAATTCAACTTTTTCAAAATTTTCTCTCTCTAAATGCATATGTTACATTTTTTCATAACGAGATTACCATATGAGACGATATATATATATGTATAGGGAGAAAAAAATCGTTCACAAATGTCATTATTATAACGGTTAGCTCTAGTCTGCGTAATTTTCTTTTCCCTCTTTGGTGTGCATGAATGTAAGTATATATACATAACGCTTTGCGTTTTTACTTCATCACAATTCACTGCCATTCATCTATTATATTAATCATCAACTCTGTTTTTTTCTTTAGGTGAAAACGTGGAAAACAAGATAAATATAACTGATGCATGTTTCCGTCTAAACTTCAGTTTAAAATTTCTCGATCCCTTTACATGGTACAAACTGTAGAACAATTCATATTCTACAGTTGGAAGATTCAATTTCTCGATCCCTTTTGTTTTCTCAATTTCTCGATCCATTTTGTTTTCTTAATTTGTCGAGACAACGTCACAATTTCATTATTTTTTCAAGATCCATTACGAAAAATTAGGCATACTAGACTTATTTTTTCAATTTCAATTTTCCTTATTTCGATTTTTACTGATTTTAAAATTTCAGGAGATAAAAAACAACAAATTTTATCTGAAAATATAACTAAGGGTATAATTGACTATTTTTATATCCAAAACCCTATATAACCAAACTTTTCAAAAAAAAGTGTAGATGACCAAATTTTTGGAAAAAAATCCTTTATTTATAATTTTCCCTAAAAACAATTAGGATCCAGCCCTGGAAAATGTAAAAATTATATGCTCTACTAAATTAGAAACATGTCATCTTTTAATATAGTTTCAAACATAAAGTCACTTTCTATATTTACATTTAGAGACAAAACCAATTCTTCGAGAATTATGTATGATCAAAGAAAAAAGAAGAAGAGAATGTATTTGTTTGAATATGATCATAACGTAGTATCAGTTTGGTAAGTTTTTTTTTTTTTTTGTCAAACCAGTTTGGTAAGTTTTAGCTTCAAATTTATTTCTAATTTTCCCGTTGTCTTGTAAGACATAATAAAGTCTACTTGAACAATCACAATATTCTTCATTTTTGAGATATTCTTAACTGATGGGTATTGAGATTTAGGTCCCATTATATCACTGATACGCCTAGAAAATATCCAAAAATGATTATGAATATAAACACATCAATTCTGTCAATTTTATGAGTCTATCAATTGATTGCGGTATGGATCCTTCCTACCCACTTGAATGCAAAATTGAAAATTCTGTCATACAAACATCGGAACCTAAACCAAAAGAGTTTATAAAAAAAAAAAAGAATAATTTGGTAAAAAAAAAAAAGCAAAGATGCAAAAAAAAAAAAAAAAAATATCTTCATTAATTTAGTTTGCGATGAAATCTGTAAGAATTCATGTGAATTAGTTGTTACTTTTATGTTTGTTTACAAATAAAAGAAAAAGAAAATCTCAAATGTGTATGATAACTATATGCGATTTAGCAAAATAAACTTGTTAGATGAGAATATTAACACATTTCTAGACAAAAACAAAAAAAAATCGCATATAGTGTAGAAATGTGTTAATATTCTCATCTAACAAGTTTGACAACCCATGTTTTATATATATTTGAAAAACGTTGCAAAACAAGATACATACAGTGTAGCAAAATATGGATAAAATAATAAGACATCATGATGTATGAAAATGATATATACAGTGTAGGTCTTTCTCCCAAATATGGATAAAATAATAAGTCATCATGATGAAAATGATATTTTGCTACACATGTCTAGGTCTTTCTCCCAAATATGGATAAAATAATAAGTCATCATGATGTATGAAAATGATATATTTGAAGATAAGACATTGCTAAGGTTATGCACATATGTTGCATACATTAATTTCTGGTAAATATTTGAGATTAACACATTTTATTGATGGACTAAGTTATGAAAAATAAGGTATTTGTTTCTTTCTTTTGAATTTCATATCTGTAATATATGATTTGTGACTAGGTCTTTCTTAACTGTATTTACTATGATCATCTGAGTTCTTCTATTGATCAAAGATCTTCAAAACAAGTGAAAAATTATGTGGATAGAATTAGATATCGTTATGAATCGCATTTAAGTCGTGTCTTTAATACAACATATATGCTATTAAATATTATCTGATTTTACCATATATTAGAACATATTATATATTTTAAAATTAGTTTATTACAATTTTTTTATTTTAAACAATATGTAAGTATTTTATGTATCTTTAAATTGATTCAATTTAAGTTTACTTAGAACAATGATTAAAAAGGGGAAAAATGTGAGAAAATTAAATCAGTTCATTATATATTTATTAAATTGAAGATATATATACTAATATGAGAACATTAATTCAATTCATTCATACTATCTAAATACAAAAATTACATATTAAAATGAGAATATGCTATATGTAGCAACAAAATAAAATTACATATCAAACATCTTATATGTGAGAACATCGAAATACATTAACACAATTTTTATATATTTAATTATATTAAAATATTTCTTTATATGTAATTTTTTAAGTGTTTTATATGTGTGATTTAACATCATCATTATCACTCAAGTTTATCTATTTCCCAATACAATTTGTTATAATTTTATGTGAATTGGTTGTCACTTATACGCTTGTTTACAAAGAAAAAAAAATCAAAGTTCTCATACGTGTATGATAAATATATGAGATTAAGCAAAATAAACTAGTTAGACGAGAATATAAACATATTTCTGGACAAAAAAACTCATCCACTAACACTTATAAACGACCAAAATCTGTACAAAGCTATAAGTCATAATTATGTATGACAAATGATTACTTGAAAATAATTTAATTTCTAATATAAGTCTTTTTATATTGTTGCATCATCAAATAAAACCAAATCTTAGGGAATTAGGTGTACAAACGGAAATCACTTTGGTAGTGTAACAGTGAGGCATTTTTAAGTTAGGAATTTCATTTCAACTTTAAGAATTATTGTGTTTGCAAACACAATAAACAAACAATAATATAGTTTGCAAATTTTTTTAGGTTTTTTAAGTTAACAATAATCTATGTATTCGGATAACTTCTCAAATGGTGTGCCATAGAGAAAATGTATTTTCGTCATTTTACATTGATGTTGTGAGATTTAGAAAAAGAAGAAATTAATGTGGCGATTTTAAAAGAAAAAGTACTGTTCATGACATTTTTTAAAATAACTCAAGAAATTAATAGTTATTGAATTCATGATTTCTAATGATTCATGATAAATATACATTCTTTAACGCATAAAGATGTTATTATAATATTACTGAATCATGTTATTCAATTACTTTGACAACCCATGTTTTATATATATTTGAAAAACGTTGCAAAACAAGATACATACCGTTTAGCTTCTTACGAAAATTTATTTCTTTTCTCGGTTTTAGTTTCTTCAAAATAGATCTTATTATAAGAGTGTTTTTATCTTTGTGATATGGTGTAGCATGTTAATTTGTTCGTCTTTCCAACAATAATGATACCATATAACAGTGATTATGTGACTAGAATTTACTATTGCAATTTCTTCCCTATACAATTTGGGTCTAAAAACTTCCAAAATAGTCGTGGATGTGTTTGCTTATCTCGTCAGGCCTTTCCTCATGGAGAAAATGACCAACGCCTTCAATTACCACAACTTCGTCCAACAACGGTACGTGGCTCTTAAACCGGCCATCGTGGATGTACTTCTTGGTGCCCGGAATGTGATAGGTCAAATCTTGGTCCCCGATTACGAACTTAACCGGAACTTTCACTTGAGCTTTTGATAGTGACCCCATCAGCTCCCATGTTCTGTAATGAGCAAAAAGAAAAAAAAAATGTGACACTAACATACAATAATCTTGCAGGAAAATTAAGAGATCTTGATCGGAGTTTCATGTAAGAAAGTATGATTACACGGATGCAAAATCTGAATCAAAGTTCAGAGTCACCAACTTATATAAACACACAATTATAGAGAGGCCACTCGATGATGCTGACCTTTATAAGAAAGGTTAACAATCACAATAGGTACCCTTTGATCAAAACGGATCACTTACTTCTGAATAATACAGAACAGTTTCAGTGGTAACTTAAAGACTAAAGGACTCCACTTAAAGGGGCAGGGCTAATGAATCAAGAATAACACTACCGCTCAAAGATATATATGCAAATGCAACTGCATCTATGTCCTGAATGAATTCAAGCAAGTTTCATAAGAGCGATTCGAGAGAATATACCGGTCCATATTACGGTAGTAGTTTACTGGTCCAGTGAATCCATTCTTCTCGTACTTGGACACATAGTACTTGACATCACAATCAGTTAGCCAAGAGGGTAATGAAACAGGATCATCATAGCGTTTCCCTTTAGGTAAGAGAATAGGGCCAGGACTACGATATGTTAAGAACTCTAACAGAACTCTTTCCGTGCCAAGTTTAGCAAACTCCGCCTCTATTTCCCCACATTCCTACAACATATAATAAACCACCCAGTTAGAGACAGTCCTCCTAATGGTCTATTCATTCACCTACACTACACTTAATGAAAACTTCCAATCGTTCATCATAACTCTCTTACTGCTAAGCTCATGTTCCAATCTCTTCTACTAACAAACTCTAAACACATTTGAAATGTTCAAACCAAAAGATTCAATTTTAGAATCAAATTGAAGATTCAAGAACCTGAAATCTGCAGATGTAGTAGTCGTCCCCATAGAAAGATCTAAACATGGGGATTGGTTTCCTCTTAGGATTCCAAGGATCAAACACCACACTCATGTTAACCAGAGCTTTAACTCTATCAGGTCGAAGAAGACAGAGATGCCACGCGATTATTGCGCCCCAATCGTGTCCCACCACGAACACTTTCTCACCATCTCCCACCACTGCGTCGATCAATCCAATCAGATCTCCGACCACGTGGAGACTTGTGTACGCGTCCACGCTCTCCGGCGCGTCGGTGTCTCCGTAACCCCGTAAGTCCGGCGCTATGGTCCGGTAACCTAACGACGAGAGTGCCACCATCTGATGCCGCCACGTGTACCAGAGTTCTGGGAACCCGTGGAGGAAAAGTATCACCGGAGGACGATTGATAACTCCGTCGAAAGCTCCGTTCCCGGAGACGGAGGGACTTTTCTCGGCGACGTGCATAGTGATTCCATTTACCTTCACAAAACTATGATCAAACGTAAGAAGATCCATTCGTATTCGTAGTGAAGATGAAGATGAAGATTTAGAAGAGTGATACAAATCCAAATTTGGGGGAAAATGTTCATACGAACCGGTCCAATTAAAACTAAACCCGGTTTAATATGGTATTATTTTTTTTTTTTTTAACATCTATTTTCATTAACTTCGAAGAAGAGTTTACAAAGTTACAGAGAAATGATCCACATAAGGATACATTTATAAACATAAATAAGGAACGATACAACGGAAGAAGTGAATTTAACGATGCTTCTTTTGTAGAAGAGCTTACTCGCTAACAGATAATCAAATCTGTTATTTTCCTTCTTCGTGCTTGAACCCAAGTCCACTCCAAGTCGTTGCGATTCTTGGCTATCATCCAACTATGAAAATACCAAATTGACTTCGCAATCGTTTAAAACACCAACCGGCAGAAGAATTTGCAGATGATCATTCGCCGGAACCAAACTCTACTGAAGAGATACATAAACTGATAATAATAATAATTACTAATACTAAAATAATCCACAGACTTCAATCTTCACTCCAATATCAAGTTTAATCATCAGTCTTCTTAGCCTTCAAACTACGTTAATTGGTGGATAAATTATCTACCATGATGATTCTGGGATCCCATACTCGTCGACCACGCTTGAATGATATATGAATAGCCAACATTGCAAAACATCATCACGAATAGTCACTATGAGACTCTACCAACGATGTCCATTGAGGAAGCCACCGTGGATGTGTGTCAAAGCCGCTGACGTTACAAGGAAACCACCGTCGCACTCAAGACAAACAGAATCACTTAATTGTAACGATGATTGAAGACAAACTAGAGAAAAGATTAAAAACCCGGACCAGATTGAAGAAGATGAAAAGACATATGTGTAGATACATAATTACAAATAAGAAGACAGGACACGGTACCGACACAAAAGATGTATCGGCCACCGGCCAGATCGGATCGGAAAAAAACTCTCAGAACCAGGCAGTTACGGACAAGAGAGATAACCGCTTTTTTATTTTTTTTTGTTATGCAGTTATGCATAAAATTCGTTATTAATGTAATGGTGAAACACACGAATGTATATTTGTTTTATTTGAATCGTATTGATAAAGATATAACATTCGTGTGTTTATAATTATATTTGAATCGTATTGATTATATAACATTCGTTTTCGTTATATAACATTCGTTGTATTGTATTGATAAATTATAAACTAAAATAAAAAGGGTTTATCTTAAGGGTGGGAAAAATATGATTAATAATGTTAAATGGGCTTACAAAGAATAAGAGGGAGAGGCCTTTTCCTATACTAGGCCCAATAAAGTTGTTAACAATGTCAATAGAGCAAAACTTATCCCACATCGATTAAGTTAAAGGAATCGACTGGGTTTATATAGTGTTTTAGTGACAGAACTAATTGTCCCTTCGGGGACATGCCGTCCTGTAAAACTGTCCCGTAAAATTGTTCCGCTCGGTATGCAATGGCTACTAAGCCATTCAAAGGATGACGACTCTTTTTGCATTTTATTTGGGTAGAGCTTACTTCATTACTAACGCAATTTGTATTTTTTCGAAACAAACATCAATTTTTCTTCTCTCCCCTATGGTTACATTACATCTATCTCCCCCAATCAACAATCATAGCAACCAGTTTTTAACAGGTGTTTGCTGTATAGCTAAAACATAAGATATTTCCGAACCGGTATTAATGTAATGGTGAAACACACGAATGTTATATATTTGTTTTATTTGAATCGTATTGATTATATAACATTCATTATAATTATAAACACACGAATGTTATACAACGATTTGTTTGTTGGTTCGATTACTTAGTTTATAATTTTAGAGGAACTTGTGGAAGAAGTTGTGAATGTGTTGATTGATCACGTCAGGGTCTTCTTCATGGAGGAAATGACCCAATCCTTTGAGCACGACGGTTTCGTCTAGCAACGGTACATCTCTCTTGAAACCGCCATCGTTGATGTATTCCTTAGCTCCCGGAAAATTGTACGTTAAATCCTGATCTCCGACTATGAACTTCACCGGTACATGGATCGTAGCACCGGTCCATGGTGTAGTCAGCTCCCAATTTCTGTTTTTTAAACAACAAGAACACCAATAAGTTAAAATTGAAATCTTTGTGATTATGTACTGTTGAACCGGAGTGATTAACGTACCGGTCAATGTTGCGGTAGTAGTTAATGGGTCCGGTGAAGCCTTTCTTGTCGTACTTGGCGACGTAATAGTCGAGGTCTTCTTGTGTTAACCACGGCGGTAACGCACACGCATCGTTTTCTAAGCGTTCGAAACATTTGCCTTTGGGGAGATGGAGCGGACCAGGCGTTTTGTAGGTGAGGAACTCTTTCAGCACCTTCTCTGTTCCCAACTTCTTGAACTCTGCTTCTATCTCTCCAGGTTTCTTGATTACAAATTAAATCACTCATAACTAATATGTAATAAGTCATAACTAATACTCTATATATAATTTAAATCTACATGTTACACAAATGAACGTGGCTGGAGAGAAACTTACAAAACTCAAAGGTAACCTGATCTAAGTAACTAGATAACTACTCTCTCTAAAATCTTGTAAATGGCTTTTTTTTTTTTTTTTTTTTCACGTTTCCAAAACAAATTCTTATAGTGACATTTTTCCTTCATTTCTTTTGTTTTGTTAACAACCAAAATTTATAATCCCAAACCTAAAAACTATAATCTAAAAGTTAATTTAAAAACAACAACCATTCATGGCCTTATTAACTTTGGTTTAGTTTATTTTTTCGATTTGGTTTGATACGGTCTAAATTTTCAAGATTAGGTAACAAATCAATACCTGAAATCTGCATATGTAATAATCATCACCGAAGATATGTCTTAACGTCGGAACCGGAACTCGTTCAGAGTTCCTCGGAGAGAAGAGTACGCTCATGTTGACTAGAGCCTTCACTTTCTCCGGTCGATACTGACACAACTGCCACGCAACCATCGCTCCCCAGTCATGACCAACCACGAAAACCGGCTTGTCTCCGTCGGTCACAGCGTTGATCAGTGCAACCAAGTCTCCAACCACGTTTAAGTAAGTGTAATCCTCAACTTTCTCCGGTGCGTCTGTGTCTCCGTACCCTCTAAGATCCGGCGCGATGGTACGGTATCCCAAGGAAGAAAGCGCAGCCATCTGGTGTCGCCACGTGTACCAAAGCTCCGGGAATCCGTGGATAAAGAGAATGATCGGATCTTCTCCTGATCCGGATCCGGATCCGGATGCGGGTTTCTCCGCCACGTGCATGTTTATGCCGTTTACTTTTAGGGTTTTGTGTTCTACGCCGTAGAGGTTGGACATCTTCTCATGTGGCTTTGTTTGATTCTCGGAAAATGTGGAGAAATGGGTCATTGGATTTGGGTTTTCCCCGAGAAAACGACGGATTCTTAGAGGAAGATGGTTTTGGAATCGGGAAAGTGAGAGATATCGACACACGAACATGTGTGGTTTGAGGTGTTTGGGCTGTGAGATGACGTCGTTTGAAAAAAATTCCGGTTGTTAAGAGATAGAGAGAACAATGGTCGAATCAAATGTGTGTTGTAGAAAGCCAATCACACAACTCACAATGAATAAATTACATAAAGAAGAAAGAAATCTGATGTGAGTAAACAATACAAAAGTGTTTAAGAAAAACTATTATTGATTCTCATGAAAATAAAGTATTAAGTTACATTCTCTTGTATATAACTTATGCATCTAAAAATATGGTATACTTCATAAGTTAACAGAGATCTTTTTTGATATTTTCATAATCATATATTCATACTCTTCCATAACTTTGATGATTTTATCTCGATTTTGATTTCGGTCGATCTCATCAATCTTTCAATAAAATATATTGGGTAAAAAGATTTTCAAAGATTAAACCAGTTTATTTATTTTTATGACTTTACCAATTTCGAATCTGGCATGTGTATGCAACATCAACGCTTTGGAATCTTAAAATTAAACTATTATAAAGTACTTCTGTTTCTTTTCCTCTTTTATCTTTTGTTTCTTTTGAAAAGAAAACCCAAATTCTTAGAGTGGATAATTAAACAATGTGTGATCAAGGAGGATACGTATCTAAATTTACTGTAGCTTTATATTGCTAGATGGTTTGGTGAACCAAATCACAAACGTCAACCAGGCAAACTGAATTATATTGATCGAAGAGTGACAAGAGTCCAAAGCCTTAAAAAAAAACAAAAAAAAAAAACACCATTCGAGCTGAAGAAGAGGAAACGACATATATACTAGTCAAGAGGAATAGGTTAAGTTTCAAAAAAAAAAAAAAAAAAAAAAAAAGAGGAATAGGTTACGATCTTGAAAATAGAAAATTAACCTCCAAGCCAACGTGCACGGGAGCAGCTCGATCTACACAATACATCAGGGAGCTTGAAGCCGATGCGCGATTGGCCAACTCCCAAAATGATATATCGACAAGTGCCCGAGCTATGAAGATTGATGATACATAATAGACCTAGGCAATTTGGATTTGTTAATTGATTATATAATATCTATTATACTTAAAGGCTTAAAGCGAAATAATTTATAAGTCCTTTTTAAAATATAAAGATCAAATAATTTAAGCTACCAAAGTTTTTCCTTCATTTTTGGCCACAACCTGTCTTTTCATAAAAGTTAGTCTTCACTATATATCGTAATCACATATATCTATATATATTATTTTATTTATTACCACATACCTCCTCTCTATATCATCATAGATGATTTTCTAAAAATTTTACACAAGTTAAAAAAAAAACATTTAATGTTTAGCTACAAATGCATTTTTTATTTATAATAATATATTTTTATAACTATTAACTAATAGTATTTCATCAAAACTTTAAATGCTTAATTAATAATTCTTAAAAATTATAATTTTTTAATATCAATTAATAAAAATTTACAGAAAATCAATGTGTGATATAAAAAAAATCATAGAAAATCATCTATTATGATACAGGGAGAGTATTTATTTTCTTCCACACAAGCTCTCAGAATCTTAACATTTGTCTCATTTCACTATATTTTACCTTTCTTACACGATTTACATATAAGTATAATAATTATCTTCATTTTAAATATAGGGGAATGTAAAATATAGTTAACTATAATAGTTATCTTCATTTTTTTATTTTCTGGTTTTTTCTAGTGCATTATTTTTCCATACACATATTTACATATAAATATATTGACTTTCAGATTCAAAAAGATTAGTTTCTCTATTTCCCCATATTTTACCTTTCTTATATAGTTATACTTATCTATTTTGTTTAATATTTTCTTCCATATACTCTATATGCAGTGTACCTATAAATATATTGACTTAAGATTCAATTCATGAGCCATTCAAAACGACCACTGAGTAGCGTCAAAGGCTACGTCGTCGTCGTGGAAGATGGGGAAACTGTTACGACGGAGGGATCTAGTGATGGTCGGTGTTTTCCTGGTCGTTGGCGGATACTTGAGTTTTGTGATCTACCAAATTGGTGTTTATCCACTACAAAAGTTTTTCCACTTCTCCGATATCGTTAGTATTCTATTCATCTGTGCATGCATATGTATGTTGTACATTCCGTTCTTTGTAGTCTTACGTAAGTTTTTAACGTTATTTTTCTTAGAAAATCAAATTATCTTTTTTTTCAACTTTACCTTCTTTTTTAAATCTCTTTCATGGACATTTTGGAATATAAACGTTTGAGATTTTCTTCCATATTTATATTTATTATTAAAAGTATATAACAGAAATTTTGATATATGATATGGTCTAATTAAATGTAACAGATGCCATATGCACTTATATAATTTTGGCCAACTAGGTAGAATTTACAAGTCACATGATTTTATAAATGAGTAAAAAATTATAGTTGTCAATATCCCTAAGGTATAGAACCAAAATGTTTATATTTTATTTTTAACATCCCATTAAGGTACATTAATTTTATTTTATTTTATTATTGTTTCCATAGACGATAAAACATTCTAAAAACTTAACATTAGTTTAGTATGTTCAATTTTTTTTCTTTTTATTAATAGGTCTTTTAGCTAGTACTCTTCCTTTCACAAAACATTTTATTAATGGACCATAGACCGATTTTAGCTATTACTTTTCATACATCGATCTGTTCTTGATATTATTTTTTCTTAATTGTTGGACAGCATCATCAAGAAGATGTGAAGGAATTAGGGAAAATCCTGACGGAAGCAGCAACGGAGGATAAGACGGTAATCATAACCACCTTAAACCGGGCTTGGTCTGAGCCGAACTCGACGTTTGATTTGTTTCTCGACAGTTTTCGTGTCGGTAAAGGGACTAAGCCATTACTCCGACACCTTGTGGTGGCTTGTCTCGACATGGAGGCCTATTCTCGGTGCTTGGAGGTCCATCCCCGTCGCTGTTATCTCATGAAAACCGCCGGAATCGATTTCGCTGGCGATAAGGTGTTCATGACCCCGGACTATCTCAAGATGATGTGGCGTCGTATAGAGTTTTTGGGTACGTTGTTAAAGCTCGGATATAACTTCATCTTCACGGTACCTATAACCTATCTCTCTCCCTACTTGTACGTTATCGTTTACATATTGTTGAATTTGGTTTGTCAACAACAACATACTGTATGTTGTTGGTTTAAGTATGACAAAATTAGAAGATATGGGCTTTGAGTTAAATGAGAAGGATTATAGTGTACATCCTTGTATCCCGTTCATTTGATAAATTCATCTTGTGGTTAGGGGAGTAGCTAGAATTCATTTACTGTTAACGGTAAATGACAATAATACATGCCTCTTCTATATATTGGCCATAGGAATTAGTCAAATTTGGTGCTGGATAAAAATGAATTAGTTGGTAGATGAAGAAAAATCTGATGATTATATATATCATAATCTTTTTTTTTTTTAACATATGGTTAATGTGTGTAGGACATAGATATAATGTGGCTCCGAGATCCATTTCCTCGTTTATCTAAAGATGTAGATTTCCAAATCGCATGTGACCGTTTCAATGGAGATCATAACGACATCTACAACTATGTCAATGGTGGTTTCAATTTTGTTCAAGCCAATCCACGAACCATTGATTTCTACAACTATTGGTACTCGTCGAGGTTGCGATATCCGGGTAAACACGATCAAGACGTATTTAATAGAATAAAAAGCAGTTGGTACACAGCAAAAACTGGACTCAAGATGCGGTTTCTCGACACGAAATACTTCGGAGGATTTTGTGAGCCAGGCCGGGATTTGGATAGTATTTGTACAATGCATGCCAATTGTTGTGTGGGACTAGAGAATAAAATAAAAGATTTGAGACGAGTGCTTGTGGATTGGGAGAATTATTTATCTGCAGCTAAGACAGTTGATGGTCAAAAATTAACATGGCGAGACCCGGAGAATTGCAAGAAGCCGTGATGGTGACAAAAGAAAAAAAAAGAGTACATGGGGGAAAATACAATTGAAAAACTATAAAAATATCATGTTATTTATCAAAAACTCATATCATTAGCTCTAGTGAGTTGTATCACATTGCCTAAACCCAACCAATCATTAAACGAGAAGTGTGAATTCAGCCCATTATGAAGCTCACATTTTATAAACGCTGCAGCCTTCTCCCTTAACCTCAATAATTTTCTCCATATTCAAGATCCCGAGATTATATTCTATAACTCCAAACAGATAATAACAAATAATTCTCTTGAAATTTACAATGATAATCATTAATAAAATTTCATAAAATATTAAAAATAATATAAGTTCTTAAAATGATGTTTTCTCTAAAACTTTGATTATTGTACGTGACCTGACCATCACTGACCTCTCTACGAATTCTCTTTGGAGATTGCATTATGTGCTCAAATATCTCCTTGCAAGTTTTCGATTTGGAATTAATGACGGGCCATCTTTCTATGTGTCTTTATGTCAATGGTCGAAGATATTATGATACGAGCAGCGACTATATGCAGCGATTTGTTATTTTGTTTTGTTCACTACATTTGATAGTCACTACAACGGTTGTTGCGTCGTTCATTTGACAGTCAGTAATCACTATCAGTGTTCTAAAAAGCGGTCTAAGCTTACTTAATATTATATTTGTGTAATATATATTTTTATAAACTAAATTTATATTTTAATATAGAATTTGTTTTAATTAGTTTTGTCTTATTTTATATTTTAACTATTTAAACTTAAATTTAATTTTACTGTATATCATTTTATTTTATTTCTTTAATATTATTTATATTTATTTTATTTTTTAACTATTATTTTAAATAGGGCTGATGTTGTATTATTGTTGAGTTGAGCTTACTAATTCCGTTTAAAGTAATAAATTAATTGGTGTATTATTTTATTTTTTTTGTGTGTTTTAGCTTGATTTCTTACTCTAAAATACTGTTCAAAATAAATTTCTTGCTAAAGTTCAAAGAGAAATAAAAAAATTTGAATAGCAT
Source organism: Camelina hispida (assembly GCA_023657505.1). NCBI lineage: Eukaryota > Viridiplantae > Streptophyta > Magnoliopsida > Brassicales > Brassicaceae > Camelina > Camelina hispida. Next base: position 22,290,355 of record CP094635.1, on the reverse strand, counting down.
ACTACTATTACAAGAATTTGAATTATGAGTTTGACTCAGATTATATACAACAGTTATTTATCAGATTTCAGCAACTGTTATAAAATAAATAAAATGTATCACATTGATATATTATAGAGCCCCATGAAAAGTTTTGTCAACATAGCGTTAAAAAATATAAAGTAATAAGTTTATGATCTTTAATGATACGGATATTCATGAAAAACCCTTGAAGTTGAACCCTAAGCCTTGTTTTTATAAAGGATCACTAAAATTTTTTTGGGTCATTCTCAAAAATACCCTTTTTTCCATACCCCTTTTTAAAAATACCTATTCATGTTGACCATTTTTAAAACTACCCCTCTTTATATACAAAATGACCCAAATTACCCTTTTTAATTGACAGCAAGAATGTATAGTCATCAAGATCGAAAATATTTTCCCGCCAAAAAAAATTTCCCGTCAAAATTTTTTTCCCACCAAAATCGAAAATTTTTCCCGAAAAAAATATATTTTTCCCGCCAAAAAAAAAATTTTCCGCCAAAAATATTGAAATTTATACCTTTTAAAAACAAACATTGTAAATGCTTTTAAAAAACTTTTAAAAGCATTTACAAGGTTTTTAAACACAATGTAAACGCTTTTAAAAACCTTGTAAATGCTTTTAAAAAGCTTTTTAAAAGCGTTTACAAGGTGTTTAAAAGCTTTTAAAAAGTTTTTTAAAAGCGTTTATAAGGTGTTTAAGAACCTTTTAAAACCCTTTTAAAAATCTTATAAAAACTTTTACTAGGTTTTTAAAAACATTGTAAAAGCGTTTACAAGGTGTTTAAAAACCTTTTAAAAATCTTTTTAAAAACCATTTGAAAACTTTTTAAAAACCTTTTAAAAACCTTGTAAAAATCTTGTAAAAGCGTTTACAAGTTGTTTAAAAAACCTTTTAAAACTCTTTCAAAAATCTTGTAAAAGACTTTACAAGGTGGTTATAAGGCTTTTATAAGGTAGAAACCTTATAAAACCTTTTAAAAACCTTGTAAAATTTTTTTGTCGAAAATTTTTATCAAACTTTTTTTGACAAAAAAAATTTTGACGGGAAAATTTTTTCGAAAATTTTTTGGCGGGAAAATATGTCGGAAATTTTTTGGCGGGAAAATTTTGTTTTTCTTTTTATTGAATAAAATAATTTTCATCTAAGGGTAAAATGGTCATTAAAAATTAAAGGAGGGCAAAAATACAAATGGCCAGAAAAAAGGGTATTTTTGAAAAAAGGTATATCAAAATGGGTATTTTTAACAAATTCTCAATTTTTTTGTCTATATACACCTTTATTTTAAAATTGTCATTTTTAAAATACCCATACAAATTAATAAACCTTAATTTAACAAGTTTTAAGAAGTGAAATATAGGAAAATATGTAGATATACAATTATAGAGGTAATATAATTTGTTTACAAAAAAAATTTATAAATTATTTTTTGATGAATAAAATTTGATATAAAATATTTAGAGAACGTTTTCTACTGTTCTAAAAATATCAGATTTTGTATTCTAACATTTTGTAAATATTATACTAATTTCAGAAAATGTTTTTGTTCTACAAAGTTTAGTAGTCTAAAATTCAAAATTTTACGATATGCAGAGTATGTATTCTACGGTTTACTCTATGTTCTAAACTTTTTAGTATAAACTTTCTACGATTTACTATATATTATGAAAACATTAAAATATGTTTTATTCATTTTACATTATCTCAAAAAAAAATTAGTAAATATATACTACAGAAATATAGAATGTATACTCTGAAAATTTTAGATTTCATAGGAAGTGAATATTTAAAAAAGTAAACTAAATATTTATCAAGATCGATTTGTTAGGATTACGTTCTAATTTAAATTTCAAACTTTAGACTTTAATTTTTGTTCCTTAACATACGAAAATGTGATTTTTGCTTAACTGTCCGTTTAGTCAATTTGATTTTTTTTTTAAAAAATTGGGTTGTTATCAGGACTCGAACCATCAAAGTTACCACAATATCATTTCAATAACCACTCGGCCATATTAAATTATCGTGGTTTAGTAAACATATACTTTTTATATATTCTGTAGTCACCCATTTTGTTCTCTTTTTCAGTCGCCGAAGTCTGATTTTTTACTGATTTGCGGTAAGACTCCGGTTTGATTTTCTCACTCTGAATACAACTCTTGTGTAAAGTGTGCTTCTTTGATTGGTACTGGAATTTGGGTATTGCGTTAATTTGTGTCTGGAGAATCTTCGGAACAGGAAAATTGGGATATAATATTCCAAAGGAGAAGGACCTTGTGCGGAGTGATCTCTTGATTCCCTGGAACGGCATAGTGGATATGGACTTTATGAACAAGGAGGAGTTGGGTATCGTACACCAACATTACAGAAAAGTGACTAGAAAAGGATTGGATTTTACAGGCTAGAGATAGACCAAACGAGATCACTTGAGTTTTGTCAAGATTATATTTATACAGACCAGGTCGAAGAGTTTCTCAAAGATATGAAGATGGTCGAAATTCAGATTATCAACCCTCTCTTGTAAAAACCCCTTTTTGATTCCTGATTTCCGATAAAGTTAGGTTTTTTCAGGGTTTTGCTTCTCTGCTTAAGAATTTTGAAGTGTAATGTTAGAAATATATATATATATATTTATATTTTATTTATTTAGGAGTTAATATTTTTATTATTTAAATTTATATAAAATTGAGGGTAAAAGTGGATTTTGATTATTATAAAACCTATATGACCAAACTTGTGAAAATAAAGTATAATTAGCCATTTTTTTTTTAAAAAATTATCGTTTATTTCCAATTCTACCATTAATTTCAATCAATATACTCATAGAAATGATAAATTGTAGAACATTTATTTTAGTATATTATGACTTATGGAGCTATTTTGGAGTTATATAATAAAATCATACTATATTAATTGAGAAGTACGAAAAAGAAACTAACTTTAAAAAGTGTAAAAAATTACATTCAAATACCATTAGAAATATTTAAATAGAGGCTAAAATCTTTGAGGATATTATAGATAATTAATAATTAATAATCATTTAATTATCTAATTAATCAGTAAATCATGGGTTACGTGGATACTCAATCGAATTAAGTAGGATACATTGACCAAATAAAAAAATATATCAGTTTTGTGCAACAGCTTAGATTTCTAATCCCATATAGTATCATATCTATTTACCATATAGTATAAAGAGTAATGTTGAAATGTTTGATTTCTATTTACACATATTATTATTGCTATGATAAAATAAAAATATTAATATTATTATTATAAAAATTAGTAACTCACATTTCATTCATTGCTTTATTAGTTTTTCTTATTTTTTTTGTTTTCATTTAAACTACTAGGATTTTCTTTAAATTTTTCAAATTCAATAAGGATAAAGTTTTCAGCTACCTTTAATAACAAAAAGAGTAATGTTGAAAGGTTGAAAATTCATATTATTGCTAATTACACATATTATTATTGATATCCAAAATAAAAATTATTAATATTAACACTATAAAATGAACTCATATTTAAGTCATCATTTTTGTAGTGTTCTACCAGAGATTAAGTCATTTACACATCATGTTACTATATATATCATTTACAAACAGGGTTTATAGAACTATATAAAGGTATTATATGATTCGAAATAAAAGGAAACTTACCGAATATCTTTAGGCAGTTGGCTATAAATCCTAGATTACAAATCTGTCAATGTGACAATCTTTTTACTTATTTTAGAACTATAACAAGGATGTCGTTTTATTTTATTGACAAATGTTTAAACAATTTTATTCATCGTTATAACTCTGGTGTTTTATTGACAAAGATTTTCAATAAAAATTTTAAAATACATAAATTATATAAGCAAACTGAATTTATAATCACAAATGAATATAAATAATAATATAATAAAATAAATTATTACAAATTTACATAAATGAAAATGTTCAGCCCGCGGTATACTGCGGGTCAGTACCTAGTGATGTTGTATTTTGAATGCTGCTTAGTTAAACAAAGAATAAATTAGGTAGATAAATATTCTTAAGAAAATTTGGTGTACTTCCCTTTTTTATTCTTAAATTATTAGGTTACAATACATGCAGTTAAGTTACAACAATTTATTCGTTGAGGAGAGTCTTTATCATCTATATTGGACAAGCATATTATTCTTTGAGTATCCTCTTCATGATAACAAAAAATACATGTATCAATAAATTTTTTTATAGAACTTTGTAAAATAAAGAAGATTAGACAATACTAAAACTAAAAGTGTTTTTTCGTTAATGGAGATACTCAACAAAATGTATACACTAATCCGCTCAAGTGGGTTAAAATGTGATGGTTGCAATCTTGGTAAAGATTATCATAGTGATGGTTATCGTTGCTTTCATTCTGGAGTATTCTTTCACAAAGAGTGTGCCAATTCTAATATAGAGATTAACAACCGCTATCAACCCCAACATTCTTTGCATATCAAGGCAGCTGCTGAAAATGAAGATGTATATGGAGAATGCAAGGTTTGTAGAGGTAACTTGCCAAAATTGTACTACTATTCTTCAATATGTGATTTTTCCATCGATTTGATATGTGCAAAAAAAGAAGTTATAATAACGATTGAGGATCTAAAGACCCATGAACATTGTTTGTCTTTTGTTCCAAAGATGGTTATATTTACTTGTCATATATGTGGACTGCTTGATGACCGGTTCCCTTATGCATGTAAATTATGTGATTTGAGCTTTCACAAAGTATGTGCGGAATCAACACCAGAGATTACCTATTCTTGTCATCCTAAACATATCCTTAAACGTCTCACACATGTTTCAAATTACACCGATGAAAACTGTTGTTTGTGTGAAAATAAACTTTATAACGTGTTTTATCACTGTTATATTTGCAATTTTAGCGTTGATATCAATTGTGCAAAGAATCCACCACCTTTCACTCTTGTCCATCCTAAGGGACATGAGAGTTCACTCTCTCTTATGCCACAACGGAGTTTTGTTTGTAGTGCTTGTGGAATAGAAGACAATCCAAATCCATATGTTTGTCTTCCTTGCAATTTCATGATTCATAAAAAATGTATTGATATGCCACGCGTTATAAAGATTAATCGTCATGATCACCGTTTATATTATAATAGTTTTCTGGATGTAGGAGATTGGAAATGTGGAGTGTGTCATAAAATGATGATATGGACATTTAGGGTTTTTACTTGTTTGAAATGTCCAAATCTTGCCATTCATTTAAGATGTGCCACAAGGTTTGGGATTTGGGATAGAACTGAACTTGAAGGAATACCAGAAAATATTTTAAAGGTTACATCATATGAGCCGGCCGAAGAAGGAACTATAACGCATTTCAGTCACGTAGATCATACTTTAAAGCTCAATGAGGAAAATAATACAAATGGTAGATGCAGATGGTGTAAAGCATGCTTATATCCCATATTTTTTAGTTCGTTCTACAGTTGCGTGAAATGTTATGATTACATCCTTCATAAAAAAATGTGCTTTTCTCCCAAAGAAAAAGGTAGATTCTTTCTACAAGATGTCGGTTACTCTAGTCACAATAACTAAATGGAATGATGGAATATTTGTTTGCAATGCTTGTCAATACATTTTTCAAGGTTTTCAGGACTATAGCGATGATGGTAATATTATTTTGGATGTGCGGTGTGGTTCTATTGTAGATTCTTCTGTTCATGAAAGTCATCCGCTTCATTTGTTATACATAACCTATTCAACATAAGACAAAATTTGTAATGGTTGTGGAGATAAGGCAGCTATGGTATTAAGTTGTGAAGACTGTGGATTTTTTTTTAGATATTAAATATTCTATTTTGCCAAAAATGGTCAAACACAAAAACGACAAAGATCATCTTCTGTTTCTATGTTACGGAGAAAAAACAAGTGAGCAGTATTGGTGCGAGATATGCGAAGAAGAACTAAATCCAGAGAAATGTTTTTATTTATGTGAACATTGTGGCCTCACTTTTCATATAAAATGTACACTCGGAGATTTCATATGGATGAAACCGAAAGATGAGGATGATTCATCACGAGTTTATGTGATCTCTAACAATCGTATAACTCGACCAATTTGTTACGTTTGTGATTCTCGCTGTCAATTCTCATCCATGCTTTCTTTTTTAGAAGAAATATATTGTTCTTTAAGGTGCTTAAAAAAGAAGTTTATGGATGAGTTTAGGATTGAGCTTGCTAATGATTAAACTGAAGTGAATTTGCAGCAAACTCATCATTGATACTTTATTCCATCTCAAACACAAAACATGTAAACTTATGTTTATTATTTTAAACAGTATCTATTTATAAAATATTTGTTTTTACAATATTTAATTTAAATAATTATTATCTCCTAACTTTGTATATTTTCTTTGTTAAAAAATATATCGTTCCTTATTTGTTATCATATATTTATCTTCATATGGATCTAGAATATATAAATTTAATTAATATATTTTGAGTATATCTACTTTAGTATTGCCAGGTTCGGTTCACATTGTTAGCGATTACTTTCATTAGTGACAGAAATATATAACGATGGTGGTAAATACATAGGTAAATAGAAAAAAAAAAACTGACGCCGGCGATGGCTTTTGATGTTGCTGATAAATTATAAATATTAACTAATAAATAACAAATACTAAATCATAAATAAATAACCTAAAATATTTCTTTAAATATCTAGAAACTCAAATCTTAAAAATAAGCAGCGGAAAATACCAACAATAATAAACCAACATTTAACCAAAATCATAAACCAAGATCTAGCAACTTAACCTATAGTTCTAACATCAACATTACAATTCTAACAACCTAACAAAAACCAAAGCATAACAACTAAGTTTGTAAAATATCCTCCTCTTCATTGTCATGATCCAATGATCACATTTTGCATCTACCTGCACCACAAACACAATGAGATGCATGAGTATTACCAGAAATATCCAGTGAGGTGATTCTCACATCTACAAGCTATACACTTAAGCAAACCAAGAGTACAACCACAAATAAAATATAACAAACCAGCCATTAAACAAAAATCCCAATAACACATTAACCACACCTACACATCATCACACAAAACAGGTCATACAACCCAATCGCTCAAATAAGCTCATCGTGACACACTCACCTTAACAAGCGATTCACGAAAATAACTACAACCAAAAGAGAGGCTTTCCAATTTCCAAGAACAACCAAACTCGCTCCTACAACCAATCATAACAACAACCAAACATTGAAAACAAACTGTCAAGAAAAACAAAAAAGAACAATCTCATAACTGGAACTGTGAAACCACAAAATAAAAACAAACCGTTTACTTTCCAATCCCTCTGGTGAAAAGCAAGGTCTAGACGTCCTGAAGCTTCCCTCAACATATCGTCATGATCAGGTCTAAGATGAACCCAAAATCAAGCCCCAAACACCCGCTGGTCTCAATTAGCGACTGAGAAGAAACGGCCCACAAAACTGTCGATATCTCCTAGAGGATGAACTCAAATTCTTTTCTGTAAAACGGAGAGTTTACAAAAATGTCTTCGCTACAACCCTACCAAAAATCGATACCTTCCGAAACTATTTGAGCAGTCTCATCCTCCGTTTCTCAAACCCTGACAGTTCTGTTTCTCTCTTTACTCTAAGGAAAAAGTTTGATTTCCTTCTCTTTCTATTTTACACCAAATAACCAAGAGTTCTCTCTCTTTCTCTTATTCTCTGATCAGAAAAATGTGGATAATAGCAAAAAGTAGAGAGGAGGCGTCGATTTTATGAGGGAGATTAGGGGTTTTTGGTTTATTTAGAGTAAACCAAAATTTAATTAAACCAAAATCAATTAATGTTCAACTCTTTTGGTTTCTTCAACACATCCCAAATTCTATTTCCAGAAGAAGGATGTTACAATTCTTCCCCACCAACATAGATTCGTCCTTGAATCTCAAACAACCATCAGCTGAAGAACCATCATAAAGACCATAAAATCCGAAAGACCTTCACGAAGAACACACATCCTCAAGGATTGCCTAAACAGGCCACATGTCCCAAAAGATCGCCTAAACAGGCCACACGTCCCAAAGGACCGTCACGAAGACCATCCATCTCGAATGACAGTCACGAAGACCTTACATCCCGAAGGACCGCCTAAATAGACAATATTGGCTAAAAACCCCGCCACACAACTGGCTAAACATCCCGCCACAAAGGCCACTCAACGTCTTGAAAGATTGCCACACGCGGGCCACACAATGACTCAACAGTCCGCCATAAAGGCCACACTAGCCCCACCAAGGCTCGAAACCACTAAAAATGAACAAATTCTAACTCCATTAAACTTTTCGTTTTAAACACTTTAAACTTTTGAAAACTTTCCACTTTTAGAAATTTCCTTTTCAGAAAACTTTTAATTTTTAGCACAAGCTTCACAAATTCTTGTATGCCGAACACCACATTATCTTGGTACTTAGTCGCACAACCAACCACCCCTACGCGACCAAGTGTCAAGAGAAATGAGCTGGAATACTCAATTCCGCCCTAGCCACGGACTACACCGCACCACCAACTACCACACCTACAACTGGGACCAGGCTAAACAAGCTCAAGCTGCAGCCTGCTTCTCGAACCACTTCTTCAACCTTGCCTTCATCCTCGCCTCTGTCTCCCAAGTCTGCTCCTCAACATCATCACGGTCCCATATGACTCTCATCAAAGGAACCTGCTTCCTCCGAAGTTCCTTGAATCTCCTCTCGAGAACCCTCACTGGTCTCGCCTCTAAGGTCATGTTGGGCTTAAGATCCTCGGGAATCTTAGCTAACAACTTATCATCCTCACGATGAGACTTCCGCAACATCGACAAATAGAAGATCTTGTGGAACGCATGCATAACATCAGGCAACTCCAGACTATATGCTACCGGTCCCACCCGCTACACCACTCTGGACGGACCCATGTACCATCGACTAAGCTTAGTCTCTGTCAATGACATGTTCGGAACCCACAATATAGCCATATTGAGGTAAATTCTATCTCCAACATGAAAGTCAAGATCCCTCCTCCTCTTATCGGCATAACTCGTCTGCCGATCCTGCACTTCCTTTATGTTCAGCTTCAGAACCCAAATCTTCTCCGAGGTCTCCTGAAAAAAATTCGCACCATATATGCTCCTCTCTCCCACATGAGTCCAACATATTAGAGTACGACATGACCTCTCATACAACACCTCATGAGTCATCCCGATACTCGAGTGGTAGCTATTGTAGTAAGTAAACTCTACCAAGCACAAGTTGCCGCCCAATAGCCACCCCAACCCATCACGAACTTCCTGAACAAATCCTCCAAAGTGTGGATCGTCTTCTCCGACTGCCTATATGTCTAAGGATGATAGGCTGTACTCATATGCACTTTAGTGCACATCTTTGCCTGAAATGCTTTCAAAAATACCGAAATGAACTTGGTATCCGTATCAGACACGATTCTCGCTGGCACCCTGTGCAATCTGACTAACTCATTTACATACTTCTTAGCCAAAATTGCTGCTCCATCGGTCTTCTTAATGACCAGAAAATTTACCGACTTAGTCAACTTGTCCACAATGACCCAAATCGCATCAAAGGTCTGAGATACTGTCAATCCTACGATGAAATCCATCGTGATCATGTCTCACTTCCACTTTGGAATGGGCAAACTCCACAACAAGGCACCCACAACCTGATGCCCAGCTTTCAATAGCTGGCAGACATCACACTTCGCAACCCAACTAGCTACATTTTTCTTCATCCCGATCCAGTGATAGTACCTTTTGAGGTCACGATACATCTTAGTCGCTCCTAGAAGAATAGAAAACACGCTCGCATGAGCCTCCCTCATGATCTCCTGCCTCAAATCCTCATCCTTAGACACACAGATCCGACCGTGCACGAGAATGGGACCATTAGCAGAGACTTAATACTCAGAATCAACATCTTTAGAGGGATTCACCATTCACACTTCCTTCTCTTGAGCCAATCGCACTCTACTCAGAAGATCTGCTCGATCAGCCGCCTCCAAACCCAACGGCTCCTGAGAGATAACACACAACCTCAGTGCACTAATCTCTCCAACCAGAGTCTCCATATCCTGCTCCTGAGTAGAAGCCACCCGCTTCCGACTTAGAGCGTCTGCAACCAAGTTAGCCTTACCAGGGTGATATCTCCATATCATGATCGGCCACCAGCTCAATCCACTGTCTCAGCCTCAGATTCAGCTCAGGCTGAGTGATTATATATTTCAGGCTCTTATGATATGTAAACACTTGTACCTCCGCACCATAAAGATAAGACCTCCAAATCTTCAGGACGAAAACAACAACAGCCATTTCCAAGTCATGGGTAGGGTAGTTGTCCTCATGCTTCCGCAACTGCCGTGAAGCGTAAGCAAAAACCTTCCGATGCTGTTTCAACACACACCCTAAGCCAACTCTAGATGCATTTGTATAAACCACATACGGCATAGTAGTCAGCACCTCCTTCAGGCTTGTGAAACCCTCCTCACACTCCCATGACCAAAAAAAATAAACATCCTTCCCCGTTAACTTAGTCATTAGTCGTGCCTTGCTCGCAAATCCCTCCACAAACCTCCTGTAATATCCCGTCAAACCAAGGAAACTCCTGATATCTGTGGCATTTTGCGGTCTACGCTAATCCTTGATGCCCTGAATCTTCTCTGGATCCACATAGACTCCCTCCACCGAGACAATGTGACCCATAAATCCCATCTCCCTCTGCAAGAAACTGTACTTGCTCAACTAAGCATACAGCTTATGCTCCTGCAGCTTTCCCAAAACTGCTCTTAGATGCACGACATGCTCCTCATGACTTTAGAATAAATAAAGATATCGTCGATTAAAATGAGGACAGAAACATCCTGAAACTCCTGGAACACGCTGTTCATCAATCTCATAAACGATGTTGGCGCGTTAGTCAACCCGAATGGCATCACCACAAACTCATAATACCCATACCTTGTCCTCAAAGCCATCTTGGGATATGATGACAAGAATTCTCTCTCTCCTTTACACGAAATAACCAAGATTTCTCTCTCTTTCTCTCATTGTCTCTGTTCAGAACAATGTCGACAAAAGCAAAAAATAGAGAGGAGGCATCGACTTTATGAGGGAGATTAGGGTTTTTGATTTATTTGGAGTAACCCAAAATTTAATTAAACCAAAAATCAATTAAAATTCAACTTCTTTGGTTTATTCTACACATTCCAAATTCTATTCGAAGAACACAGATGTTACATTTTGAAACACCATGGCTAGTTTTTTAGCGAATGAAATCTTATCTTCATCAAAGAAGCAAAACAATAGTTGAAATTAATTAAAAGAGATGATTCACTTTGTTCCTTCAATTCTGTACTTTTGCAAGAAGTCGTCAGCGACACCTTTACCAACAGAGCTATAAATATAATTTTCATCATTCAAATTTATTGAAGAAGATTATTTGAACGGAATCTTATTTTGAAATTTTGTAAAAATTTGGTGTGTATGTTTATATATTATTATTGAAAGCTAAGTCTTAAAAAGTGTTGAACAAAAAAAATTATAAAAATGTTTGAAAGAAAAAGTTTGTGGGGGGGGGAATAATCTTCTGAGCTGTGAAAATTAAGAATTATTAGAATTTAATCTGTGGTACACCATGAAACAATTATTATATATATATATTAAAAATAAGTGACTTTCTTTGATTTTTAGTATTGATGTTACAATTTTGTATATATTTTGGTTTTTTTAATAAACTCATAGTATTTATTGTTGAGTTTATGTGGGTTGAATTTGATAAAACCAAAATATATACAAAAGCCAAAATGCGAGAGAAGTTTATGTGAAGGGCATGCGCTCCGGATTTTATACCTAAATGCCAAAATGCATGCTTTGCACCTAATATCTTCTTATTTTGTATTCTTTTCTCTTGTCAACTCTTAGTTTTTTGTTGGCGTGAGAAGTTCAAGTGACCGGCATGCGCTCCGGGTGTCTTACTTAAATCAGTGTAAATTTACTTAGATGTTCATTTAGGTATCAAATTTCAATTCCGACCGTTACAAAATAAATAATATCCATATATAGATACTGATTTTTGTCAACATAGACATACAACTTTTGAACTAATAATTTTGACAACACTAATTATTATGATGTACCTAAACATTAAAGCCCTTTTTTTATCAATCAACAACTAAATGATGGATTACGTATATTTTATTTTATATTTTTTAGTTTTAAAATTAATTAAAACTTATATAAAAATGATGTTATAATTAAAATTTTTAAATCTAAAGGTCTTCTAGAATGTAGCATCCTCAAAAAAATATCTATCAAACATGCACGAAAAAGTGAAATAAGTCAACGTTTGTGTCTTTAAAAAACGCGAAGTAAAGCACCTCTCTCTCTCTCTCTCTCTCTCTCTCTCTCTCTCTTTCTCTCACTCGCCATACTAAAACCACCATCATCTTCCTTCACTTCTCTTCATTCACCCAACACTCCAAACCCCAAACCCAAAACAATGAGTTTTCGCAACCCGAATCCAGTGAGCACATCTACTACCGATTCAGATCCTATGAGCTTTGTCATAGACAGAAAAATCATACTCACCGCCACAATCATAATCTTATTCATTATCCTTTTTATGATATTTCTTCACCGTTACTCTCGCCGCTCCAATCTCAGTCGTCATGTCGCCGACCCTTCCACCACCGCCGTTGTCACCACTCACGGTGGCCTTAACCCTTCTGTCATCAAATCTCTTCCTGAATTTACGTTTTCCACCGCAACCGCACAAACCGCTATGGAATGTGGAGTTTGCCTCTCGGAGCTCGAGGATAACGAAACATGTCGGGTTTTACCCAAATGCAACCATATGTTTCACATTGATTGTATTGATATGTGGTTTCACTCTCATTCCACTTGTCCTCTCTGTCGATCACCCGTGGAGCCTTTCGCCGGAGGAGTTAAATCGATGGTGGAGGAAGTCTCGGTTTCCCGGTGAGGACCGACGTTCATGACCTGAATGGTTGAACATATGTTTATTGTGACTGTCACGTGGACGTGTATTAATGGTCTCAATTTATGTATGTTCTTTCTTTTTCTCAATTTATTAGACTTTTTAGAAGTTTAAGATGCATGCAAGTAAAAGAAAATACTTTCTTAATTTCTTCTAAAACATATTGATTACTCTAGTTACGAGATCTAGTACTGACGCAGTAAACGTTTGTTTTGCTTGTCAACACATTGTACAGAAGTGATAACGTATGATTCTATCTACATGGATTTTTTTGGTTGAGTATTAGTAGTAATCAATTTGGCTTTCAATGGGAGGACATAAAAAAAGCAGGTCACCCTTTAATATAGTCCTCTTATCATTAAGTCAACATTCAAAAAAAAAAATTCTTTTAAAAGTTAACGTAGATAAACTGTTCACAGTTCATATTTTTTAGTCTTTTTGTGGTTAATGCATGCAGATTTAGTCTATAGCTTTTTGATGTTGTTCACATTTTTGTATGCACACCAATTAAATTAAATAATAATTTAAACACTTTTTTTTTTCTCTTTCCACTTTTATAAAAAAATTTCTATAACACACAGTTTCTTTTTCTATATATTAAAATGTTCTTTTATTTTTCTACAATTATTGATATTTAATAAAACTATGTAAGTAAATAAAATATTTTTTTTATAACTATTGATATTTATGTTTCGGTATTGTATATAACTTATGTACATACTAAGTTTGTTGTAGTTATTAACATTTTCTATTATTATACTATATTTAGAACATTAAATAATTTTAATTAGAAAATATAATATATTTATAATATATTGAACAGCTTGATTTACACCTAAACAGCTAAATCTATTTGATTTGCTTTTGTTCTGTTTGATACTGCTTAAACCAATTCATCTGCTCTCTCCGATACGCTTTCTCTATTCGTGGCATTAGTATATCCTAAGCGAGTAGGTAACACTTGTATTGTTTCCAGTAGTAGAATCTTATATAATAAGAGAAGGTTTTCTCTAACTTCTTCTAAAAACATGACACATGGCTAACTATATATCTGACATGTGTACTCATATGTTTTAAAAAACCATCCATTTTCCTTCCAACTATGGGCCTAAACCAATAACTTAAAGTTCAAGCCCAAAAAATTCAATATTCCACCTCAGATCAGTGACAACGCTTCAAACTGCGGTCGACGAAGGGTCCGTCAATGTTTACCTCTCTAACAGGTTCGTGTTTATCTCTCTAACAGATTCGTTTCTAAATCCAATTGGGTCTCCTCATTGCTTACGCTTCATTCCCAGTAAATCTCTAATTCGGCATCATCTTGGTGTTCCCCCTATGCTTTTATTTTCAATACTCCTAAACTTTGGTTTATTTGGTAAAACTCTCCTGTGCACCATAAAATTCTAATCTATTACAGACCCACCACCTATTTCAATCGTATGTAACATTAATTTGTATGCATCAACATTTTCAAAAAGTTTGAAATCGAGTTTCTAAATTTTGTTATATAATAAGAGAAGGTTTTCTCTAACTTCTTCTAAAAACATGACACATGGCTAACTATATATCTGACATGTGTACTCATATGTTTTAAAAAACCATCCATTTTCCTTCCAACTATGGGCCTAAACCAATAACTTAAAGTTCAAGCCCAAAAAATTCAATATTCCACCTCATATCAGTGACAACGCTTCAAACTGCGGTCGACGAAGGGTCCGTCAATGTTTACCTCTCTAACAGGTTCGTGTTTATCTCTCTAACAGATTCGTTTCTAAATCCAATTGGGTCTCCTCATTGCTTACGCTTCATTCCCAGTAAATCTCTAATTCGGCATCATCTTGGTGTTCCCCCTATGCTTTTATTTTCAATACTCCTAAACTTTGGTTTATTTGGTAAAACTCTCCTGTGCACCATAAAATTCTAATCTATTACAGACCCACCACCTATTTCAATCGTATGTAACATTAATTTGTATGCATCAACATTTTCAAAAAGTTTGAAATCGAGTTTCTAAATTTTGTTTAAATAAATGTGTTAAGTTCCGAACCATACATATTTTTGAATTTCTTTTTCAAAAATTTGCTAAGATCCTCGCCATAAATTAGAATAATATGAAGCATTACTACCATTGGAATATTTGTATTACTTACTATAATCTTTAAAATATCTCAGAATCCCACTAAAAGAAAATCATGTGTTTCCCTCTTACGTTTTGCTCCGTTTGATAACGTAATAAAAATATCAAACGCCTATGATTTTATGGTCATTAACATTTGATTATAATCCCTGATTTCTCTCTCTAAAACATTGCATTAATTTTCTTTTTAAATAACAACATTTCACGACAGCAACCTTCTCTGTGACACCATGGGCAAAACTAAATTATAATAACACATTTTAATATACTTTATTTTATTTATATCTTATCTGGTGTATAGTTTTCTTTCTTTTTTCAAATCACACATTGTTACAAAAATATATTTCTTCCAACTTTTTAGTTTTAACATATAAAATATTTCCTAATGAAAGCATATACCATATAACTTAAAAAGTTTTCATACTTTTAAAGTAAAAATTGAAACCAAGTACATTTATGATAAACTAATTTTAAAATATAGAATATGTACTAATGAATTTTAAAAATACATTGTATTCAATAATCATATATATTGTATTAAAGACAAAACTCAGGTAAAAATAAAACTACTGATCAAACCAATTAAAACAAAAAAGTTCTCATACTTTTAAAGTTAAATTAAAACCAAGTTAATTTATGATAGACTAATTTAAAATATATAGAATATGTACTATTATATTTTAAAAATCACATTGTATTCAATAAGCATATATATTGTATTAAAGACAAAACTCAGATAAAATTAAATTGTATTTAATATTATATAAGTTACCATTTGACTATCTTTAAAACGTATGTACTAAAAAAAAATAAAAATAGCATAATGGTATCATAACAAAACCTTTAATTTTAACATATAATATATTTCCTAATGGAAGCATATACCATATAATCTAAAAATAACAATACTGATCAAACCAATTAAAACCAAAAAAAAAATTATACTTTTAAAATAAAAGTTGAAGCCAAATTAATTTATGACAGACTAAGTTAAAAATATAAAATATGTTCTAATATATTTAAAAAATCATGTTGCATCCAATAATCATATTTATTATATTAAAGAAAAAACTCAGACAAAAATAAATTATATCTAATATTTTATAAGTTACAGTTTGACTGTCAATGTATGTACTAAAAGAAAATAAAAATAACATAATTGCTTAATCACTCCATGAAATAATAGAAAACAATAGTTTTCACAAAATAATTTAATGGTAATTGTAGTATTCATTTTAAAATTATTAGAAAATAGAGATAATATATCGAATCTAAAAAACATTAACTTTGACACACTTTTCTTTTCATGAATTTTATTCAAAATTTAGTTTGAGATATAGTATAAGATATTTCATTAATTTGTATGACATGAGCCATATTTTAATATGCATTATTCCAATTTTTTTATGTTAAGGCTGATTACAAGATTAGAGAGTAAACACTCGAGCATATGAAAAATCGTGATTACATGTATTAAATATTCAAAATAATCATTGGTGATTTTTCTGTTACCTTGTAAAACATATTATCTAGATTAATAATCTCATTAGTATAGTGCAAAATTCAGGTTTTAGAAGTTTAGTTTATTGATTGAATGAATTTGAGCAGGTCTGACTTTCTTCCGCAAATATCTTATTTTAAAATCATCAAAATATGATGGAAAAGTCAACATATAGATATTATAAGTTTAAATATAGTTAATTAAAAAAAACATTTAGATGTAGGTTAAAATAATTTAGAAATGTAGTTATGTCAGAAAAATAATTGGAATGTATCTATTGTTGATATTAAATATTCTAATTTTGTCTTCCCTTCCATCTACACTAATTGACATGTTGGAGAGTTCATTTTTTTGACAATTAAAAGAACATAATAAATAAGAATAGAGACAAAGAATGAGAAATAACCCATCATCATAGAAGTATAGCACATTTTAAGTATTCATATAGAGTCTCAAATTCACAAGATATTTGTTAGAAGGCTAACTGAAGAACATCAAACCATAGCAACATATTGTGGAGTCAAAAAGAAAATCAAATATTAAGATTGAGTTAAAAAATATATAAAGTTGTAAAACCACTCGCAAAAAGATAAATATTTATAAATTATTTTTCTTTACGATTGAGACTAAAACATAATTTTTAATGGTTACTGAATTTCGATAATAATTTTCTGATTATAGAGATATAGCATTTCATATAAGTCTTGATCACATCCATATATTACAGTTTTGGAAAAGATGTAGGGAAAGATGAAACTTATCTGGTAATATTTGTAAACAATTTTCAATACTCAATTTTCGTTTCAAATATCTGATATATGGTCTCTACACAAACCTCATGTGTACTAAGACTATCTCCAATATATATTCTATTTTACTATAAAACAGAGCATAGTTTTTTCAATGTATCAGTCTATTTTATAGTAGAATGGAGTTAGTGTAAAAAATTAAAGTTGCATACAGAGTAATCCCACCATTTATTTTATTTTAAAGTAAGATATAGGGTAGGATTATAGCAAATCTATAACAGAGTATTGACTTTAATAGAGTGGAGTTGGGGATGCTCTAAGAACCTAACAATTTATCACAAAATAATAAAATCATAAACAACAAAACTTTAAGGGATTCAATTACTTTAATCAAAAAAATTTCCGATATGTTTTGTTTATTTTATTTTGCGTCCAAAATTAAGAACCATATATATAAAGGAACAAATATTAAACAAATTTCTTTAAAAATCATATATAAAAAATTTCAAAAATATATTTATAAATTTAAAATATATCATAATTAATAAATATAAGATTGGATATATCTCGCGCATTATTTCTAGTTTTCTATATAAAAGTGTTGTTATGATCGTGCTTGATTAATAAATAAGAAAAAAACAGAGTTTGCTTAGAAAGCCAATTAATTAAGGAAAATAATTTTTAACAAACGTTTTTCTATTGTGATACACTTTGATCAACGAACGTTAGGGTTTGGTAAATCGAATGGTTTACAATAAAATTCTGAATTTACAGTCACCTAAACAGCACTATTTTCTAGATCTATCGTGTCGACGTCGAACACCACACATGAAAGATTCACACAGTTTTATTTTATCATTTGATTTGTAGCATCGTAATAATATATTAAAAAAAAAAACACTAGTTTTTTGTCACATTACTTACAGGGAAAAAACATTTTCAATAAATACAAATATTAAAAACACTATTTTTGTATCACCTATATATTAAATACTTTCCCACCAACAAAAAAAAACTATATACAATTTTTTTTTCTCCAGATTATACACTACAAAACACAATTACACAATCCACTTTACCATAAGAAAGAGTGAGATGATATAATGACATGTATGCTCAGTTAGCATTGTAAGGTATACGCGTTTGTGGGATCCATGTGTTGCCACGTAGGAAATTCCCTGGAACGAACTCCCTTGCGGCTCTAGGAGAGATCCGTCGGATACCTCTCCACTTAACCCGGCGAGCTTGACCCGAACCACGACCTCTGTTGCGGTACTCAGTGTAGTACAACGTGTTGAGTGCAAACGTCTCGTTCCATTTCAACCAACCTTCTGGGTCTATCACATCATCAATCTCTGTGTTCATTATGATTGTCCTCGAATACTCCTTCCATGGCCGTCCCAAAAATGCTCTGTTCCTGTATATACATATAGGTCCATATAAACAACGGTTCTCTAATTAAAATCACTTACGGTTAGCACTTGACTAAATATTAATTATAGTTACTTGGCTTTGACGGGAAGATATGACGCATCACCGATTATACGACTATTGTGGATAACAATTCCAGTCGTCTCACGCCGGTCTTTTCGTCCTTGGGCTGTGACAATACATTGTTGGTTATCCATGGGACGGCGGATGACAAATACGCAGTTCTGAAAAACTGCCTTAGCATCACCAAAGACGAAATCAATGGTTCCTGAGATGCGGCAGTCACGGTAGAATTGACGATGGGTATGGACGTAAAGCGTGTCTTGGTAACCATTCATATGACAGTTAAAAAACACGGCAAAATCTGCCGAAACTCGGAGTGCGACTGCTTGATGGCGTGCTGCTCCTGCCGTGTTCTCGAACCCTATGTCCTTTGCCATGAAATAGTCCCCATTCACCGCTTCAAACACCATCAAAAATATATGTATAAGAATCAACTCATTCATCAAACTTACTCTGGATTTTTTTTTTGAATAAACCTTTTTGATAGTTTAGATTAAATCAATAATAAATAAAATATATTAACACCTATGTAAAATGTTATATATAATTTACCAACGGTGGCAGTGCGGAAGGTGCCAACTCGGTTTGGTAAGAAGGCAATGTCTCCAGTGATAATCGTCTTTGTTGGCCCGTCTCCGACGAACATGACGTTAAGCATTTTTTTGGTTACCTCTACTGTTTCCTTGTAGACACCTTGCTTTATGTGAATCACAAACTTCCTTTTGTTTTTCATTGGTACCATTGCCAATGCTTGTGCGATAGTCTTGCACTTACCACTCCCATCCTTTGAAACAACAACGTTCGCTCTGATTCTATTACTAGGTCTACGTGCAAGAAGCCTCCGCGAATGCAGTGTCACCCACGGTGGGAACTCTCCATCCTCCGATAAGTGTCGATCGTTTGAAGAATCAAATTTTCTAAGGGGATTTAATTTTCGCAGAGGATCCAACGGTCCAAGTATGGAAGAATCTGAGTTTTGAGGAGGACCTAATGGTTCATTCTCGGTAGAAGTTGATTTTTGAGGAAGTTTCTCGGAAGAATCCATTGGTTGTTTCTCGGATGATGTCGATTTTGAAGGAGAAGTTTGGGAAGATTCCAACGGCCGAGTCTCGGAAGAATCTAACGGTCTGTTATTTGATGGTGGATTCTCAGAAGATTCCATTGTTGCTGGAGCATTTTCAGAATCCAAACTTGGAGGCGGATCTTGGGAAGAACCCAACGATTCATCTTGCGAAGAACGCGATCCCAAAATGCCGAGTCTGCCCCTTGACTGTTGGAGACATAAAATCCAGTGTGTATTAGTATTACACATAGGTAGGACAAAGTTAAAGAAAGTTTAACTATAAAAGTTATAAAACCAACTCAATATATATATATATATATTTTTTTAATTTTAATTCAAAGTTTTTATATATTAAAAATAAAATGTAACCGAGAACCATTGAACTAAAAGAATGATACTGAAATGAAGGTTGCTTGATAAAGTGTGACGTGAAGGTACGTACCCCAAGAAATGGAATTGGAATACGGAAAGCCTTCAATAAATTATCAAGATTTGAGGCAATGGCTAATCCATTGCTAGTGAGATGCTGCCCTTTCCTCAGGACTCTCTCCATCATCATGGCCGCTTCGCTATCGATCCCTTCAAATCCATCAATGCACGTCTGTTGGTATGTGATTGATCCGCTAAGCCACACACAAAGATCCTCAACAAAGTCTGGCAATCTAGTGAACAAAAATCCCCTAAATCTATCCCTTGTTTTTCGAAGATCATCAATTGCATCATCCATAAGCTCTCGACAAGTATTAAGCGCCTCCCTTGTGTGCATATCCGCATCCGCTCTTTTCTTTAGATCAATCAACCCCCTGTCGATTCCACTTCGAATCGACAAGATAGCCAGGTCGAACGCACCTCTTATTAGACTTCGGGGATCAGGCGACCTCACAGTTGCGAGACTCGATGTGCAATCTTCTTTGTAATCGGTGGAGGCACATATAATACTCACTGCAGTCTTTGTTATCACCAGCTTGCTTTCACGGTGAATCTCTTCTGTTTTTCTACTCGGGATGCTGCCATCATCGGCCTCCACACAAATGACCATTGCTATAATGAGAACCGCGACGCCTAACACGACATACTTCTTCATCTTGTTTGAATAATTCGATCCATTCCACATTCTTTCTTTTTTCCCGGAGATTTTTTTTGGATTTTTTTAGAATATAAATTGCTAAATCTGAGTTGGTTTCCAAGTTCTACTTATATGTGGAAGAAGGGAGGGAAAGGTACACATTTACCGTTAAAAAAACATGAGGCAGTAATTAGATTCTCAGAAAGATTTGAAATTTGTTTCCAGTGGTTTTTGCTTTACTTGCGGGGAAATTGAATTTTCTTTTTTTACCACTGGAGGTGATTAATCACAAAATTGGATGTATAAAACATATCTTAAATCTTTTCCTTAGTTACATTCTAAAATCCGGAGTACTACTTCACTTCTATTTTTTTATTGTCACACGAAGTTCTTTTCACCTCATCTTCAAAAAAGTTATTTAGGGTTTGAGAACCAAAAAAATAAAAGAGACCGTCCACGAAAACAAATTAATACAATTATGGTAAAACTAACTAAAAGTAATTAATGTAGGATGTAACGACATGATTAATTAACTAAATATGTCGTGTAATATGTGTTTTCATGATTTACTCTGTAACGCCTACGAAAACAAGATAATAGCGCATATGCAAAACCGCTCTATGATTAAGAAAAAAAAATACTCCTTCCATTCTAATTTAGTTGTCGTTTTAGGATTTAATTTTTGTTTCATATTAGTTATCGTTTTAGATTTTCAATGCAGATGTTTGATGAATATTTCAATCTTATCCCTGCTGTTTTAAAATTTCAACCAATGAAAAATTTATAAAATATATTAATGAAGGGCAAAACATAAAATTTAATAGTTTCTTTAATTTGTGTGCAAAAACCTTAAACGACAGTTAAACTAGAACGGAAGGAGTATGAAAAGATATTTTTCCCTTAGAAAAAGGTCAAATATTTAAGTTTTTAATACTTGCTTATTTATGCATACAAAAAGTAGAGACACATTACACATTGTATACATAGCACGATCGCATTTTACATTACATAAGCTTCACCATAAACTATTTCTAAATACATAACAGACACACACACACTTGGATGTGATCTAAAGCTTATTCCAAGTCAAACCCGTTACAACAAGCTTTCGCATCTGTGTCGGTCTGCACATTCCAAAGTAGAGATAGAAATTATCACACTTAATTACAAACTCACCATGCATCTTCAACATAACTTGAGGTTTACACCGCTTATTTACGAAATTGCTTTATAAGCACCCCTCCATAGAGTTGGGCAGCCTCGTCGCAGTTAATAACTCGTCCTTTAGGCCTCTCAAACCGGTTGGGATTGCCAACGAAAGGACGGGCACCACCGAAGTATTGAATATGAGCAGTGGGGTGAGAGACAACAGGTTCTTTCATAGTTGACTCAGGTGAGTACATATAAATAGCTCGACTACAACTAATAGTAGTACTACTAGTCGCCTCTTTTACGGTATAAACTTTTGGACCACTATATTTGTAAGCATTTTGGCTAAAACGAGAAGGGAACTCGTCTTTAGGATCATATGGTTTAGTGGTTTGTTTAGGGGACTTACCATACACCTTATCAACCATTTCAAAAGCCTTTTGAGCAATCCTTGTATTCCTATCGTTTTGAGCCATTGCCACTGAAGCACAAAGAAGAGAAGAGAGGAGTTTTGTAATTAGTGTATTATCCTCGTTTCTTTGGTTTTAGTTGATAAGGAAAAGAAGGCCAATGCCGTTTATATAGCACCATTATACTCTTTTTAACAAGAGCATTTCGTTACTTTTCTATCCACTTGTATTTTCTTATGAACACTCGTTTTATTTTATTTTTTATTTTTTTTTGGTAAGAAAACACTCGGTTTCTTTTATTATATCCAGTATTTAATATGATGTTGTAAGTTCTAATATATTCCTTGTGAATAATATCTATCGATACGTGTAATCATCACAAAAGATGGAATCAAATTTAAATAATAATTCATATCAAAGAATTTAAATAATCATTATTCCCTCAATAATGTATATCTGATTCAAAGGACATGGGCGGTGCGACGGTCTGCCCTACCCGTTCCTTTCATTCCCATATATTTAGATATTTAACATATCATGATAAATTTATCAAGATTAAGTATGCATATTAGTTAGGACAAAATTCACGATTTGAACTCAATTTTAAAGACCATCGCTCTATAATTAAGAAATGTTTGTTTCATTTGTTCTTTGTAATCATTTTTGTATGAACTGACGCATGGCTCTGCGCCTCTGCCTGAGGGAAATTTTTTCAAAACCATATATCAAAGTCTGCCGAAAATAAAATAAAAATACATAAATTATATTTTATGTTTATTTTCATCTGAAATTTTAAATATATATAAAGAACCTAAATTATGCTTAGAGCAATCAACTGGATATCCTTTCTAGAATTATTCTTTTGAAAAAATCACTCTTCATACAGAGTTTTCGTCCTATCTTTTATCTTATAATTCACAAGTCACCTGGCCAATAAAAACTTGCCACATCAGATTTTTTTAGTTAAAAGAAAAACGAAAACATATATACACACGATCCTTTAAAAAGATGAATTCTCAAAAAAAGAAAGTTAACCAATTAAATGTTATAAAATTTAATTGGTTATAGCCCAAGCCCACAATTTTATGTGTTATAGCCCAAGTCCACAATTTTTTTGGTTCTTCATCGTTCCTCCAATTACGATTTACGATCAACACAACCTGTAACAAAAAGAAAAAATCATCCCTATATTTACGCCCACTAACGCATCCACATTCATGATTATGGTTACAAGCGAATCTGCTATTTAAATCCAATTTTAGTGTCTTCTCTCTCGATCCTTCTATGTTATTTATCTCCACTCCATCGTTTTTTTTGTAGTTGCTATATAAACCACAATTACAATTCTCACGCAGGTAACGTAAATCTTTTAGTTTTTGTTCATATCCATATATTTTCTCTTGAACTCATATTAATTCTGATTTTTCTTTTATACAGTTGGAAGATTCTTCTGGATTATACTATTTTTTCAAATCTAAATTCTTTGAAAAAAGAATGGAAGATCAGAGCTCTAATATTTGGGACTTAGAATTTTTATCCAAAACATAAAACCAGGAAGTATTCTACATTGGTATGTTTTATGTTATTCGTATCACTTTACTCTGAAATGGATTATCCTTTTAAATAGAGCTCATGAAAAACGTAATAAACCCTTCTTTTTCAATTGCTCCTTTCCACGATATCATTAATCTCCTCCACTTCCCCCTTCCTATTCAACTGTTGAAAAATCATCATTTCCTTCACTCCTACTATTCACATTGTTTGTCTTTATGATTACAATTTCCTGCAGACTACATGATTTGATTTTATCATTCTCCCGTTTCTTTGCCCTTTTTTAAACCAAATTTTGTTATAATTTCATTCCATTGTTGCTTTAGATCTATTTGTATTCTCATATGAGTTGTTAATGATTTTTACTCTATGATCTATTTTTCAGAGTTGTTTGGGTTTCATTATCGGAGATTATGTTGACGGAATTGGAGTCACAAATTTAAGGGTCTGAGCTTTCTCACCCTAAAAAAGGCCATCGTAGCCGCAGCCTAAAGAAATTGTGACGAACTCTTGAATTTGTATCGCATCTTGCATACATCGAGTTTATATGATCTACTTGAAGAGCTGTTTCCAACCAAAGACGACATGTCTGAGATGTTATTCCACACTTCTCCGCCTCTTATCCGTCGTGATATTTAACCCTTGAAACAGAGGAGTCGAAGAAGATGGGCCTCGACCACTCAACAAAACCACAACAACAACTGAAGACAAGCCCAGTTAAACAAATGAAGCACTAAAAGGTACACCACAGTCGTCAACACGTCTCTTCGTGCATCAGAGTAAAGAAGAAGGTCGGTGCATGTACAAAGATGAAGGCTCATCGATCCAAATAGGTTGAGATTCTCCACTCCCAAGGCAAATCACTCAACATAATTAGGCATCGTTTGAAATCAATAATATGAGGATTTCAGATTGTTCGACTTGGAGTATAAAACCCTTTTGGGTAAACGTAAAAGTAAGGTGAAATCAATAATATGAGAGAGTTCAGTAAAAAATTATTTCAATTCACAACTCATGTTAGTTTCAGTTGGAATTTCTTATGATTCCTTTTCGAAGCTTTACTTACATGTCTTTAGTCATTTGAGCCAAATCTCTTTCTCACACTTGTGATAAAACTCAGTAACCAAATGATTAACAATAATGGTATATACATCAATTTTAACTATTTTCCCGCATTTTATCAAAATCAACTAAAAATAATCATCTTGATTTCCCTTTTTTTTAATACAAGTTTGTTTGTCCCGTACGAAGTACCGGCTTACTACTAGTATATATATATATATTTGCCAATTGTCTGTCATATTATCAAGCTAAACATTATAAATTTTTTAATATTATCATAAAAAAATATTGATTTCTAAATTCTAATGATCAAGATGAAATTTTAATAATCGTTAATAATATTTTCTTCTCTTATAAAAAATAAGCAAATTATGTATTTTCGTAATACTCAACACTTTGCACAAGATCTATACTACATTAATGCACAAACAAACATAAAATATGTGACTTAAAACTAATATTATTTATTGTTTCTTAACTTGATTTTTAATTTTTTTTTTTCATTAATTAAAACCAAAACCAGAAGACGAAAACGACCGGAAAATATAAACTCGAGTTACTCAATGAACCCAATTGCTTTCTACTCGAATTTTCACGACTTAAGTAGAAAGAAAAGAAACAAATGACAGCGCCCATTCATTGGCCATTGTAAATGTCAGGTTGAACCGAGAGACAATTTATATGGTTTTACAGTTATAAGACTTATAGTCAGAGTCGGGGGGACGTGAGAGAAAAAGAAGGGGCCGTCTATGGCATTTGGTTTTGAGAAAAAACCAAGGTCACATATATCTATTTATTTTTATAAATAATATACAATAAATTTTAATATATTTTCTTAAATTTAATTTTAATTATAAACTTTAAACTCACATATTGGACGGGTCCTTGTCTAGTTAATGATAATAAAGGCTTATAAGTTAAATACATTAAAGTCTCAATGTATAATGAAGAACTTCGAAAAAAATATGGATTTCTAATAGAGTGAAAATGAAAAGAAAAAGTTGACACTCTTGAAAATGATAGAGTGAACAAAATTGAAAAAAATCTTCTTTTCGTCCTGAGTATGTCATAGAAAAGGTTGAGTGATTTCATTGTTTTACCGATCAAGTTGATTTTGAAAGTTTGGTTAACGGTTTTTGAAATACAAAATGATTTTAAACTAAAATTTGTTTGTCAGTTTGTTTCATTGTTTAATTTTGTTATAAAAGGATGGTGTTTGTTTTTGTAGACAATTTTGCTTTGTTTGAGTTGGGGTATTATATTTTCAGTCGTTTCTGATAATCGTTAACGTTTGCACAGCTCTGGTTATGATATGTCGGTCACATCATTTATGTTTGTTTATATTTGTCAGTTGTCACCATGCAAATTTATGTTTTTTGTGTTAGTACTTGTATATTAGTTTTGTATTGGTACATTAATTTAGTCTGGAACTTTTTTTTTGAAAAAATACAGTAAAGCGTCTATAAATTAGTATTCATCCTTGTAGATGTTTTCAGGACACTCAAAAAAGATTAGAAGTATATGTTTAACCGGAATTTTTTAAAATATCTATCATCATCGATCAAGATCCAGAAACATTTATTACAGATAATTAAAAAGTAAATTATATTGTCTAAGAATATAAATATGAATTTTTTTCTTGTAAAATGAGGAGTTCTTTCTTGGGTTAAAAAAAGAAAAAAACATTAGATGTATGATGTATCATTCACTGAGAGGAGTTGCCTTTAACCAAATCGTTTTAGTGATGTCTAATTCAGCAGCTTTTACATCGAAATTCGAATTCACTTTGTGTTAAGCCAGGAGTTTGACCATAGGTCGAGATTTGTGGATTTTTTTTTTTGTCAAAACAGTTGCTTTCATTCATTCATTCATTCAAGATAGCCACAAATACAAGTACAAAAAGCAAGATTTGCAAAGTTCAAAACAATACAAACAAAGGCATTCTCCAATGCCAAAAGGTTAGAAAGATAGTTCATCGATCGTATATCCAAGAGCTGTGCACCATGAGCATGGAAGCCCCTTGACACATGTGAGGTCCTAGTAAGTCGAGAGGCCATCCTTGAAAAATTCGAAGAACGATTGGCTGGTCACCATCAAAAAACGCTGAGACGTTGAGAATAGAATCGATGTTTTGGAGTCCACCGGGGCGAGAAGCACTACCCACAGTAACAAAACAACAAAGATCCGAGAGACTATGGTTTTGAAGTCGTGACAAGGTTGCTTTACCATCCAAAGCATAAGGATCGGATCATTTCGATATGTCGCAATAAAAGTTAATTGGTCTGAGATCTGGGTGATGGGAGTGGTACGAGAAGGATGCTTGGAATCATCAGATGACCAGCTCAAGAGATACCCGTCATTGAACATAGAGAGTTCAAGGCCAAGCATATCACTTAGAGCAGATCGAGAAACATATAGAACCGTATTGATTTATACTCAAACTGTAATCCCCTAAAAACAACTATAGCTAGGTTCTGTACAAGATGTATGAGTGGCCAAAGTAGAGCTGGTGTTACCTTTCTCCAATGGAGTCTTCGACCATCAGTTATTGGGAAACAGAACAGAACTTGGCAATGACGAGTCATAGACGGTGAGGAAGTGGGCTTAAACTTGCTAATGTTGCATATTTGAGAGGAGTTGGTGGATTTAGGACTTTTTGGACTTAATGTGCCTAAGCTAAAATCTAGGTCCACTGGAGAAAACCCTAGTTTCAGAAGGAAGAGCCGCGAGGGATGTCGAGATTGGTAGCCACCCGAGAATTGCGGAGAGATCTACGGTGCAGGGAACTTCTCCGGTGAGTGAGAGATCGACGTAAGAGTCACCATTGGTAGCTAGGTCTACTAGGGAAAATCCTAACTTTACAAATGATTGCCAAGCTGAAACAAAGATGTGATGGCTGCCCGAGAGTGGCGGAGAGGTTTGTGCTGCAAGGAGCATCTCCGGTGAGTAAAATATCGGCGGGAACAGCCGGTAGCCTCGGTTTGGTTCGGCGATAGAAATTAGATCCACTAGGGAAAACCCTATTTTCACTTGAAATTGACACAGTGAGGAATAAGTATGTTTGGCCCCGAGATTTGCGAAGAGAAACTCTCCAGTGAGTGAAAGATCGGCGGAAACATACGGTGTTCGTTAGTGTGATCTGAAACAGATTTTATTAGGGTTTGAAAATGTTAAAAAAGGGAAAAAGTTGGAAAAAAACTTTTAAAAAATTATAATAGAAAAAATAGAAGAGTTGAACAAAATATTGGTCGATTAGATCCAGACGCCGGTGGTAAAAGGCCTTACCGGTGCCGGAAAGCTTGGTTGGAAAAGGTTTTTTGATAACGGGAGAGGAGAAAGCTCAACAACGAAAAAAAATCATACAACCCTTTTTCGAAAATAAATAAAATCATACAAAATTCATACCACAAAATACATGGCTCCCTAGTCATCTACGAAGACAACTTCTTAGATTAATGTTTTAACTAAACTAGTGTTACATTTTATGCATATGCGAGCCGGCCTGAAAGGAAGTAGAGTACACACATTAATAGATTCGAGTCACACAAAAAAACGCATCGAGTTATGGGATCTCCACTTACAGAACTCAATCAATTAAAACTGCAATTAGTTTCTTAATCTGCTAAACAAATTGGAAAAAATAATTATTCTCTATATTTAAGGTTCCACAGGACCACAACACATTTAAATACTTTTTGCAGAATCGAATTATTTTATGCTTTCATTACTCTTTATTTTTATTTATCACTATTGGATTCTATCAAATCACAAATTACTTTCTGTTAGTATATATAAATGTACATACATATTATAAAAACAAATTTCTATAGAGAATGCTTTGTGAATCGAATGATTTGTATTGAGATGATTTACATAGTATATATACACAAGATAAGTTCTAGAGTATTCTATTTACAGAATATACACTTAGCATATATGGATCAGTGATTGATGAGTGATTGATATGGAGTATCTGCTTGAGTGATACGTGATTGAGTCATAATACGCCCCCTCAAGATGGAGGGGTCTTCAGCACTCCAATCTTGGACGTCAAATATTGAAATGGAAGGCGCGGTAGTGGTTTGGTTAGAGCATCTGCAAGCTGATCTTTGGTGTTAATGTGACAAACGCGAAGTTGACCTGCTTGAACTTGATTTCGAATGAAGTGGTAATCCAGGGCAATATGCTTCATTCGAGAATGAAATACTGGATTGGCACATAAGTAAGTTGCGCCAACATTGTCACAGTATATGACTGGAGTGAGGAGAAGAGGAATACCGAGTTCAGTGAGCAAAGAGCGAATCCAAGATAATTCCGAAGAGGCATTAGCAACGGCTCGATATTCAGCTTCAGTTGAGGAGCGAGCAACACCCTTTTGCTTCTTGGAAGACCATGAAATTGGATTCTGGCCGAGATAGACAACATATGCATTTGTGGAAACATAGTCGTCAGTGTCCCCAGCCCAGTCAGAGTCCGAGAAAGCATGAAGAGTAAGTGGTGTATTGCGGGCAAGAAAGATGCCGTGGGTGGGTGTTCCAGCGAGATATCGGAGAACACGCTTTACTGCTTGCCAATGTGAAGTTGTTGGAGCGTGCATAAACTGAGAGAGTCTGTTAACAGCATAGGAAATATCTGGTCTGGTGAAGGCTAAATACTGAAGACTTCCTACAATCCGACGATACTCTGTTCCATCTGATAGTCGTGTCCCCGAATGCAAAGTTAGCTTTGGTGAGGATGCCATTGGAGTGGCGACAGGCTTAGCATGGATCATATTATGGCGAGATAGAAGATCAAGAATATAGCGACGTTGGGACAAGTGAAGACCTGATGGGATACGTTTAGCATCAATACCAAGGAAGTAGGACAAGTCTTCATGATCTTTAACAGAGAACCGATTGGCAAGAGACGTGAGTGTAGCTTGTATCAAAGCATTATCACTGCCTGTAACAAGAATATCATCAACATAGATGAGGATGTAGACATAAGAGTTACCTCGTTTAAGAGTAAACAGAGAGGTGTCAGCCAAAGAATTCTCGAAACCAACAGAAAGGAGATAGTTGCGGAGCTCCATGTACCAAGCTCTAGGAGCTTGTTTAAGGCCATAAAGAGCTTTCTTGAGATGACAAACATGGTTTGGCTTATCCTTATCAATGAAGCCTGGTGGCTGAGTCATGTAAACATCTTCAGTGAGCGTTCCTTGAAGAAACGCGTTGTTGACGTCTAACTGTCGGATTGGCCAATCTCTCTTTACGGCAATGTCAAGAATTAACTGGATGGTAGTAGACTTAATAACTGGACTGAAGGTTTCAGTGTAATCAAGTCCTTCTTGTTGAGAGTACCCTTTAGCAACAAGACGAGATTTATAACGATGAACAGAACCATCAGCATTAAACTTGGTTCGGAAAACCCACTTACAGCCAATGACGTTTACCGATGGTGGAGGAGGGGGAACAAGATTCCATGTTTGATAAGCAACCTGAGAGGTAAATTCATCAGACATGGAGTTGCGCCACCGTTCGTCTTTGAGAGCTTGACTTACAGTACGAGGCTCCAAATCTGATGCAGCAAGCGTAGCAGCGAGGGAATATTTGATATTGGGTTTGACAATACCAGATTGAGAACGTGTGGCCATGGAGTGACGAGGCGGAGGTGCGATTACCGGAGCCGGAATAGGAGACGGTGATGGAGAGACCAAGGAGGGTGCCGACAAGGGAGTCGACAAAGAAGCCGGCGAGTTAGTTGACGAAGACGAATTTTCATTACCCGAGTGGACCACATTGGGTGATGGGCCTGGTTCATCATCATGGGCCTGAGAACTTTGTTGTTGGGCCGAGTCTGAGGAGAATTGATTTTGGGAAGATGAGGCCGGTGTCGAAGCAGAGGAAACAGCCGATGGTGATGCAGAGTTTTCCGGCAACAATGACGGTGAGGGAACAGAGAGCGAAGGCGATACTGAAAGTGACGACGGCGAGAACTGCACGAGTGACAATGGCGGAGACGTAGAAACAGGTGGGTGGGGAGAGAGGGAAGAAAACGATGGGGATTCGAAGACGATGGAGGATGAGAAGGGAAAGGTTGTTTCATCAAACCGGACATGACGGGAGACAAAAATTCGATTGGTTTGTGGCTGAAGACAAAGGTACGCACTTTGACTTAAGGAGTAACCAAGGAAAACACAGGGAGAGGATTCTGGCTCAAGCTTATTAGCGGCATAAGGGCGTAACCAGGGAAAACAGAGACAACCAAAAGTTTTTAATTTGAGATAGTTGGGTTGGACTTGAAATAGTTTGTGATATGGGGATTGAAGGGACAAAGTAGGGCTAGGCATTCGATTGATAAGGTAAACAGCAGCAGACAGAGCATAGGTCCAATAAGTGGTTTGGATAGAGGCATGAGTGAGTAGAGAGAGACCAGTTTCAACAATGTGACGATGACGTCGCTCAGAGAGACCATTGTGTTCAGGGGTGTGAGGAGGTGTAGTAAGATGAGTGATTCCATTTGTAGAAAGAAAATCACGGAGTGCAATATATTCACCACCATTATCAGAAAAGAGAGTGGAGATTCTTGTGTTGAATCTGTTTTCGACAAGAGCTTTGAAACGTATAAAAATATTTTTGACATCGGATTTGAATTTGAGAGGATAAAACCAAATATAGCGAGTATAGTGATCAACTAGTATGAGGTAATATTTGTAGTTGTCGATAGAGATGGTTGGAGAGGTCCAAACATCACTAAAGAGAATTTCAAGAGGGCAAGAAGAAGTGATGGATGTTTCAGAAAAAGATAACTTATGGCTTTTATTAATAGAACAGTCTCTGCAAACAGAGTTTATTTTAGAATTGGAAAAAGGTAGAGAAAAACGAGAGATAATAGTTTGAAGTATGCGGAGAGAGGGATGGCCTAAACGAGCATGCCAGTCTTGTAAGGTGGGTTTGATAGAGGTGGTAGTGTAGGTGAGGTAAGTGGAGGGGAATGAACTCAAAATAGGCCACTCGTACAGCTCCGCGTTAGTTCGACCTTGGAGTAATCGGACCCCCGTTCTGAGATCCATCACCTGAAAGTGTGCAGGAAAAAAATGGACAGAGACTTGGTTATCATTGCAAAGGCGATATACAGAGATAAGATTTTTTTGTATATCAGGAACATAGAGCACATCAGTGAGATTTATATGTTGAGAAGAAAAAGGTAGAGATGTAGAACCAGTCTGAGCAATCTTCAAACCAGAGCCATCACCAATCAAAACTTCTTCACCACCGGTGTAGGGTTGATGCAAGGAGAGGTTGCTCAAATCAGAGGTGATGTGGTGAGTTGCACCTGTGTCGAGAACCCATGGGTTGGAGCTGAGAGCAGACGGAGTGGTGGTGGTGAGATGTGCTCTTGGTTGCCACGGTGTTGGGGGATACGGAGGGGTGGGAAGCAATGCCTGAGTGGTTGGAGACTGAGTGAGCAACAGTTGGAGCTGATGACAGCGTTTTGCAGAGTGTCCTTGTACTCCACAGATCTGACACTTACCAAGATAGGGACAAGCAGAACGTGTCTCCTGACCGCGAGGAGCAAACTGAGGTTTCCAGTGTTGACTCTGTTGTGAAGATGACTTGGAGCCAGAGCGGTTGTTAGGCCGATTGGTGACATAGTTTGCAGTGATGGGGAAGTTGGTGGGAGCCGGAGCCGTGAGTAGCTTAGCTTCATGATTGAGCAGTTTTTCGTGTATCTCAGTGAGAGTGGGAGCAACATCACGACCTTCGAGCTGATCTACAACAGGTTTGTAGTCGTCAGAGAGACCACCAAGAACATAGTCAACCTGATCTTCATGATCAATGATCTTCCCTAGCAGAGCTAGTTGATCAAATCGATTGGTAAGACCGTGAACATATTCATCAATAGAACGAGTCCCTTTGCTCCATTGTTTGATTTGATGCTGAAGTTGTTTGATGTGACCACGGCTTGGTTTGGCGTAGGTTGCTGCAAGCGTAGTCCAGACATCAGCAGAGGTGTTGGCTCGGGAGACAGTTGGCTGAACATTGAGCGAGAGAGCACCAATGAGAGCACTGTAGATCAACTGATCTTGCCGTGTCCATGCTTCAAAGTCGGGATTGGGAGAGACAACGTTGTTGGTCGTGAGAGTCCTAGCTGGGATTGGGGAGGAAGCATTAAGGTGGTGAGAGAGACCATAACCATGAAGGAGAGCATGGACTTGACGGCTCCACATAATGTAGTTGGAAGCTGTGAGCTTGGTAACATTAGACATGTTAATGTGGGAAAGGGCAGAGGTGTTAAGACTAACAGTGTCAGACGGAGGAGTAGCAGGGGTAGCCATGACAGAAGAGAAGAGAAAAGAACAAAGGAAGGAGAAAACAAAAAAAGAAGAGAAGCGGCTGTGTTTTAGTTTTTTAGGTATCGTAGACTGCTCTGATACCATATAGAGAATGCTTTGTGAATTGAATGATTTGTATTGAGATGATTTACATAGTATATATACACAAGATAAGTTCTAGAGTATTCTATTTACAGAATATACACTTAGCATATATGGATCAGTGATTGATGAGTGATTGATATGGAGTATCTGCTTGAGTGATACGTGATTGAGTCATAATAATTTCATTATTAAAATTTTCTTAAAATGTCTTAAAACGTAAAAGAGGTGTATTTCTTGAATAGGGCATTTCTCTAATATACAGTATCTATACTTTTTTAGTTTTTAGGAATTACCTCCAAAACGGGTCAAATATTTTTGTTCTGCTTGACGTCTCTAAAAATATTAGGCCCAGCTTGGTGCATATATGACATGCTTATTAAAGTCTTTTAACACATGCATGCTTACTTATGTTTACAAAGAGTCAAGAAACATACATATGTTTACATAGCACCGTAACATCCCCCTATTACACAAAGCTTCAACATATAGTACTTCTAAATACATAACAGACACAAACACTTTTTTGTGATCTAAAGCTTATTCTAACTCAAAACCGTTACAAAAGCTTTAGCATATGTGTTGGTCTGCACTATTTTCTAAAGCAGAAATAAAGATCACCACACACTTACTTACAAACTCACCATGCATCTTCAAACATAACTTGAAATTAGTTATTTTACACGGCTTATTTACGATTGCGAAATTCCTTTACAAGTACCCCTCCATAGAGTCTGACCGCCTCATCGCAGGTAATAGCCCGTCCTTTCTGCCTCTCAGACCGGTTGGGATTGCCAACAAAAGGACGGGTACCGCCAAAGGATTTAGTATGTTCCGGGTAAGAAACGACAGGTTCTCTTATAGTTGACTCAGGTGGGAATAGATAAGGAAGGTACGTATCGAGCATTTCAAAGCCCTTTTGAGCGACCCATCTATTCTTATCATTTTGAGCCATTGCCATCGAAGCTGAAAGAAGAGAAGAAACTTTGAAAATGTTTTGTTTTAGTGTGTTATCTTTGTGTCTTTCGTTCTAGTGTGTGATTTGGGATAGATATCTCTTCAATCCTTTATATAGTGTG
The DNA here is from genome assembly GCA_023657505.1 of Camelina hispida. Taxonomy (NCBI): domain Eukaryota; kingdom Viridiplantae; phylum Streptophyta; class Magnoliopsida; order Brassicales; family Brassicaceae; genus Camelina; species Camelina hispida. Next base: position 22,255,608 of record CP094635.1, on the reverse strand, counting down.
TGCAAATCCTCCCAATGCCCATACTCCTTTACAAATAGCTTTTCATTACTTTATTTAGTGAAATTGTGATTAGGAATTATCCACTTGTATATTTCCATATGAACACTTACACTCGTCTTCATTTTGTTTTATTCTATTTAATATAAAGTTCAAAGTCTAATATATTCCTTGTTGAAAATATGATACGTGTAGTCATCTCAAACATGGAATCAAATTTATTCCCTCACAAAGGTCATGGACGGTTTGACGGTCTGGCCGATCCTTTTTTTCCTTTTTGGATAAATCCTTTCATATTATGGGTATATATGAAACAGAAAGAGTAATTTAATTTCCACTATTTCGATCGGTGTGAACTACGTCTCATACTATCCGAAGGAAACCAAAGACTGTCAAATATAAAAACAGACTATTTGCCTTTTTTTTTTTCAATAAAAGATTAGCTCAAAGTCAATAAGAAGAGAAATTATTTACATACAAAACATGATGCGGAGATTTGTGCGCATAGCATGCCAAAAGATCCACTTTTACATTTGTATTTCTAGGAATAAAAAATAAGGGAAAAGAAGAAAATTCCTCCTTGTCTATCTTGATATCGTCGAGATATGTTGAGAGCGCCGGCCAGTCATGTGGCGAAGACACCATATTCACCAAATCAGAGCAGTATGAGTAGAATGCCACATTACGGTAATCATGTCCGATCATATAATGCACATCTCAGATCCCAGATGAAAGCTTCGACTTCAGCGTGTAAGGGGGAAGATTCCGTCGAAAGTTAGTAGCTCCTATACTTGACGTCGGATCTTGAAACTGGATACAAAACCATCCGACTCTAAGCGAATGGATCACCGGCTTTCCAAAACTTTTTGCCTCCTTTTAAAAAATCTAAAATATATATATTCGTGCTTAAAACATTGATCAATGTTCAACAAAAAAAAATCTTCACAACAGCTTTTGTAAAAAATTTCATGAAGCTAGACATAATGAAGTATGAAGTATTACCAGTATAAAGATATGAACGAAGTTTTCTAATAAAACTCACAACAACAACAAAAAAATTCATAACAAAATTTTACCAATAAACTTTTGCTGTCTGCCTTTTTGTTTTATCTATCGAAAATTAAATACTGTAAATGGTCTGAAGACAAACGTTCCCTATAATATCACAAACCACTAAAATAAGATGAAAAACAATTTGGCTAACTTCTTTTTCTATCCACCGTTTGTTTTACTGAAATAGACATATATAAATGTCTTTTACTTTCTTTTCTTTTACTGAAATCTTTATGATTACTTTCTAAGCTTTTTAATTAATATAATAAAACTAGAATGTGTTGTTTTCTTCACACATCAGCTTTAACTTTGAAATTGGTATTGATACATCAATTAAAAAAGTTAACTAATCAAAATATAAAAATTAATACAATTCATCACGTACTTCTATTGCCAATAGAAATTGAATTATGTTCTATGTCCTATCATACATATAGCCCTTTCTACTGGGCTTCAATATTCATTATGGCCAAATAAATTGAATAAAGTGATACAACGTCGTTTAACAGTTAGCAGCCTAACGTTCAAACAAATTATATGAACATCTTCATCGCTTTCCTCGATTTACCGATTATTGAGTGAAATATTTCTAAAGCAATAGCTCAGAATCATATACGTTTAACAAAATGAGGTAGACTTACTCTAAAATTTTCATTTTCTTTTGCGTGTTGGTTAAGAAATTTTTTCTTCTAAATAATATTTTTAACCCAAATTTAAAACTATTCACAACCCAATTAAAAAAAATCAATATTAACATATATTTTTTCAAGTTCGTATATCTTCTCAAATAATTTTTTTAAAAAGACATAAGAGCATGGCCAATGGTAGTTTCTCTTAAGGGTACTAATACTATTAATTAAAAAAAATAAAATAATAAAGGAAGATAAAAATTGAGAAGCGTTTCTTCTTCCAGAACCGTAAGAATCGATTCTCTGGACAAAAAGGACATGTGTTAGTTTCTAATAAGTTTATTTTCTTTTTCCAGATTTATTATTTAAATATATAATAATATTAAAAGAAAACAATTAAAATGTATTATTTTGAGAGAACGATGAGCGTTGCTGGGATGTAGATGGTCTAATAAATCTAAATAAAAAAAATTCCCCCTTCTAGCAGCTGCCTCTTTCTTTTTTTATTTTATTCGAATTCCATCGAGTTAAGCAAAAGCCAAGACTGTGGATCATGTGGAAAATAAAATGTGTTGCTATCTCCGAATCTAAGATTTTTTTATGATTTTTTTTCTGTTTTATCTTTGTGTTCGTGGTTGTGTGTAGAAGAGAAATTTTGAGTTTTCCCGATTGAATCTCGTTGCGAATTTGGTATTCGCCTTGATTTCGAGGGTAGAAGGGAAATTTGACATTTTTGAAGTATTTCTTTATTAGGTGATTGAAGATTATGAATAAAGTCGGCAGCTTTATAATGTAAACAAGTTCTGGCTTGTGAACATTGTCCAAATTGGTATGGAACTATAGGATTTAGCTCAATAGTGTTTGCTTTAGATCTATTACTGAGTTATTTTATGAACTAAACTGCATTTTGATATCGAATTGAATATGTGAGCTCATATTCATAGCATAGTTGCTTTTGTTTTGTTTTTATCTGGAATTAAGTTATTGGAAGGTTTGTTTTTGACATTGCAGTTTAAGAATGCTAAACCATTATAATAAATTATGCTTGATAAGAAATTTCTTAACCAAAAAAAAACACTATATAACAATTATGTGATTAAATTTATATAAACTACAAAAAGTACATCATAAATTCAAACTATATTAATAATATATCTCTCCCACAAAAGGTAAAGAAAATAAAATAGAACATACATTATGGTTAGTTCTATTTATACAATTAAGTATTTAAGTCTATCCGATTTAAATGTAAATATTTATAAGTTGATCTTAAATTTAAGATTTTTCTATGTTTATTTTATTAATGCATCTTCTATCTTATTATTGTATAAACCATAGTTTTTTACGGTTAATTCAATTTTTAAAAAACTATATTTTCAATAATTCAATATATCTAAAAATAGTTATAAAAAATATCCTGCAGCGTAGCGGATCTAACCTAGTGTTGCTTAATACTAAATGAATCTTTCCGCCTTTGTCTGCTAGAAAAAGTTTACAAGGATTCAAATATCTTAAATTATAAAACAGTTTTTAATATATATATATATTTTTTTTTTTTGTTAAAGCATAGATTTGGATTCGATTGGGACGAAGATTTATATCTTGCCCGAAATTATATTATAACAAGTTCTTCAACAAAGAAAAATAATATATTGTACCAAGTTGAAACTTCTTTTATAGAGAGACAGATTCCTACAAAACTAAGGGTCCAAGAATTTAATGTTGCTTAATAATGAATGAATATTTTCATCCTTTTCTGTTCAAAATATATATATATATATATATATATAGAAGGATTCAAATATCCAAATTATATAATCAAGTTTTAGATTCAGGAGGAAGATTGATATCTTGTTAAAACTTATACTAAGTTCTGTATCAAAAAAGAGATATACCAAGTTAAAAAATAAAATAAAAGAGAAACTGATTTCTTTTGAATTTAAAAATGTATTCAAAAGCTATGGGTTTTTAAATTTAACAACTCACCGTCGTCCACTGGATCGTTGATATGATTTATTTGTAGTACATGGCGAGTTTTGTGTATCGTTTACAGTCTATTGCTTTCAGATTGTTCCTTAAACCCTTGGATGTATAGCTTCCAAGCTCTTATCTTTCTCTATCATAGCTTTCCTCCGTTTTTAAAAAAGTTGTTTATAAATAAAACATAAACCACCAACGTTTTTTAAACTAATGGTCAAAACGATAAATTGTGTGTTTTATATTAGGGGTTTTATTTGCAGCGTTTGATAGGTTATGGTTTCGAAATTCTTCATCAATTTGATCATCTTTTCAGGTGCGAAATCTATACTATGGCCTTTTTTTTTTTGCAATAGAACTAGGGTGTCAAACCAATTACAAATCTCACGATGAAGGATTTTAAAGCAAGAAAAATCAGATCTGATAAAATTCTCCAACTCGGAATTAATTAAGTCAAATCCTTGGTTTTATGAATTACGGTATACTGATATAGTACTGATATAAAACTTTCATACACATATTTATTGTCATGCCTGAAATATTCATATGTATATGTATGTATTAAAAATTTAGGATTTGAAAAATCTCGTAAGCTGATTTCTACGAAAAGATGCACTAATTGTAAAAACGTTTTTTAGACAACAAATGCTACGGTCTCTTACAAAAAAAAAAAAAAAAAAAGTTCATGATAATATCATTAGTGATTTAGTTCATTACGATAAGAATTATAATATCTAAAAACTGGCATCCTTGGATATATTATTCTGAGAACAAAAAACTGAAAGGAGTCTATGAAAAGAGATAAAGAGGAATAATAATAGAGTTGAATAAGATGCTAAAAGAGAAGAAATAATAGAGAATATAACGAATACCAAATCCTTACCGACTTTTCTCCTTTTCTCCAAGCAGTGTCGCTTTAACCTCCGGAAGCAGATCCCATATCCCTTCTCTCCCAAGATTTCTCAAGATTTTTTCTACTCTAAGAATACATGATATTTTAATTGATACATTGCTTATGTACATTAGAGTATACATACTTCCATTACACGTTATCATCCAGTATAATATTTCGATATATATTCCTTACAAATCATGTTAAAAGTCATGAATATATTGCTACCAGCTTGGTCTTGTCTTAAAAGAGTCTTCTTGGTTCTGACCGGTACTATTTGTTTAGGCTTTAAGAAAAATCAAGATCTTGTTCTCTCCAACTCATATATGTCTATATATACCTACTGTGCCGCCGAATCCAGCAAAACCACTACCTTAAAGCGTCAGTGCGAAGGGCCGGGTTCTTTAAAATCCTATCTCGATCGACCAGCTACAAAATATGTCAAATTCATACGAACCAAACAAGCATATTGCAACATTCCTAAAAAAACCATGAACTTATTAACCAAATACGAACACCCTCGTATATATATTGAAAAGTATTAAATTATTTAATATGACTTAATTTTAAATTTAAACTCTGACAAGTTTGTCTATCTATTGATTAGATTTAAAAAATTATCCGTCAATAAATCAATAAACACATTCGAAGAATATTAACTTAAGTAGTACAATTTTATGAAAATCATATTATTAATTTAATGTTAATATTATCATGTCAGAAAGACAATTACACCCTCAGGACTCTATCTATATAAAATCCACTAACTTAGTTGTTTTTCCTAACCACCCAAAACAACCAAATCAATACATTTCTTAATCTCTCTCTCCTTCACGTAGTCTTTCTACTACTATGGAACTTGCTCGAAAGGACCGCCATGCGATGATAGCAGGAGATGGGTTACAAAAGCACAACAGAAACACTTCCATGTCAAATCCTAATATTCCTTATCCTTGTAACCCCAACCTCTCTTCTCTCTATACCCAAAATAGTTCTTACATCTACTACGGTCCACAAGTACGTACCGTCAAAGAGTCCATAACGTCTTCCACCAGTGCCACCTTTTTGGTATATCAATGTTCAACGAGCTAGTTCAAGCAGCCGTTTTTGCGCAACTAAAAAATATGTTTCTTCTCTCGCTTAAACCAAACGCAAGCAACAAGCCTCAACGTTCTAGTTAAGGGATGAAAAAGTTAGTATGGCCAAAGATGTTAGGCTCTTTTACAGTTTTTTCTTTCTTTCTAAATTAGATATGGTGTGAGTGGATGCAGACCGGTTCAAACTAAACTCCCTTGAGAGTTTTGTTGTAATAATGTCAACTTGGATTTGTGTCTGTTTGTAACAAGTAAATGTACGTATATGTAACCTGATCATTATGTATTTATGTTTATATTTTAAATTAGTAAACTAGATTCAGACCCGCACATACGTGCGGGATTGTTTCAAAAGTTAAAGTTATTATTAAATTTGCAATATATTACGTATGTGTGGGGTTATGTTTATAAACAATTTTAACAAATATTATTAACACTTATAATCCTAACTCGTATTAGTATAGTATTTGATATGTTTTTATTTCCTTTTAGACAAAAAAATATTTGTTTTGTTATCAGTATAATTTCCTTTTAGACAAATAATATTTGTTTTGTTATCAGTATAAACAACTACAATAATAATAAAAAAGAGAAGAAAATAGAACAATTATTTATGGACAGAAAAAATTGTCACGCCCCATAAATGTCATGTATATTTTATTTTATAACCATGATTTAAATAATAATTTATCCATTTGATATTGTATATTTTAGTCCAACCGATAAAGAAATAGGTAGAAGATTTAGATGGGATACTCATACTTCATGTACTTTTTGTTTGAATATTTAAATTTTACAAATTAGTAGACATTATATAAATTTTCTTTATATTTCTCAAAAATTATCTATTAAACTGGATAAAATCTGCCATAATAATCAGATCTTCCTAAACTTGATAACCTAAATTGTATAGCATGAAAAACCCATATTAATAGGCTTACATCATAATGGTTTTGCTATTTCTTTACCCGTGAAAAACTCGTCTCCCAAAACCACAGGAGCAATGTCTACATTCTTCTGTTGAATTTGCAAAAGCCCGTGGGTAACATGTATTTTAATTTAACAAAATTTCTAATATATAATATATGTCAAAATGCTTAACAATAGAAATATATAATATATAATATATGATATATGTCAAAAAGTGATTGATAAACTATATTAGAAATTTTGACATATATCATATATTAGAAATTTTGTTAAATTAAAATACATGTTAGAAATTTTGTTAAATAAATCATATTAAAAAAGTGATTGATTGATGAGGATATTACTTTCTAATATATTAATTTAACAAAATTTCTAATATAGTTTATCAATCACTTTTTTTTATCAACAATTGATTATCAATCACTTAAAAAGTATATTCTTCATGATTAAAGTCCTTTGACAATACTCTTACATGTAATATCTTTGACACAATATACTGGTATCTTCATGTATCTGTAATAATATATAAAATGAAAATATTAATTTAAAATATCAGATCTTAACTAAAGATATAATTTCATAAACATAAACAAAACAATGAGTTGTTAATTGGTGAGGATTCATCAACCATGATGTAAATGGGAACCCTTTTCAAGGATGAAAAATATTAGAATACTAAAAACATAATTTAAAAAAACTAATAAGAGTAGTTCAAAATAGAAAATAAATGCTCACATATATATTCTTGAATTTTTTTTTAACGTCAATTTTTTTTTTTTTTTTTTTTTTTTTTTTTTTTTTATCATCTGGATAATATTTTCTTGAGTTAAACATGAATTTTTGAACCCTGTAAAAATACAGTTAAACATAAAACAGTTTCTTTTTTTTTTTCAACCTCACATTAATTAAAATAAAACTCTTCGATTGGTTGCCCAAACTGGAAGACATAAAACAGTTTCATAGTATTAGAATTTTTTTTTTTACAAAATAGAAAAGACGTATGTATACTATCTACCATCGTTGGTAGCCATTATGATATACAAAATTAGATATTTCAAGTAGGATCGGGTATACTAAATTTGTCTAGGATGGTTATATTTATAGTGGAGGTCAGCGGTTTCATCAATAAGATAAATGCAATTGATACCACATATTTTCTTAACAAAATTAGTATTTTCGTTCCTATATTTATGATTTTTAAAATTGAAAATTTCTATAATTTAGATGATGGTAATTAATGTTTTGTGCACATTTGGTAAGTACATAATATTTTTTTATGATTTTGAATTTGATTCTAATGACTCATATCCCAAACAATTCAAAATATGGTTAATATTTAAATTCGTAATTGTTAAGATTTGGATTTGAAAAGTTTGAAATACTAATTATTGAAAAGATCTTATGTATGGTTAGTATTTGTTGATTGCATATCTTTCCAAACATATTATGTGATAATTAATAGAGATTACGATTTTTTAAAGATTTTCTTAAAGTGATTAAATTCATTTTTACAAAAAAATGGTCTGTAGGAAATTTCCTTGTTTGGTTCTGATTGGATACTTTCCGAAAATATCTCTTAATTGTACCTGTTTGGTTTCAAGGATTATACATATCATTATTCCTATTTCATTGACATTTCATGTAATAATTTTTTAAACTATGTCTACTTATCAAAAATGCTTCCCTTTTAATAGTATAGATTTTCGATTAGATAGGAACCTAACAAAATTACCTACACAAAACTATAAGGAAAAATTCCAGTAACAAAAGTCACAAACTATATATATACGTATATAACGATTTCCAAAATATACACGAACAATACGAGTTTTCTAAGGAATTATACCAACTTTATGTGTACAGTCTAGTTGTATTTGTATACAAAAACTAGTTATACGTGTAACACTTGCAACTTTACGACCGCTAATGACCGCTTATACAGTATTCTATTAAAATGTTTGATGTGACACTACTGTTATTTTTTGAATGATAAATTTTTTAAATACTGTAATAATTAATCTTCTATATTATTATTTTGCAGCAATTTTGTCAAAGTAGTCTCGAAGTTAGAAAGTATTTACAACCAATACCAATATTATTAAAAGATTTTTTAAAAAAATTAAAAGATAAAATCAAAATATGCATAAATAAGGTATGTGAATTAAATATCATCATATCAATCAAGTAAAATGTTCCTAAATTATCTCCACCTCCTACCCTAATTTTTGGCAGAACTAAACAAAATTTTTGTCATTCCAATATAGGAAAATCTATATTTGCTCCAATCAATCATATTCAATTACTTCAATTTTTTTAGTCTAAAATTTTAATGTTATTATCTATATAGCTAATTAATTTTTAGAAAAGGTTTAAAATATATTATTTAATAATCTTTAATAAATTAAAACTAATATGGGATGGGTTATGATCGATATTCTTATAAATTTATAATATCAATAATCCATCGCCACGACAATCAATTTTATATACTAAAAAGTAATAAATTTCTATAGATATAATTTACATAGAAAATATAGGCATGCGGTGTACCGTTAAAAGACGGTCCTCACAATTAAGTCTATCGGGATTACGGATTTTAGCAAGGTACGTCTGCGCGCGGTTGGCGGGTTGTCCTGAAACTACAAATGTATGATTAAAACAAATATATTATATATAAGTAATATTTTTACATAGTTATTGTATATATAATACGTGAAATATGTGATAATGTGAGAAAATTTAATGTATACCAATTAAGATATTTACAAAATAATAATATTATAAGTTATTTTAAAATTTATTTTTTCATTGCCACTAAATTTTTTAAAGAATAATTAATATAAAATTTAGGTCGGGGACATGCTTAGGCATAACTTTAACGATCAGGTCTTAGCGGGTTGACCCGCTGCAGTCCAAGAAAAAAGAAATGTGAACCGACCTGTTTGACACCTCTATATACATGATTATTATATACAACTTAATAATTTAAAAGGTTACTAATACTATAAATTAATTTATAACAAAAATAAATTATTGTGTTGTATACCGAAATTAAATCGTAGAATTAACTATCAAAATACAACTATACAATCTTAAACATCAAATAAAATAAAACTAATTAACAATTACAACTTGAAATTTAATAATTTTAGTAAAAGAAATAATTCTGCGGTGTACCGCGGGTTAAAATCTAGTATTTAAATATAAAAGTACAACATTCTCAGCCTTTTTTTTTTCTTATTAACTGAATTTCAATTTAAGTAGCTCTTTCTTATGGCTCTAAAGAAGAAAATCTTTATAGGCATAAATTTGCTATCCGTTTACAGTGATGGAATGATGATGATATGATGAAAGGAGACTGAGAAATTAAAAGGAAAAGGAAACAAAAAAAAGCATAAGCATTCTTTTTCTCTCAAAGCATTGTGTTTCCTTTTATTAAAGTTATAAATAGATAATATGTAACTGAATTTTCCTTATATATATATATATACATATATATAATATAAATGCTACGTTACACATTTGAGAGAAAACATCATATTTCACCACCGTAACTATCGTATAGTACAATATACAATCAGAATTTTGACCATTGTCCTATATGTCTCCGAATATATGTCTTTCAATGTATATATTTCTGAATCGAAATTTTTCCCATATATGTTGGTTTAACGGTTTTATTTTCTGACTGAATATGGAACTAAGACGTTTCACCCACATTTTAACCTCGACTGTTTTAGTCGATAGTGTTATATTTTATTAGAGTCTAAATTCCCATATCGGATGGGGTAAAGATCTTTAGGCAATATATAAAGGATATGGCAATCCTTCTCCCTTGAGCTAGTTTTCAGGATTAGTTAGATCATATTCTTAATGTACTTCATTAAAGTTAAAAGCAAATGGAAAGGACATGTATACAAAGATTAAATGTCAATTTCGCGTACTCGCATTACTAAGTAAAGATATTTGTAAAATGGTTAAAAGATCATTTTGAAAGAAAAGAAACATGAAGAATCGTCACTAAAAAGAGTTTTCAGAGCTGGAAAAAGACGCATATCTGGTTGTTAATTTTTTAGACAAAAACAAAAAAAAAAATTCTTTCCTTTCTCTTTCTCGACTTTCTCTCCTTCTTGCTTCTTGCATATGATTTGTGTTTATGTTTTTGGTTTCAATCAGTTTTGGCAAGTTGACAAGTAAAAGAAGATGATAAGTTGACTTGTAAAAGAAGATGGCAGGAGAACAAGTTAAGGAAAGTGGCAAGTTGTATCTTCTTTTGACTCATTTTGCTTTATTTTGTTCAGTTTGTTTCAGTATGACAAGTTAAATAAATTTGAATTTTCAAAAATAATATTTCAATTTTTTTAAGAAAAATTTTACCATTGAAGTTTTTCACTATTGGAGATGATCTTAACTTCTCTGAAGGAGTATTTCACTATTAAAACATAAATTTAATAGAAAAGAAAGATAGAAAGTAGAATAATGATCATAACCGTATTTGAAACTAGGGTTGTGAATGGTAACACAAAATTAGCGTATTTCATTTTGTATTTTTGAAATCCGCACACATGTTACCATTCAACACTTTTTCATACATCTGTGTTTTTTTCTATAAAAAAAAAAAGCAAACTGCGGTTTTCAAAAGAAGAAGAAAAAAGGCATAGACCGCTTTTTTATTGGCTTCAGCTTCTTACCATATGGTCCAACAAAAAACCGCACTTGTCAATAACCATTTGATTATTTTTATTTTTTATTATTATAAATCATTATATATGTTCTTTTACATGTCTATATATATACACATTTTGTCTCACTCTCTTTTCTACTCGTCTCCTCTTCTCTCACTTTTTTTAACATTTTTCTCTTTCTTTTTTCTATTAGACAAAATCTATTGTACATCTTCATTAAAATTCATCATTGTACGAAAATGTTTCTTCATTAAAACAAAAAAAAAAGTTTATACTAATTATTAATATATTTTCTAACATTTTAATTAATGGTACTCTACATCTGTTTTATTTTACCATTCACATTTTTAATTATGAACCGTCATATTATTTTACCAATCAAATTTTAATTTTAAATAAGTTTTAGTATTTAAAATTCAGAAATTAAAAATTTATTTGTTAATAAAAATAAAAATATATAATGATACTAGTTAGTAATAAAATAATATGAAATCCGCACCACAAATTATTTTTCACCAATCAAACATTATTCTGTATCACTTATTTTGGAATAACCGCACTTGTCCCGCAAATATACTTGTCCCGCACGTACCGCAGTTGAACCGTACCGCACTATCAAAATTTTTGTCCCGCACTACTAAATCCGCGGTTACCATTCAGACCCTAGATCACACACTACAAACTCTTGGAGACATATGTGCATCTGTGATTGGTTTAGTTTATTTTTTTATTTAAAGTTTAATTCTTAATTATATCAAAAAATATTTATATTTTACTTCTCGTATACTGTTCGACACAGAAAAAAAAAGTTATAGGTTCTATTGTTCTAAAGTGATAGAGATGCTCTAAGGTTGTGATTTTATTTTTGACTTCACAATATATATATATTTTTTAGTTTAAGCTTCCATACTTGTATTAACTTTTACAGGGATACCGTTTTGAGAAGCAAATGATATATAAGAGAAAAACAGTATGATTTTAATTGCATTTGCAAAAATATCACGATTTAGATAATTTTTAGATGACACGGGCAAATATACTGAGTACACAGTAGTATGCACATATATATATAATCAAACTAGAGAGTTTTTTAAATCAACTCACTTTGTAGATCATCCGACTATTTAGATACATGCAAAATTAATTATCAAGTATAAAAGTCATGATCGATATTTGTCGTCAACTCGTTTTTATATCCGATAACAAAAAGAACTTTTCTATTCTTGGTGTATAGGACATGCATTATTGCATGCTCATTGACGTGTTTCATTGCGCATGCCATACATGTTTTAATGTTTACATAATTCCATTTAATAGAAAAGCATATCAGATTACATTACTAGTAGTTACACCATAACATTATAGTTTCAGCTTAGAGTAGTTTCAGCTTATATCACTTCACTTGAATACATAACAGACCCAACAGTTGGTAGTGATCTAAACCTTATTTAAGTAACAAACACATATGTCTTGGTTTGTACTTTTTCCGAAGGCAGAAATATAAACTATTCATACTTGTTATCACTTAGTATATTGCATCGATCTTCAGCTTGCATAGCTTGCGTTCCTCCCCACTTAATTACGAAACTCCTTTATAAGCACCCCTCCATAGCGCTGAACGGCCTCGTCACAGCTAATAGCCTGTTTTTTCGGCCTCTCAAAGCGGTCAACATGGCCAACAAAAGGACGGGCGCCACTGAAGTATTGAATACGATCCGTAGGATGATAAACAATCGGTTTTACTATAGTTGACTCATTTGGAGATTGGTATATGACTCGGCGAGCAGTAATAGTACTAGTTGACTCTTTCACCGTATAAAATTTGGGACCACCATATTCGTAGGAATTTTGGTTAAAATGAATAGGAAACTCGTTTTCAGGAACATATGGTTTAGGGGTTATTTTTTGGGACTTACCATGTACGTTATCGACTATTTCAAAAGCCTTTTGGGCGATTCTTGTATCCCTATCATTTTGAGCCATTGCCGTCAAATAACAAACTAGAAGAGAAGAAAGTTATATTTTTCTTTGTGTGTTATCTTTGATTATTCGCTTTTAGCTTGGTTTGGTAAAGAAAGCTAATGGCCTCCCTTATATAGAAAATTTAGCAAACGAATATTCACTTTATTAGATTAGTAGTCTAGCTCTGTTGACTTATCTTTTTGGAATTATCCCTTGACTTTGCATATGAATAGCCACTTTTGTAATGGTTAATTGAACTGAAACTGAAACTTGACATTACAAGGGGAGACTTTTTGCCGGAGACATATATTGTTTTTGTAAAGGAAGACAAGAAAAGACAGTATATGTGGAACGAACATTGAGTTCCTTTGACCTAGAAAAGGAAAAGAACATTGAATATTTAGAGAGAATTAAGTTAGTGTGTGGTGCGCGGTAGTGGTGACACCAGTTTGCTTCTCATGCATGGTACAACATATATACTGTTTAGTTTTGGAAAAAAAAAAATACATTTTTGATTTATAATTTATCAACGATGGTGAATTTATAAGAATAAAGTACGGTCCCATGTCTAAATGTTGAAAAATAAATTGTAAAATTTTTCAGGACTATAGAGAATAACATTCTTCCTCTCTTATTTTTCAAACATTAATTACACCAACTAAAGTCTATATAAATCAAGGAAAAACAATGTCGAGGAATAATAGAAGAGTTGAATGGGATGCTAAATGAGAAGAAATAATAGAGAACATAAACAATCGAGACCAAATCTTACGAAAGACCACTTGCCTTTTTCCCAGTGCAGTACGTTAACCTTCCCAAAGCTGATTTCCTATCACTTCATATGCATACTTACATTACACGTTTCGATGCATATGTAGACTGTAGACATATATGTTCTACACAAGAATCTTGTTGAAAATGTAGAGTCGAAGTAGCAGAAAGAAGAGATACGTTTCCTGATCAACACATTAGGGAACAAATGTTTCCTCTCCCATCTATCTACTATCTCAATACATAAATTACGAAGAAAATTAAAACTATAACCTTCATTTTGTTACATCTACGCGCATGCTTTTGCAAAGGGCACTCTTCTCTCTCCTCGTTTGAGTTCGTCCTAGCCACCATTCCCGAGTTGACAAAGGAGACTCTGCCCTCTGGCGCCAGACTCTGTCCTCTATTTGCTGTTCCGCTTCCTCCAGTCAAATCCAATCTCGTTTCAGTTTAACTATTCGTTCAAACCGCATTTCCGGTTTCAAATCCGGCATTACCTCTGTCGTGGCCTGTTTCCATTTCGCCTCTGTCATTATGCCTACTGGGTTTTCAGGATCTGCTTTGTGTACCACATTCTCCTTCGGCGATTGCCTAAGCGACGTCGTTTCCCTACCCATCTCTGGATCGCAAATTTCTGCTGAAATATTGGAGAACTTTCTCTCCCAGTCCGCACTCACCTCCTTTTGGCGGTGTCTTTGGCCATTTCCACTTCTCCGCAGGAGTCTGGATTTGTGACCTCCTCGGCGAGTTCTGGAGAAACTTTCTCTCTCGATCCGCTTCCCACCTTCTTCTGGCAAAGTCCTCAACCGCTTCTAACCTCCGACTTAAGTCCTTTGTTCTACTGAAGCTCCCCCCTCACTGCTTATCCATCGATCTCATCTCCGTCTCTCTTGCCGACCCGAAGAACCAAGCGAACCTGATGGTGTCAATTGGTGCGTTCGTTACCGTTCCTTTCGGCAATCGCCGCCGTGATGCAATTCCTCTCGGCTTCTTCTGCTTCTTCATCAAACAGAGCATCAGATACTTTTCCTACTCTTCCCTGCCTGCATCATATACTTCTCCGACATGTCTATTTTGCATTCAGTCTTGGTTCGGACTTCTTCCAAATTTGGCGATGTTTGCTCACCCGGAATTTCTCTCCAAATGCAATGGCTTGCATTTCGTTTTGGCTGTTCGTTTTCAGCCACCATTCCCTTCCACATTGTTTTGGCTGTTGGGTCATTGCATCGCTTTTCTGCCCAAGTGGCAGTTTCAAGCTCGAACATTAGGGCACTTCTATTGCTTGTTGTTTCACGAGACGCCTTTTCACTTATTGTTTCTAATGTTGCCAAGGTTGGAGGACTCCTTAGGGCCTGACTGGTTCAAACGCTGCGGTTGCAGAAAATTACGGAAGCGGGCGATTGCGGTTTCAAGCATTATTAAGTGTTTTGAACGACTGGTTTAGCAGTTTAAAATTGGTGCATTTTGCGGGAGGTTTACGACTGGTTGACTAGCGGGTGCAGTAGCGGTTAGAACATAATAAATGTGATATATAATATAAATGGTTAAAAACACCAAGTTTTTTTATTAAACTTGATTTATAATTCAAATTTTTAAAAAATACTAAAATAATTATTAAAAAAAGAAATAAATTTCATATTGAAATACTTATTCGTTTATGCATTTGGCTTTTCACCAAAAATTTAATCAAGTAATTTGATAAATGACAAAACATATGCTTTAGACATTAGATATTTTCTCATTTCTATTAGATCGTGGGTCAGTAGTTGCATCGATAGGAATGGTCAAGTGAGAGTTGACAAGAGTCATTGGTGATTTGTTTTAATATTTTTCACAAATAATCTTATTTTCTTAAATTTCTGATGAAATATAATTTTTATTTAGATTTTTTTGAACTTATGTGCGATGTGCCATTAAATTTACATCAAGTTTTCTGGATTATTGTTAATTGGAATATTATTTTCTTATAATTGTTTATTTTATAATCTCTGCAATCGTATCCGTACTTCATTTTCTCCCATCCTTAATGAGTAAAATGGTTAGATAGAAGATATAACAAAAAAAAAAAATCATTATCATTGATTTCTTTTAAGTTTTTTTACAAAAAAAAAAAAAAAAAAATTTCAACCGCAATCGCCCGCAGCCGCAAACGCTTGCGGGAAGCAGCTTTTAGAATTCAGTGGTTTGGAGCGATTGGGAGCGGTTTGTGTGATTGGTTCCAATCGTTAGCAACCGCTACCACCCGCAAACGCAGCGTTTGCGAGAGATAGCCGGAGAACCAGTCACCACCTTAATGATGATGTTTACCTGAGTGTTTGGATTACTCTTGTATATCTCTTTAACTATAGGTTTTTGTTTCTATGTTTGGAGCTTTGTTGGTGCGGGAATTAGCACCCCCAACATACCGATCTAAACCCGATTAAGGAAACCGGTTATCTAAACCAGGAGCTCGACCTTAATTTGGACTACATCTCTGAAGGCCCAACAGTACCGAGAAGCCCAGTGCCGAGGTGACAAACCGACGTCTCACCTCGCCCTGCGGCTGACCTAGCAAGAAAGGAAGGACTTTCCTAATCAGCTCGGATATAATTAGGAAAGTAAATATATTCAGTAGATCTTCAAAAACCTATAAATAGAGGGCAATCCTCTCATTGTAAGATCATCCAGTTATTAATACAAAACCCTAATTCTTCTTTGTTCTTGAGCAAAACCTAACTTGTTTTCCAAGAGATTTCATTTCTTCTTTGCTTGTTACTTAGATCTGAATTCTTAGAGAGAAAGTGTTGTTGAATTTGTTTCCCTTCTAAACAAATTCATTGTGTGAAACACCGGTTTCGACAATTGGCGCTAGGAGGGGCCCTAAATTCTCAAAGTCACTTCTCTTCTAGATTTCTTCACAAGCAAGCAAGAACTAATACCATGTCTCTGGCCTCCGACAACGGTGTCACCAATGCAACCGCCCTGCAACAAGATGACCCAGTCATCGGAGCCACCAACCCGCAGGATATCGCCGCGAATCCACCTGTCAGTGCGCCCACCACGCGTGTCTACGTCCGGAAGGGCATCTGCCATACAGAGGGACCTACTGCTACAAGGTGATGCCATTTGGTCTGAAAAATGTGGGGTGACTTACCAACGCCTGGTTAACACGATGTTCGCTGACCACTTAGGAAAAACGATGGAAGTCAAATCCCTAATAGCAGAACAGCATATCCAGAATCTCGCCGAATGCTTCGACATTCTGGATCGATTCCAGATGAAGTTAAATCCCACCAAGTGCACTTTCGGGGTGACCTCCGGGGAATTCTAGGGATATATCATCACGGAGCGCGAAATCGAGGCGAACCCAAAGCAGATTGAAGCAGTGTTGGGACTCCCCTCGCCAACCAATAAACGAGAGGTACAACGCTTAACAGGTCGAATAGCTGCGCTGAACCGATTCATCGCTCGATCAACGGACAAGTGCCTCCCATTCTATCAGCTCTTTCGGGGTAATAATGATTTTCATTAGGATGACGCCTGTGAAGCTGCTTTTGGACAACTTAAGGAATACCTGACCAATCAACTGGTACTCGTCAAGCCCGAAGAAGGAGAGACATTGTATCTCTACGTCTCCGTTTCCAGCTCGGCAGTAAGCGGAGTGTTAGTCCGAGATGATCCCGGCGATCAGCGGCCAATTTTTTACACAAGCAAGGCTCTTAACGATGCGGAGACACGTTACCCAACTTTGGAAAAACTCGCTCTCGCCTTGATTGTTGCCGCTCGAAAGCTACGACCTTATTTCCAATCGCACTCCATTGTCGTGCTCACCGACCAGCCGCTCCGGATGGTTCTTCACAGCTCCCTTCAGTCCGGGCGAATTGAAAAGTGGGAAATCAAACTAAGCGAGTACGATATTGAATATCATTCTCTCCCGAGTTTAAAATCACAGGTCTTAGCGGATTTCATCACGGAGCTATCTCCTGACCTTGAAGAAACCATACCTAAGGAAGAACCTTGGACATTGTTCGCTGACGGCTCCTCCTCCAACCAGGGATCCGGCATCGGGATTATACTCCGATCTCCAACGGGCGAGGTCCTTGAGCAAGCATTGAAACTCGGCTTCAAAGCATCAAACAACGAGACCGGGTACGAAGCCGTTCTGGCCGGACTACGTTTAGCACAAGGCCTAGGGGTAACCAGCATCCAAGGTTTTTGTGACTCCCAGCTAGTGGTTAGCCAGTTCAGTGGGGAGTACGGCGCTAAGAATGGGCGCATGGAGGCGTATCGCCAATTACTCCAAACTCTCTCCAAAGAATTCACCTCGTTCGAACTGATCAAAGTTCCGAGGAGCGAAAACGCATCAGCGGATGCTCTCGCCGCCCTGCCAAATTGTTTCGACCCGGGTGTATCGAAACTCCAAGCATCGATCATACCGATTTGACATACGCCATCAGCGATGCCACAGAGCCAATGGATATCGACCCGCCCGTCCAGGAAACTGTGGAGATTACACCATCCCCAGACGATTGGCAGCTCGAAATAAAAATATATATCGAGGACGGCAAGGTCTCGGAAGATCGCTGGCAAGCTCGCCGATTGAAAGCTCGATGCGCGCACTACGCCATGATGAGAGGCAGCCTTTTCCTACGCAGTTCGTCCGGAGCCCTACTTACCTGTGTCGATCGAGAGGAGGCAGAACGAATAATGATGGAAGTTCATGATGGAGACGGTGGCAACCTCTCCGGAGGGCGCGCACTCGCGTTGAAGATAAAAAAAAGACGAGCATTATTGGACGACCATGGTCGCCGAGGTGACTGCGAGGCATTCTCGGCGAAGTGCAAAGCCTGCCAACACCATGGACAAATAAAACACGAATCCCCCGAGCTGCTTAACACCGTCACCGCGCCATATCCCTTCATGCGTTGGGCAATGGATCTCTTTGGCCCACTACCCCATCAAGATCAAAGAAATTCCTCCTGGTTTTGACCGATTATTTTACCAAGTGGGTAGAAACTGAATCGTTTCACAAGATACAGTCGCTGGACGTCACTAATTTCATCTGGAAGAACATCATCTGCCGCCACGGGCTCGCTTATCACAAGACGTTTTCTGGGCAAATGGGGAATACGCTTAAGCACCTCAACCCCCCCCCCCCCGATATCATCAGGGGAACGGTCAGGACGAAGCAAACAATAAAACCATAATAGACGGGTTGAAGACGCGTCTCGGAAAAAAAAGGGAGCTTGGACAGATTAGCTTGACGGCATGCTATGGTCATACCGGACTACACCACGGCGAGGCACAGGACAGTCTCCGTTCTCGTTAGCCTATGGTATCAAAGTATTGGCTCCAGCCGAGGCCGAGTACCTACATTTCGCCGTACTATGTTGGTCGAAGATTTCGAGCTCAACGACAGTATGATGTTCGACCATATCGACTTTGCCGAGGAATTGCGTGATAAAGCCTTAGTCCAAATTTAGAACTACCAGAACGCAGCGGCCAAGTATAAAAAACAGGCAGTCCATCAACGACGATTCAATGAGGGCGACCTGGTGCTGCGCGAGGTGTACAAGAATACTAAGGAGATCAACGCTGAAAAACTCGGCACTCGTTGGGAAGGTCCATATCTCATCTCCAAGGCAATCCTCCATGGAGTTTACGAGCTCCTGACCATGGAGGGCAAGCAGATCAGAAACTCGTGGAATGCGGCTCATCTTAAACGTTATCACTATTAATTTTGAACGCGTGTGTACTATGAACTATGACTGGCTTGAACCCAATTTTGGGTATGTAGGCAGCCCTTGATTTCTTTTATCGGATTTCGAGGGCGTAGCTGGAAAAATAATAAGATTTCTTTGATTTCAAAAGAACTTGTTATTTTGATTTATGTTTGTCACTTCGCCGCATACAAGGAGTTTTCTGCATCGGCGTATCGCCCACTTAAAGACAGATAGTACAAAAAAAAAAAAAAAAAAAAAAGAGGGTGGAGAGGAGAAACTAAAAGCGATAAAGTGCGCCGATTTAATGCTGAGACAAGTCTTCTGATCTTGGAGAGCATGCACAAAGTGTGATCCCTCTCCTGTGATCTCAACCTCCTCGGCGATTCACAGGCGTAGAGCTTGAGAGGTCGGACTCGAAACGCTCCTAAACGGCTATACCTTCCAAAAAGGTTCGCCAGCGTTGACGCTCCGGCCTTAGCTCTTCTAGCCGACCTGCTGGCACTTCTGCACCCCTATCTGCCATCTCCTCGAGGAACGCACATGGACCCTCCACAGTATGGCTATCTCGGAAATGATAATTCGTGGTTTCCAGATGAAGGATGTAACGCCGCAGTCTCTCTATGCGACTCCTATAGATCGGGACTTCCGCGATATGTAGATTTGCCGATTCGCTTAGGGGTTCGTAATCGCTATTCGACAGGTCGGGTAGCAAGGTTCTGGCGACCTGCCCCTCACATCGGCCACGATCAGCAAGCAGTCGGGTAATGCGCCAGTTTGCCAGGTAGAAGCCGTTGGCGATGAGCTCGTCAAGAACCGAGATGGTCCCTTCCAGCCGGAAGAGTTGGAAGATGAGGTCGTACTTTATACGAAAGGCCTTGATATACGAACTCATCCTTTGACAGCGAGCTCGGTAGATGCGGATTTCTCTCTGCAAAGGGTCCTCCTAAATCTCCGCAACAAGTTCACGGGATGGAAACGGAGCCGTCTCTTCTATGGAGAGAGCGATATTCGCCGCTTCAGGGTCGAATCCACTAACACCAGCCGCAGTCAGCTCCCGAGCTCGCCTCAACCATGCAGAACGAGTTGTGATAGGCATGCTTTGCAATTAATCTTTCTGAATTTTGGATGAGAGATGCTCAGCAAACCACCTTTTCACCTATTTATAAGGGAAGAGGGGGAGATAAATGCTGCATCCCGCAAATCTCTCACCAATCAGATCGTGGGAAGATACGTGCTGTGTCCCGAGATCCTTCCGCAATTAAATTGTATCGTGAAACCCCGTCCGTATTTAGTGATGCGGTTATGCCTCGGGAATGAGAAAAAAAAAAGGACAAAGGAGACTGTTACGTCTACCTAGTTCTGCCAGATGATCGACCTACTCTCCAGCGTGAGATAAATCGAACCCAGAGAATTCTGTTTGAATTGTTTCGATAGCAAGTCTCCAATGCGAGGCACATCGAGCTCAGAGAATTCTTTTAAGAATTTCTCGATAACTCCTTGACGAGAGATAAACCAAACTCAGAGAATTCTTTTTAATTGTTTCGTAAATCCCAGCTCGGACGGATATAAGCCAAACCCAGAGTTGTAAATTTCGCTTTTCGCTTTCCGATCTGGGGCAAAGAGGGTAAGCCAAAGTTCCGTACTTTGCCCCTTGCTAAAAAGCACAATTTAGCTTGGGCTAAAATTACCCTCATAGAGGATTGCTCAGTGTAAGCCGGGAGACGTTCGGCCTCGGGTAAATTTCCGAATAAAATAAAAACTTTATTGCAAGGATAAATTGTCTGAACATGACAGAATCGACGGAGAATTAAAAATAATAAAGCAAAAAAAAGGGATCAAATCGCCAATTCCAAGCATATCAGCCGTCCAGATCAAGTCCCACGACAATCTTCCAAGTATCCGCTTTAAGGCGCTTTGGCATGGGCCATAGGAGCTGAAGTCCCGTTTTCTCCCAATCAGCAGGATGCGACTTCAATGCCCTGATCTTCTGTTCGGCCTCGTCAAGACGACAGATAGTTCTTCTTCTCTTCGCCTTTAAGGTGGCAATCTCGGCGTCCACTACCGCCAGACGATCGTCGATTTCATTCTATTTCATACGGTGATAGTAAAGCTTGTGGCATTGTTTGCGGTGCACGGATTCAATCTGCACACAAGGTCGTCGATCAATACAACAAACAAAACAAAAAAACAAGAAATTCGCATAGACGAAGTTACCTGGCGAACGAAAGCATGAGCGGCAGCAGCTTCTATGTTGTTGGCGCGTCTGTTCATATAAAAAGGCTTCACCTCATAAGGCATGAACTCGCCACTCAGAGAAAAACTTGGCTCGCTTGGAATCGAATTCGCCGAATGATAGCATTCATTACAGTAGTCGATCAAGCACTGCGGCATGTCCGCGACTCTTTCCAGACCATTTTCGATCCAAAATCTTGGATGGGACTCGAGCAGTTTAAGTTTGAACAGCAGTTCACTTCGCGACTGCTCTGTGGCGGCTAGTCGGTTACGGTACTGGGAATGACGTTCTTCGATGCGAGAGAGGAAGGTCTCTCATTCCGACCTTTTTCCAGATTAACGCGGAACATCAACATCCATGGAGCTTGGGTATTCGGATAATAGGGCATCCCTCGTTCAATGGTTTTTGAGTTCGAGAACATCGGAACGTCATTCCCTATTTCGGGTGCGGGGTCAACGCTGCCTATGGAGCTCGGCATCTTGGAATTGATTTGTTTGGTGAAAGTTGTGATCAATTCAAGTGTAGGTCTAACATATTTATATTAGACCTAGAAGAAAGTTTTCCCATTTAACAAGAAAGGGATATTCTACGCGAGCACGAAAGGGAAAATTTCAAAAAAGCATTGAGAAACCGGCCGCAAAATGGACAATGTCATCACGAAGTCTTGCATTAAAAAAATCAAGTTATAAAAAAATAGAAAAGGGGGTCCTAAAAGGTCGCTGCTAGGGAGTAACGGTTAGAGCTCTGGAAGGTCAGTCAGATCGGCCTGGAAGAACTCGGCATTGGAGCCATACGGATGCCGGACGGAGTCTAGAGTCATGGTCCCAGAGTGAAGCAGTCCGGAGCCAAGCTGGTCTGGAGACATGTTGAGATTGCATTCTCCTAGCTCTAGGATGTCCAGCGCCTCCACCTCGCTCTTGGCTACCTCCCGCTTTTCTTTGATTTAGACAATCAAATTGTCAAGGATGGATGCTCCGTTCTTCAGAAGATATTACATAATTTCCTCAATCCTGTTTTTCTAGTTGAGGACGTCTTCTTTTGGACGAGCTACTTCCTCTTGCTCGAGCAGATAAGCCTTTACCTTGTTGAGATGACGCTGCGCTTTCTTCGTGGTACCTTCGACCTTGGCTTGACGATCTAGGTGAAGTCGTCTCATTTCCGACTTGAACTTTGTCCCCAGGTCATCGAACTGTTTCTTCAGCTCGGCCTTCTCTTCTCCCGAGACTTCTTCCCGCGATTCTAGTTCTGCAACCCTTTCTTCTAGGTGTTTGCAGTTCTCTTCCTTACTCGCAAGAAGGCCCTTTAGCTCCTTGATTCTCCCTTTCTTCGACCTGTCCGCTTCTCAGAGATTTTCCAAGCACTCTTTCATTTTTTCGAATTCGGCCTCTGAAGACGCCATCGATTTGACCCGCCTATCGTACATAAGGGTGAGTGCAGAAGCATAGGCTGGGGTCTGCATTTCAAAACAAAGTGAGATAAAATCTAAGGTTACAGGCAAAATATAAAGAGGGCGAAGTGATTCAAACCTGAAGGGCGGATTGGGCGACTCGGACGTATTGGTCTCTAAACTCCAATTTATCAAGCGGCGGCAGCATGACTGAGGACACCTTAAGTTGCCTACACAACTCCCCGGCAGCTTCCTGGTTGTAAACGAGTTGTGTTTCCCCAAAATAGTCAAAGCAAAACTGATCCAATCGGTCATTCTCCCGTTCAATCCGGAAGCGCTCACAGGACTCAAGTCCGGCCTCTTCTGTCGAACGTTTACGGCCGTTTCCTTGGGCTGAACCTTTTCCTTTGCCCTTATCTTTACCGTTGTCCTTTTTGGACTTCTTCTTTTTGGAACCGCTACTCGGTTCAGGGGCGAGTTGCTTTGGAACGAGGGATTCAACCGGTGGAGGTGGAAGCGGGGCATCAGAAGCTTCAGGCCCGAGATCAGGGGCGATCAGGCCATCATCGGAGTTCTCAATGTCGATAAATTCATTCCCTGCCTATTCGGACTCGGGATGAACGATCGGCTCATCGTTCGGGATTACGGACCGGAGTGTTTCGGCCCTGACAACTGTTGTCACTGGGACCTCGGAGGACTGGCCCAGTGAACTTGCGAAACTTGCAAATATGGTCTTCGGCTTGTCCATAGCTTCTTCGACGCGGCGTCGGGTAATCTGATCCCAGCTACGGTTGACTCCTACGAAAAGGACGTCCCTAACGTGTTGAAATTCGGACGGAAGCTTGCGAGCTGAGTTTGGGCGAGCTGCAAAACATTGAAAATCAAGATCAGGTCAGAACACGGGTGTCCAATCGAAACAAACAAGGGACGAGGTGATACCGGGCGACATGTTCCACACTCTTTGCCGACCGCATCTCGGACTCTCGAAAGAGCAATCATCAACTCGAACATAGAAGTAGCGAGCCCTCAATTTCTTGAAGTTGCTGACTTTCTCCCCGGGAAGGAAATTATGAATCAGTTTCATGTTGACCATCCATGACGCGCTTCCTTAGGCATTCTTAAAATTTGTTAATTGCTCGAAACACTCGACGCCAAGGTAAACCTCGGCTTTGGCCGCAATGGTGAGAGTGGCGACGAAGTTACAGATGCTTCCCGGGGCCAGATGTGCATATCGGGTGAGCAAGCTAGGCAGAGGAAACCACAATCGGCACTGGGAAAAGAAACCTTCGTATAAACAGATATACCCAAGTGGTGGGTTCCATGGGCGCTGGTTCTCTCCGGGAATAATGATGTGGACGCCACAATCTCGTAGACCGCACGAGTTCAGCATTATACGCACCAAATCGGTGGTACTAGTCGTCTTCTCGCCCCCAATCTGACCTCGGAGATCTCGCCGAGGTAGGATGTCTTTGATCATGACCCCGTTAGGAGCGAGTCAAGCTGTTCCTTTGTTCGGATTGTCTGACGGGAGATCACAGGTTGAAGCAGTGTTGCCACGCAGATCTCTTCATCGACTAGAGAAGGAACTGACAAGGTCGGGATTTCATTTGACCTGTGTCTCAAAGAGCATTCGGCTCTCTCTTCGGATTTGTTCGGCATGTCGCCCAGGTCCAATCTGATAGTCTGGGGAAGCCTCTTGCTAGAATTTTTACGGATCAGTGGATCGCTTGCCGTGGATGACGAAGAAGTTATGGACGAGGTGAATGATGACGCAGATCGCTGAAGAGTATGGAAGAAGGCTCGCAGAAGTGAAAACAAATTAAAAGAAAAGAAGAGAGAGAACAAAGCAAATACCTTTGACGATTTGGCGAAAAGTGAAAATAAAAATGGGGATCGAGTATTTATAGCAGAGAGTGGGCGGCAACCCTACGCGGAGTCATAATTGCCTACTTAACCTATGCGACGTTTCGGCTTTCGAGCTGACATATGCGACGTATCGGATGCGTGTCATTCAACCAATGGACGGCGACGCGTGTCATTCAACCAATGGACATTCGAATTAACTTCTGAATGTACCGAACTGAGGGGGGACTAATTGTTGGAGCGGGAATTAGCACCCCCAACATACCGATCTAAACCCGATTAAGGAAACCGGTTATCTAAACCAGGAGTTCGACCTTAATTTGGACTACATCTCTGAAGGCCCAATAGTACCGAGAAGCCCAGTGCCGAGTTGACAAACCGACGTCTCACCTCGCCCTGCGGCTGACCTAGCAAGAAAGGAAGGACTTTCCTAATCAGCTCGGCTATAATTAGGAAAGTAAATATATTCAGTAGATCTTCGAAAACCTATAAATAGAGGGCAGTCCTCTCATTGTAAGATCATCCAGCAATTAATACAAAAGCCTAATTCTTCTTTGTTCTTGAGCAAAACCTAACTTGTTTTCTAAGAGATTTCATTTTTTCTTTGCTTGTTACTTAGATCCGAATTCTTAGAGAGAAAGTGTTGTTGAATTTGTTTCCCTTCTAAATAAATTCATTGTGTGAAACACTGGTTTCTACAAGCTTGTAGCAGTACTGTCGTTAGCTATTTTTGCTTGCACTTTGTGCTTGTCCGAGTACGTGTATCCCCAATGTAACCGACTGATTTGAATAAAGACTTTGGTGCAAAAAAAAACCTTCATTTTGTGAATACTAGGTAATTAGTTCACCCAATGCGTGGTTGTTTGCATAATAGTTTTGATTATATTTCTTAAATTTTTTTGAACTAAAATATTGTTTTACTAATGTATGAATCTTAAAAAAAATATACTAATGTATGAATCTCAAATAATTTTATAGCAATTTCTCAAAATAACACTCCTGTCAATATTTTTTGGTATGGTTATTTATTATTTAAAAATTAAAATATATTAACTTTTCTATAAATAAAAAATTAACAAATACTACAAATATTTATTACAAATTGATAAGCTATATTAATATAAATAACAATATAAAAATTTAAACATTTTCCTAATATGAGAATCTATGTTTTTCATGTTTTATAGAGGTTAAACATTGATTTAAAGAGTTTTTTTAATGACATTGTAAACATAAGACTGTAGTATAGTAAAATTGAAATAAATAAAATTATCAAAAAATTTTAGTAACTACGTATAAAATTATTGTATATAGAATATTCCTCATTTCAAAGCTTAAAGTAATTAAAATAATTAAAAAATATTAAAATTTAACCAAAAACATTTTTTCTGGAAAGATAAATATATTAGTTGGAGAAATAAATGTAAAATTATTGGGTAGGAGTTACATTTGAGTTAAATGTAGAGTTAAATGGAGTTTCATGCCTTGGGTTAATTATAAATAAATATTTTAATTTATTTTTGACTTAAAAGAAAAGAAATACCAAGTGGCTCAATAAAAATTTAAACTTACACTTTTTGATTGTTTGGTTGATATAAACTCAACACTCACATATAATTTTCCAAATTGAAAATATTACTTTTGAAGTGACAAACTAAATTAGT
This sequence comes from Camelina hispida, assembly GCA_023657505.1. NCBI lineage: Eukaryota > Viridiplantae > Streptophyta > Magnoliopsida > Brassicales > Brassicaceae > Camelina > Camelina hispida. The sequence goes on along the minus strand of CP094635.1, from coordinate 22,228,769 downwards.
TTTCTTAAAAAATTATATGAACTTCAATCTAAAGATTTTTTAAAACCCCAAGAATAACTTCAATCCTTTTTTTTCACTCATCAATTTAATTTATATTGCTATATTCCATACTAATGGTTTCATCTTTAGAGGATTTAGTTAAATGATATTTTAATAATTATATTATTTTCTATATTTTACTTCTAATTAAACATTATTTCTTTTCGGAATCATTTTTTCATTTTGCTTAAATCAAGAAAACCAATTTTTTTATTATTAAGTTTTTTTAGTTTTCAAAAACCTCAAATCTTAAATAATATAAATATTATATTGATCTTTACATATTTATCTATTGGATCACAAAACAAAATATACTTTATAAAATAAAATAGACTTTATAAATGGATAATTATATTGATCATTCTAAATTATTAAAAATGATACATGTATATGTGAGATAACCAGAGTACATAATAGAGAATTAGAGATAGATCTTTTCAACTTCATGACCTTATTGTGTGGTGAATATTGCAAGAGTAAAAAATGAGAATGAGAATGAGAGAACGATTTGTGATATTGTGGAAGAGAATGAGAGAATGTGAAAATGAGAAAGTAAAAAATGTCAATATGAGAGAATGAGACAATGTTTATTTATATGATAAGAATTGATGGAAGTTACATTTATAATTATTGGAGTTACAAATATTATTGATTGTGTTTGAATAAAATTGAATGGTGGAATATGATTAATGCATAATTTATTTTATTTTCAGTTATAATCTTATTTTAATGTATGAATTAAATGCATTGTGTTAATTAGGTCTTAAATATTATTAAAAGCAATTAAACAATTAGAAAGCAAATAAAAAAATAAATAAAAATTAGAAAGTCTTAAATGAAAATCAATCAATAAGGAGAGACTAAAACCTTACTTTTATGTATATGATTTACATCAGTTCTGTCATGACATTAGCAAATATTAAGATCATACAAAAATATTTCATAATCATTTATAAATTCTCCCACTTCCCCTATGAATCTTTTACTAAATATATCAATTCCTCTTTTTGCCACGATTTATTACATGTTATATATATATATTATATATGATTTTTATATCATTTAATTATTAATAATTTATAAATAATTTACTTGGATGTTGTTTATTAGTATATAAATTTATAATCCGCTTACAAACACGTTTGTAAATTATTATTCTTACATTTTGTGAAACAAAAATTTTTACATTACGAAAGAAGTGAGTTTTAGCTAGCTTAGGGCTTATATACAAATGCTAAACAGGTCATGTAGTTTAGGCCCATGATGATAAAGCAATTAGGGTTATAATCTCTTTATAAGTACTAGTTCATATTAGGTTTTCGCCGCTGATCCTGACGAAGAGGATAGGAGGTCACGGGGATAAGAAATGGTGTCGATCAATTTCCACTCACGCTCTCGTGCAAAGAGAAAGTGTCATCACCGTGGTTACAGTAAGTATGAATGAAAATGTTGTATCAAATTTGTCTTTCGTCGTAGGTCTTTTCGTTTTGGTAATTTAGTGACCAGTGTATGTCCTCGGTACCACTGATTGAAGTCTTTTGGACTACTAATCTAGCTTGGTGATCCATGTGATAGTACTGTAATATTATGTATGAAGGGAATTATCTAGAAAGTATTTTATATTGGCTTTTCAGGTAAGAATACAATGGAGGCGATGGATCGAAAAATGAAAAATTTAATGAGAAGGCTGAAAATGTTAAAACGCTTGCTAAAAAAGTTATGTTATAACAAGAAGATGGAAAAACACGTGTACCATGACATGCTCATGAAGGTGAAAGGAAAAGTTTACAAGAACAAGCGTGTTCTTTTGGAAAGCATGCACAAGTTTAGCAGGGAGAGAAAGTTTGCTATAAGCTGTGACAAGCCATTGGCTCAGGTAAGTAAATATGAAATCATGTTTTATCAATTCTTTTATTTGGGCAATTATTATTGTTATTTGCTTTAATTAATTTGTTTTTGGTTGCTTATATTTTGAACACCTCATAGGAGCCTGAAGGAGAGAATGCTGCACCAGCATCAGCACCTTAACGAGTAGAGTAAGAAACCCATGCATCTTATTCCCACCTTTGTTAAGTAAAGAGATGAGCTCAACTAAAGAAGTAAAAGATCTCGACATTTTACTCATTGTGAACCCGAAAGAAAGTGCAATGTGTTCCTCTTCTTGATTCATCGTTTGGTTTGGTCAAAGACCTCCAGAACATTCGTCTCCATCGCCTTCACAAGTTTTCTTTCTTCATGAGCCGTTGAAGAAAGAACTATCCTTTACATTAGTCTTCTATCGTGTCTTGAGTTCAGGGGAGCCTATCCTTGTAGAAGTAAGATATTCCTTTATCTTTAATGATCTGTCCCAGGATTCCTTTGTCATGTTCTAGATCTGAATTAACATTTGTTTTGCGCTCAAGCACTTTTGTTATGTTTTTGTTTCGTTCTTGAATAAGAGACTATTGTCCCATCAATTTCACCATTTTTGATTTTACCTTGATAAGCCTTTAAAGCAAGTGAAAATAGTTATTCGATGAATTGGGAACATTTTGGAATTTAGGGTATTAAATTTTGAGTTTCTAGTTTTCTTGTAGAGGTAAAAACCTACTTTTATATTTTTCTTCAATGATCCGTCTAAGATTGTTTGATCATGTTTTGCTAATAACTTAGTTTTTAGTTTATAAACCTAGCCAGTTTTATTTACAAGTGTTTTTAGTATATTTTTGAAAATTCATAGCGTGGCTTATGGCAACCTGAACTTATTGTTTTCTTTGTTTATAATATTTCTTACATTCTCATTCTTATAGAGTTAAATTTCTAAAATTATTTTCTTTTTTCGAACTTATATATTATTATGGACATAAGCAGTATATAAAGTAAGTTTAACACAAAAATTATATGTATGTTAATTGTTTATACCTTTGTAATATTGTAACAAAATACAATAACGACTAGATTATGACCCGTGCTAGAGCACGGATCGAAATTCATTTTATTTATATTATAATTTTAGAATAAAATATGATTCCGATGACCATGATTAATTTTAAAATCAATCATATAAATTATATTTTATTCTAAAATTATAATATAAATAAAAGGAATTCTAACACGTGCTTCAGCACGGTCCTAATCTAGTATTAAGGTTTAATTTTTAATTTCTGAATACGATCCCCAAGATCACGATTAATCTTGTTAAATTAGCAAGATTTGATTCTTTTTTATGATTGAGAGTATATTTTTATCCATTTAATAACTTTTTAATTGATGTGGTTTATCAATAAAATAAGTAGAAAATAAATTGGTAATATTGTGATTCTAGATATTTGCAACCATATATGTGATCTTCCAAAAATAAAGTTTGGAATATTCATGAACTATCAATTTGGAATAACCTGTTTAAGATTTTCTGTTACAATCAAGGTTTTATTGTTATAATTAATATATAAATTAATTTATAATCTATGTATAACCTATTTGTAATCATTTATTAAAATTATAAAGTCTACCAAAACAATGTTGTGTACTTCCGTTTTATTATAAAGGGGATATATAATGTGTTTGTGTGTATAACAATACTACGATTTAACCCGGAACACCGCTAGACAATTCTTTTCTTTTTCATAATTATAATTTAATAAACTTAGTTTGATATGTCTAATATTATGATATTGATGGGTTAACAAATAGTGAAATGATAATTTACATATGATGTATTATCTAGTTAAAGATATTTTAAATTCATATTAATATTGGTCCAAACCTGTCCACCATATAACTATGTCCAGTGATATTTTAAACTTTCTATAATGTAAATGTTTAGAGTTTTAAATTTATTATATTCGATCTAAATAAATGGTTCGACTAAAGAGCCAAATTATATCACATACAAACTTTTTAAATTTGGATGCTTGTTACTGAACTATTGTCTAAAATTTTAACCAATATGAAACGCTGAACACACAACCTTTCTTCAATGCTTAAGTAATATATGACTGCTTTTCAAAACTCGAATCACGATAAATGCTGGAAAACAAATCTAGAGATTATTTCATTTTACGTATAATCAAAAATGATAGAAATATCATAATTTTAAATCTTAACAAAAATTTCTAAATATTTATGATATTAATAGTGGAAAATTATTTCGATATTTTAGTCTGCTTACATATACCTTGAAGCGAGGGAGAATGCGCTCAAGTTGCTCACATATACCTCCTAAACTGGATTTAACAAACCCAAACAACTTTGGTTAACAACTTTGAGTCTATATGGTCACGTGAATTCTCTTATGAACTAGATTCCCATGGACTTAGCTCAAGCAAATATACCTTAGCCTTGGAGTGCCCAACATGAGAAAGACAGGAATAGAAATTGCCTATTCAGGTTACTGACTTCAATAGTGTCCATGTGAATCTGTAACACAAGGGAATCCTAACTGTTAGATGCGAAATTGATCTCTGTAGCTTCTTAACAGGTTGATACAACGAAGGATGATGCATTGGTTTAAACATGAGAGCCCTAAAGCATGGTGACCATGAACATCCTTGCAACGAACAGACAAAGAACATGACCTCGCATGTCCTACAACAAGATTCAGATTTTAACTTGGACCCAAATTAATGGAGCACAAATCTATGATTCTACTCACCTATCACAGAACACAAATCAATCAATAGAGCTATAAACCTAACTATATATCTGATGAATAGAAAAATGAAGAAGAATAAAAAGAAGAATTTGCACCTGCGCAAGAAAGTAATCAACTTTAACTCATTTGAACCCTACAATATATCTGAAAATTGGAAGGTAAGAAAAAAAATAAACAGAGAGCACCTTTCCGGTGGCGCAACCAAAGCCGCCAAATTAAGAGCGGTCAACATCGCATTGACTAGCTTCACTCTCGGTGTCATCAAGGGGTTCTGATCTGTAAGCAAAGCGAAAAGGAGTTCAATTATTCGCATTCTTGTAACCTATACATGATACTAGCAAGTGATGAACACAGAACACGATAAGTCATACAAATCAAAGCTTGAGATAGCCTCACAATCTCAATTTGCTCAACCTCGTGAAAATTCTAGAATCCAAATACAATTGTAACTGAAATTTCAAGTGTCTATATCGAAATTGAGACTCTAATAGCAATGTGAAATCCCTAGGAATCTAGAGCTAATTTCTAAAAGGGAAATGAAAGCAAAGAGATAATTACGATAGGGAAATCGAGAGGGTTACGACAAGGGAGCTTCTCTTCTCTTTCTTATTTACATCACGGTCAGCATCGTATTGACGAGCTTCGCTCTCGGATCTGAGAACTAGAGAAGAGAAAGTTAATCGGCTAAAGAGACAAAGGAGAAAGAGGAGAACTAGAGAAGGGGAGAAAGTTAATCCCTCGGTGAAGGAGACGAAAGAGAAAGAAGAGTAGGAAAAAACCTTGTCCATTGGATTAAATTAATCAACGGTTGATAGTGTAAATATCATCCAATAAAAAGCTTTCATTATTTAAAGAGTAATTTATTGGATCAAAACTTTATACTTAAATATATTTTGCAATTCTGGGTTCATAATTCAGGAAATGAGATTTGAAATTTATGATTTGGGAATTGAGGTTTTAAAATTTAGAAGAATATTAGTTTTGATTTAGATTTAAAAATAATTTGGTTTAGGTTTTGAAATGACTAAGTTTAATAAATTTTGTAAGTATATAGTTTTTGGAAAGATTGATTTAAATGTAAATACTAAATAGTTTTACATATTGGTTTTTTAGATATTCAATGGTTATATTTTGGCCTTTTTTGTGAATGATTTATGATTTAATTTCTATATATGAATTATAAAGGTTTTAAATTTAAATTGAAGGGTTTTGGAGCTAAAGTTTTGGGTTTGGGGTTAAGTTTTGATAATAATATAGGATTTGGAAAACTATATTTTTTTGGGGTTAAGTTTGGGAAAATTAGTTTTTCCTTATATAGCTATTAAAGTTTTGCTTTATGATATATATATATATATATAATGGTTATAGTTTGGTTTTATGTATATATATATATATATATATATATATAATGGCTATGGTTTGGTCTTATGGTTTATGAATTAATTTATAAGATTAAAAATTTAAACTTCAAGATTTAGATTTGATGATCTAGGTTTTGAAGTTTGATTAAAGGTTTGGGGGTATATGGCATAGGGTTAAGATTTAAGATTTGGGGTTAAGTTTTGGAAAATTAGATTTTCTTTTAAGCACTAAAGCTTGGTTTTATGTATATATAAGAATGGTTATGTTTTAGTTTTATTGTTTACAAAATAATTTCTACGATTAAGAATTGAATGTTCAAGATTTAAGTTTTAAGTTTATGATTTAGTTTTTGGAGTTTGGTTAAGGGTTTGGAGTTAAATTTTAAAATTTTGATTTTCTTAAATAGCGTCTGATATACGACTTATTGGCGACATTTACCATGCGGTGACCTTTACCATGAATCGCATCTTAGTCGCTAAACTAGCGACTATTTAACAACTACATGTTCCGTTATGCAATATAGTCATAAAGTAGTCGTTAAATTACGACTAAATTACCGACTACTTACAGTAGTCGCAAAATAGCGACTATTATATGACTAAATTTTTGTAGTCGTAAAATTGTCGCCAAATAGTCGCTAAATAGTCGCAGAAAATGACGACTATATATGTAGTCACCATTTGTAGTCAGAAAAACCATGTTTTCTTGTAGTGATTTCACGGAGATCGAAACTCTTTTTAAACACCTAGAATTAGCAAGGATGTATCTCACAAGTTCCTTCTCTTCGTCTCCTCCTCCATATTATTAGAATATAGTCCCACATCGGATGGGTTTGTGATTCTTAGGCAATATATATGGTGTGTGGCAATCCTTCTCTCTTGAGCTAGCTTTTGGGAGTGATTTAGGCCCATTACTAATATGGTATCAGAGCCTAGGTCCAAATCTAATTGTGGATCACCCGTGTCTTGGATATGGGCTTCGCCCCAACACCTAGAGAGGTCCAAACAAGAAATTCTCAAGATTTTAGGGCCTGAAGTCATGGATTTGGCCCATCTGGCCGCAGGGGCAAAATCATCATTTACGGAAGAGACATGAGTCCTAGGTAACTGGCCCACTCTAAATACAAGATGTCATTGTCAAAGCACGGGATCCGAAATATTGGTAATCAGAGAGAAAAAAGCAATTGTTCTCATATTAACTGTGCTTAGAACTTTGATTGCACTTTCTGTAAACTCTCACTTCAATTCTACGTTAATAAAAGGACCAGATCCGATTTATCCAATAATATATGCATTATTATATTGTTGATTTCATACATCAACAATTTGGCGCCCACCGTGGGGCTGAACGGAATCCTTTCTTGTGACGGATAGAATTTGAAGATCAAGGCGTTTCCAGAAAAATCAAGAAGCATGTCTCACGCCGATCTCTCCAGCAATGAAGGCGTCGACACCTCCACGCCATGCTCTCCCACGACACGTTGCATCTCCTAGGCCGACCATATGGGGGCACACCCGTGCTAGGACGAACAACCCTCAAGGTGCCAATAGGACCGAAGCAGCCACTGTCAAAGACGCTACGCTCCTTAATCGCGGAGCCATAGGCGCTCCGTCCTCAAATGGCGTAGCCATAGGCGCTACGCTCCCCGATCGTGTGGCCGTAGGCGCCACTCCAATCGATCGCGCAGCCGCAGGTGCAACATGCGTCGCTCCAACCAATGGTGTAGCCGTCGGAACTACGCGCATCGCCCAAACCATCTCACATAATCGTACACGCAATCGACGCACATCGCGCGCCCAACATCCGTCAACGTGCACCGTGTACCGCGTACTGCATCCAGCGTCCAGCGTCCTGTGCACGTTCCCGCACACTGCGATCCCGCCGACATCACCTCGCGTCCCAAAACTACGAGTACATCAAGTACCGAGCACGCCAATTCTCGAGCTCACCAACTATTGAGCTCGCCAAACTCTCGAGCTCGCCAACTCTTGAGCTCGCCCAAGATCTCGAGCATGCCAATTCTCGAGATCGCCAAGTCTCGAGCTCGCCACGATCTCGAGCACACAAAAGTCCAAGCACTTGTCACTCGCAGCCAGCAATCACACCAATATCCTCGTATCCACCACGCCCATATGCGAGCAATCACACACAAACGCAAGCTCGCTGACATCACCGCATATCCCGTAGCGGCAAACTCGCCCAACGTATCTCGTAGCGGCAAACTCGCCCATCGTATCTCATAGTGGCGACCTCGCCAACGTATCACGTAATGGCAACCTCGCCAATAAATCCCGTAAACGGCGACCTCGCCAACGCATCTCGACCTCGTCAACGTATCCCGTAAATGGCAACCTTGTCAACGTACCTCGTAGCGGCGACCTCGCAAACGCATCCCGACCTTGCAAACGTATCCCGTAAACGGTGACCTCGCCAACGTCTCTCGTAGCAGTGACCTCACCAACGTATCTCGTAATGGAGACCTCGCCAACGTATACCGTAAACGGCGACCTCGCCAACGCATCTCAACCTCACCAACATATCCCATAAACGGTGACCTCGCTAATGTATCCCGTAACGGCGAGCTTGCCACGATCTTGGTCTCGTCACAATCTCGAGCTCATCGCGATCAGCATGCCCACGATGCCAGCCTGAAACCTCGCGCCGCAAACCAAGACACTGGGACAATTCTCAAGCGCGCCACCACAACAAGACCCACACGTCATCCGCTAGATCCGTGCCACATCTGAGATCGTGCAACGCCTCCACGCGATCCAATACTTGTCTCCGCGCGACCCACTACATGCCTCTGTGCAACCCGCTACACGCCTCCGCACGACCGCGCTTCCCTCACCACACCATAGCCTCTACGCGCCAAGACCAATCACCTTCAATCGCCGTGCGCCATCAATCCCCACACGCCATCATACGAGCACCATCACGCAGCTCCGAGGCGAGAAACTTTGCCGCTACCGCACCTCGACCCATGAAGGAATGGCGCGCCAAAAAACCAATGGACGCAACGAGTACCAATCAAAAAAATAAAAGAAAATAAAATAAAAACAATATTGAGCACTTGATTTAACATTCTTTTCAATATGATTATCTCTAAGTACCCACGGGATAAGCCGGACGCAAGAGCCGCACCCAATGAGTTTTTGGGCAATACTGCCTTGGACATTGTCGCCCTGGCCAGGTGTACAGTTTCAAACGCGTTCCGCATGAATGCAGTGCTGAAATAATCCACAAACTTTACTTTTGAAAAGAATCAAAGCCGAGTCCATACTCGCAAGCGCTCCGCATGGATGCAGTGGTGAAATAATCCACATCCTTACTTTGGTAAGGATTTATAAGCCGAGCCCAGACTCGCAAAAAGCTAGCAGGGAGCAGAGTGAATAAGCCAAAGACACCGACTCTCACACTCTCGTAACTCTTGCAGCACCCACAGGGTAAGCCGGTCACGCTGACCGCACCTAACAAGTACGACAAGTCCATCTTGTCTACTCTAAGCATTATAGAAAAAAATGTATCCAGGGTAAACCAGGAGATGTCCTGCACCGCAAAATATGCCCCGCAACGACAAACATGAAAATTCAGAAGCAACTTCATCGTAATGAAGATAGCAAAAAAAAAAAAAAAAATCAGCGATAATCAACCTTTACACCTAAATCAGCAATAAGAGTATGAATAACCAAGTTCATGAAAAAAACATGTTCGCAGTACTAAAAAAATAAAAAATAAAAAATAAAAAAGCAAGAACAAAAGCAATAAACGATAATATGACGCGTCACTCATGAGCAGTCTCGTCGGCGCCTCCGGTAGCAAACTCTAGGAAGGGCTCGAGATCATCTTCACACCATGGCTTCGCGTCTAGCCGCAAATGCGGAGATCATCTTCACGACATGACTTCACGTCTAGTTGCAATCACAAAAATCATCTAACCGTTTCGTATGCGCGCCTCGACACCACGACTTCCTCGTATGATCCTAGCCACGTCAAGCTAAGTCATCTCGTCGTTTCGTATGCATGTCTCGACGCCACGAAGTTCTCGTATGGTCCTAGCAACGTCTAGCCAAATCATCGTGCCATTTTGTATGCACACCTTGACGCCACGATGACGTACATGCAACAACCACTCAAATCGCGGATTTCCACGACTAGTTCGTAACGTCCAAGCTCTTACGCGCCACCATATCAAGCGCGCCTCTACGATCTCCTCGCCACGACTAGCGCGCCCCCTGAGATTTGGGAAGAACACGCCCTAACGTCAATGCACACATGCATCATCACTCCAAGAACTGTGCGCCTCTCGGACCATCGCCCCAAAGCCAGAACGCCATCGAACGAGCCGACTCGCCAATAGGTACCAAGCCACTCCATACCTCGTATCAAGTTGCTATGCGCCTCGTATCAAGTCGTTTCCACCCAGAATCAAGCTCCACGCCTAGTATCAAGTCGCTCAACGCTTTGTACCAAGCTGCTCCACGCCAATACTCGTTACAAGCTCAACAATTCCGAGGCTCCGACGAGAACAGTCGACAAGAAGAAGGGTCAAGATTGGCACACCTTCGAACTCAGCTCGCCACCGCTCCATCGCGCCAAAGCCTTGAATGTTTCACAAGTCTCCAAATCAACAAGCCATCGCGCAACGACCATCATCACGACAAGATCTCCGTACCTTCAACCATCTTCACACGTGACCATGGAGCCACGGGAACCGATCGACAAACACGGCTTCACATGGAACCCTCAAAACTCTCGTTCAAAATCTACCACACCTAGGAAAACGTGCGCAACGCACTATTCATCCCTGAACTCTCCGGATGTCTCAAAAAACGTGCGCAATGCACTATTCATCCCAGAACTCTCTGGATGTCTCGAAAAACGTGCGCAACGCACTATACATCCTGGAACTCTCCGGATGTCTTGAAAAACGTGCACAACGCACTATTCATCCTGGAACCATGTATAGTGAGAGAGAGAGAGAGAGAGAGAGAATCATCACTTAAAAGTGATTCTAAAAGTGCAAAGATATCTTTCATTTAGTTGATTTCTTATCTTATTTTGACTAATGAGAGAAAGACTAATATGATTGCAGACAACATCATTTTAAAGTGTAAGGATAACTTGTCTTAGAGTACATGCTAAAAGTGATTAAAAAATATTATAAAGTCTAACTAATGAATTTCTTATCTTATATTGACTAATGAGTTAGAGAGAATAATGTTCAATGTGATTGCATAGAACATCACTTCAAGTTTTAAAGATAACTTTCCATAAATTACATGCATTGTATGTGGAAAATTACTTAATAGAAATTATAAAACTAAAAAGTAAGAGATTCATTATTCTTAAAAGCCTAATTAATGAATTTTTATCTTCTTTTGACTAATGAAAGAGAGACTAATAGGCTTGCATAAATATCTAACAAAAAGTATAATTTCCTCATGTACAAAACAAACTTATCCCTCAAGAACTTGTAACTTCAATCTCTCTTCCTGTTTTCATTGTCTCATGTAATCTAACCCAATGCTTTGACAACCACTCTCATCTATTCATCCATTTTCTCATCAAGTTCCAATAATAATAAGTTGTTTAATTGTTTCGAGTCACCCAAGAGAAATTCCAGAAAGGGTACATGTTTCATATTCAGTAATTGATAAGATTTGAAAGTACTTACGATATTTTCCTTGCAAATGATTACTGTATCAAATCATCAACCTTTTTAATTCAATGTTAGGTGCTTAAGTTGATGTAAATTCATGTTCTATTTTGATTTGTTTTCCAAAGATTAAGATGTATTTTCTTTTACGAGTGGTAAGGAATTTAGAACAATATATTAGTAAGTGGATATGTCCTCTGTGCACTGTTAATTTTATTGTATGAAAGCTTTCAACTTTGGATACTACTTAGTGTGATTTCAGTTTCTCTGTATGTTTAAAAGTATTCTTATCAAAAATTTATTTATTTAATACTCTTACTCAATTTGATTATATCAATTCATGTTTACTATTTTTTTTTTAATACAGTTCATGTTTACTTTGATTTGCTTTGTCGATCCAATTCCATGAGTATTCTATGTGGGCAGTTTGACAAATAGAGGAGGAAATAAGGTAGTGTGTCCTTTATGTGAGTTTTGTTTTAAGTTTTCAGAAAATTTTGGACTTTAGAAACCATTTATATCACATTGGGAAGTATTAAGTCATACAATATTATTTTGTGTGTTCACATAGGTGTCATGTAAATAATTAATGTTCGTAGAAAAACTAGAGGATTATATACTACATTTTGGTTACAGGGAGATGTTAGACTTCCCTTCGAATTTCAAATATAAGATAGAAAACATAATTAAAAAATAATTTTGCTGCTTTAATAAATACTAGGTTAGTATCCGCGCTACGCCGCGGGATTATTTCTCATTTTTTTAATAATATTTTGTTTTGTGTTTTCTGAAAAATTAATTGTTTTCAGTTTTTTTGTTATTATTTGTTGCTGTATATTTTTATTTATTATCATCACTTTCAAATCTATTGAATGTATCTTACGAGTTAAAAATTTCATTATGTAAACATTGACTACATAAAATTTTGATTACTATGATCAATCTGCTATAGAAATAGAATTAACGCATCACACTTATAGAATTATTTATTTCTCATTTTTTACCCCACCGGATCAATTCTATTTAACTTAATCCATAATTTTATATTTATACATTAATTTCATCTGATTTGTATTAAACATAGACTTTGTATCTACAATATATTTTATGAAAACTACCCTATGGTTTTTTATTCTCTTTTTCTAAACTAACTCTTTTTTTTCATAAAAAGACAGTCTTATCTTCACTATTAAATTTAAATACATATTTACTCTTAAAAAAAATTGTTTTTAAATTTTCGTGATTTTATATTAACATTTGAAAAGAAGAAAAAACATTAGGTACTTTAAAAAAAATGATTGTAGATACATTTATTCAAAAACTCTCCTTATTTAAAATTTTAGTTACTCATATACTTTGCAAAGAAAAGTTAGAATGAAGAATTTCAATTTTGGAATTAAAGGATAGGTTTCAATTTCATCAAGACAATTAGATCAGTTGACGATCTTTATGTAGACTTCATTTAGGAAGGAGCATCTCAGAATGTGCATTAGATATTTAAAGAGGCTAATTCCTAATTGCAAATCACACGGTTGGTTTGAGACTAACCACAAAAGACAACATATAAACTTTTAGAAAACAACAACATTCAGAGATAATAGATCTAAGCCTCACACTCTCACTTATGTGTCGGATAATTTATGAAAGCACTTGACATTTGCGCTGCTGTAGAAGAAGAAGCATCATCCTCCAAAGCCATTCCCTTGCACAAATCAGAACCTCCACTATCCCGGGCCTCATCGGCATCTTGTACTTTTCCATTTCTCTTGGTATTTTAACCAAAAAATCCCCAAGTGTGCTTCAAATTTATATGTGATAATTGATTCGCCATCATTGACGTCTTGTACTCATCTAACTCTTTATTTATCTCTCAAATGCTTCTTTGAAGCGATGACGTTTAAACTTTTCAAGCTGTGGAAGCTTCCTTGAACCGATCACAGCTTCAGCAAATCCACCGATGTCTCCACCGTCTAAATGAAGCAAGTGTTGGGTATGTAATTATCAAATTGGGCTTTATTCAAATGGGCTTTATTACCAAGTTTGGTGTTGTCGTAAATTGTGTTTCGACAAAAGTCTTTCTTCTTAAAAGGAGAAGTCGATCTTTTTGCTCTTTGTTGGTTGTAACAAGCAGAGAGATCAGAGATGGCTGAAATCTCTGATAGAAGGTTAGATTTTGTGCATATAAAAATAAGAGTCCAGCCTTCAATTTTATAATGGAAAATAACTTCTTCTCTTTTCTACTTCTTCGTCTCCTCTTTCTTCTTCTTCTTTTAATTCCTGATTTTGAGTTTGAGAGTTTCATCTCTTTTGAATTGAGTGCACAGTTCAACTGAGAGCAGAGTAAATCCTGGAGTGAGCCGTCTTGGTTATCTTGCACTGGGATTAGGCGGTATTTTGCTCAAGTGTAGTAGATTCTCTATGGCTATGCAACTTAAGCTTTTTTGTTCTTTCTTGTTTTTTCTGAGTCTGAGTCTGTTCTGATTCCAACAGCAAGTCTCTGATTTGTCTAATTAAATGATGGATTCCTTTGAGTTTGATATACTCTCCTTTTCATTATTTATCAAAGATTTTCTGAGCTCGATTCTGTGTACTCATCGATAATCTCATAGACCTAAGTCTTTGAGTGCCTTATTTTAGTTATATACATCTCGCGTTATGCAACCCCTCTTTTCTAATTCCAACTGTACCATGATTCCTATGGTTAGAGTTAGAGGAAGAGGGAGAGTGAATAAAGAGAATGACATGAAAGAAAATAAAACTTATGTGTATTAATCGAAATGTTTTAATTGGTTATTCATTTTAACTGATGTGTCAGCACCAGCTTCAATGTTGAGGCTGATGTGTCACACCAGGAATGCAACACATCCTTCTTTTATCGTATTGATGTGAACCATTTATTTTTTTCATTATGTCGATGGTATGATTCTAATGTGATAACTTTCAGTTTGTTGTCCTTATAACAGTTTCGAAAATGTTCATGCTTTGTTTTTTACAGGAGGTTTTTTTTTGGAAAATGGAGATAACAGAAATGATAACACCGAATTTAGACAATATGAATGCCATGTCTGGAGGAGCAAATTTTAACTAATTAATGAACAACTTGACATGGATGGACGTCTTGGTAGTGAAAATCAAGATGATGAAGGAGAGGCAATGGTTGAAGAGACTTTATCAGGTATAAAAAAACAACATCCTCTTGGGTAGTGTTAGCTTTGGAAGAAGAGTTTATTTTGTTCTAAAAAGGTTTTGATTTTTTAGTGGTGTAAAGTAAACATCTACATAGCCAAACTGAGGAATGTTCTACAATTTTTTGGGTTAGACAACTTAATATTAATTATTTTCTTATATATGCTTTCGAAAAACTCTTTCGTTTACAAGGTATCAAATGGTTCTAAATTGAGTTTACTTTTGTTTGTGGTGTACATGTCACTCTTAGTTCATTTGTTTAGTTTTTCTCTAGTGGAGTGAGAAAATCTGAGCAAAGACATGTCATCATTAGAATTAAGGGCATCTCCAACCCATATCTCCATTTTTTTCTTCAAAATGGAGTAACTCTATTTTGGAGTTGGGTTTTACTCCAACCCTACTCCATTTTGGAGAAAAAAATAGAGATCTCCAAATTGTAGTGTAAAGAAAAAAAAGATGTCTCCAAATATAGAGAAAAAAATGGAGATCTCTATTTTGGAGATGAAAATGGAGATGGGTTGGAGCAAAATTGACTCCAAACTCCATTATGGAGATGAAAATGGAGATGGGTTGGAGTTGGTCTAACGTAAGCTAGTCCAAGGACTTCGGTTATTTTGGTTTCTCGGTTAATTCGATTTTAAAATTGCAAAACCGAAATTTGTTTTAAAACAAAAAAAATCGGATTTTTCAGTTATTTAGAACTAATTTCAGGTTTTTCAGTTTATTCGGATTGTTCGATTATTTTAGGGGTAAATTTTGGTTTTGTTAAATTTTTTCCTAAAAAATAAAATAAAAATAAAAAATAAAATAAAAAATTCAGTTAACCGGTAACTGAACCGAAATAACCGAAATTTTTTGGTTTTTTGGAAAAAAAACTGTACCGATCGGTTCAACCGCGATAGCCGAAACCGAACCGAACATCCAAAATATCAGTTCGGTTTGGTTTGGTTATTTCTGTTTGGTTTATAATCGCATGCCTAACTTAAGCTATTGGCTTGTGATTCATGTGAACATTTTGAACTTGTTATAATCTTAGTGTAGACCATCACACCAAAAGGTTGAATACATGATTAAAAAAAGATTTCAAGCTTAAACAAGAGAAAATGATGATGAATTTACCTCCCAGTTCGCAGGACAAGAAGGCCTTCTTTGATCAACTATTTTCTTTCCGCTATGCACTGAAGACTCCATATTCCATCATCATGCAAGATTCTTGCACAGATTGGTTTGGAAATACAGTTGAGGTTGCAATGACCGGTCTCACCATGTTATATTCCAAAAACAGATAATCGAAAACAATGAAGATGATGAAGAGAGCTTTTGTGGAGAGCACATAAATATATATATCGAGCTAGAGCCATAACAAACAGTAATTATCATTTAAGAGAATGCTAATATAACTAGCTTCAATACTTGTATTAAGAATCTTAAAGAGGGAAAAAACTCATTGGAACATTAATTCTACAACTTTGGTAAATCTATAGTTCTTTGAGCTTGTGTAGCTTGTATAAGAAATAACTAGTCAAGAAAGTATTCTATGAAAGCCACGCGCCATGTAGAAAAATCATGATGACCAGTTGTCATGGCACGTGACCGTCACGGAAAACGTTCGCCAGTGATTTTCTTATTCAAACCTCATGAGCCCAAATAGGTATACCTAATCCAATTTTCAAAATATTAATTTTATAATCATTTGTTTTCCCTCTTTAGGACTCTCAATTAGGTAGTGAATCTAGTTATATTGGTAGAGTTTTAATGATAATTATTATTTGTTATGGCTCTAGGTTGATATATATAGGTGCTTTTCACAAAATCTCTCTTCATCATCTTCATTGTTTTTGTTTATCTGTTTTGAAATATAACATGGTGAGACCAGTCATTGGAACATCAACTGTGATTCCAAATCATTATGTGCAAGAATCTTGCATGATGATCGAATATGGCAAGCCTTATGTGCATAGCGGAAGGAAAAGAGTTGATCAAAGAAAGCCTTCTTGTCCTGCGAACCGGGAGGTAAATTGATCATCATTTTGCCCTGTTTTTACTTGAAATCTTTTTTCTCATGTATTCAACATTTTGGTATGATGGTCTACACTAAATTGTAACATTATTTTTGTTTGACAGAGAGATATTCTAAAACAAGATTTGGAGATGTTTTGGGCTTACCATAATTCCACAGGTAATTCATTTCAGTATTGTTAAGAGCATTATCACAGAAAAAAAACATATTTATATAACATAATTAGATCTCAAATATATTTTCCGGCTTACCCTTATCCAAACTCTCTGAGTTATTTTGGTGAATACAGGGTTGCAGGAAAAGGTTGATTTACCTCAAACGAGGATCAAACAAGTTATGAAATCCAATCCTCAAGTCAAGGTTTATAAATTCACATACATTGTGTCTTTCGATAATCCTATGATTTTTTTTTATTGTGCTTGGAGTTTTTCAAAATTTCCATTATGATAAAAAATTCTCTTGTTAAATTTAGATAATGTTATTGTTAGTGATTTTACTGTTCAAATAATCATGAAATAGGGGTGACAAATAAAAATATGTTGTTTTATTGATTTTATTAGAAAACAAAATTGTTGAGTGTAATCAATTTATTTTTTCAGATGGTCGGATGGAATAGTCCTGTTCATTTGGCTAAAGCTTGTGACATTTTCATTCAGGAGGTAACCCTCCGTGCCTTGACACAAACTCAATCACACTCTCGCACCACCATCCGAAGTTGTGATATATATGAAGCCTTAAAAACTTCGGATATTTATGATAAATTGGCTGATAATGTATTTTTTGAAAAATGCTTTGTCAACCATCAGGTTAGATTCTCATCTTTTGCAATCTTACCTTATGAAATCAACTAAATTTGTGTTTATGTTTTACATAATGTATGTTATCCATGTTAATTATGCTAATATTCTCTTCTCAAACTATTCTGTTATGTTTTAGGGTATGTCGCCACAAGGTGTCGTACATGGGCAACTGAATGCACCTGCAAATGTGGATGTGCCAAAAATGAAAGCTCCGATTGATATAGACCAAATTCAGCAGGTATATCAGTTGACGTTTTGATTGGTTTTACTTGAGAACAAACAAGATGATGCAACTCTAAGTTAGATATCTTGTCTGTTTCTTGCATTTTCAGCAAAGTCTTACAATCTAATCGCTGATGAATTTATTGAGATTGGAAAGTTTGAGCTCGACCCTAAGCTCGAGGTGGTTTTTTTTTTTGAACTTCTATGTGCACAACAAACTTTGAAAAAAAAAAGAGAACCGAGCTAATAACAATGGATTTCAAAAACACAAAAACTCTTAAAGGATTTGGTTGTTCTTATGGCTTTGATTTTGCAGTGAAAATTGTCTTGGTGGAAGCTGTTATGGAAGAGAAACTCAGCTGAAAGATGGAGAAGAAATATGAAGAACAATTCACCCAAAACCATGTTTTTGAATATGATGCTTGTGAGAAATTTGTTGAAATGGGTAGTTTTACCTTTAAATATTTAAACATTCTTATATGTATGATTAACTTGTGGCCAAAACAAAAGCTGTATGGCCAGTAAGCCATAACTAATTTTGAGAATTAAGTACATTTAAAACAAAATATACAACTATCTGCAAGTAAAATACACCACTAGACTAAATAGCTTGCAATGAACTGCTTGTAACTTTTCATGTAAATGCAATCTAAACCTTTTATATCACAGTTAGAAAAGATATGAATATTCCCAGCTTGTAACTTTAACTATTTTTCGTAACTTTAATTAGCACATACCTCATTGTTCACGTTATGTAACGCCCGTGTCCCGAAAAAAATATGAAATATTGAAGTTTATATCGAGAATTAGAGTGGAGTTGGTTTAATTTCCGATTGGTTTGCTAAGCTGGTCGATTTATTAATTAAATCAAAGGATGGTTAAATTAATTCCGGTTTAGGTAAATCTTGGTTTAATTTAATTAAACCAGAAATCCTATTATTTATCAAGTGACGCTTTCTTCTCCTTTGCTGGGTGGCTGTTGTTAACATTGTTCTGATCAGAGAGAAGGATAAAAAGAGAGAGAACTCTTGGTTATTTGGTGTAAAGGAGAAAGAGAAGGAGATCAAGCTTTTTCCTTAGAGTAAAGAGAGAAACAGAACTGTCAGGATTTGGGAAAAGGAGGATCAGACTGCTCAAATCGTTTCGGAAGTTTCGTGGGACACGTTTTCTCAGACGCTAATTGGGACCATCGGGGATTGTAACTGAGATCGTGGCCTCATCTGGTTTCTGACCGGCACAAGATTTTTGTGGGAGGCTACGTGACGTCTAGGGCTAGCTTTTCATCGGAGGGATTTGATAGTTAACGGACATTTCTAGACTGTTGAAGACGCAAGGAGAGTTTCTCCTGGTTATTTTTGTTGTTAGAATCAGCTTGTTAAGGTGAGTGCGTGACCATGAGCTTATCTGAGCGAATGGGTTGTATGACTTGTTTTGTGTGATGATGTGTAGGTGTGGTGAATGTGTTATTGGGTGTTTTATTATAATGACTAGTTTGTTATGTTTTATTTGTGGTTGTACTCTTGATTTGCTTGTGTGTATAGATCGTAGATGAGAGGATAGCCTTAATGGGTATTTCTAGTAATACTCACGCATCTCATTTTGTTTGTAGTGCAGGTAATGCATGTGTAGGGTGAAATCATGACGATGAGGATGAGGATGATTTAGGTTCTCAGTTGTATTATTGGTTTGGTTATTTATGTTGAAACCTGGTTCATGCTAGGTTGTTGGTTTATATTGGTTATGATTGGTATTGTATTTTAATATATTAGAGTTGGTTTACTATGTCTTCCGCTGTGCATGTTGATTTATTGTTGGTTTATTGTGTGGGTTGTAATTAAATATTATGGGGTAATTAATTATATTATTATTATTAAAAAAATGGGTCAGGTTGTTTCAGTTTGGTATCAAAACCCTTACGGCTCTAGGGCGGGTTAATGGATGGTTTAGAGCGGTTTAGGAATTTAATTGGCTGAATTATTTTCCTATTGTTTGATGCATGATGTTGTGTGATGGAATTGATTATGAAGTCCTAGAGTCATTCTCTTCGAGCCTTCAATGAGATTTCATGGTAAATTGTTTTGTGTGTTGTTAGTTGTGTAGTGTTTTTAGCTTATATGCGGGAACACGCCGGTATTGGGAAATATCGTTAATGGTGATTCATGGAAGTGGATGTTTTAGGAATGAAGTTCCGAGAATTTAAAATGGAGATGTCTTTTGGAATTTTGACTTGTGTGTCATTTGGAAAAGAAAATAGCTCAGGATTTCTATAAATGGAAAGTTTCCATAAATAAAAAGTTTTTAATAGTGAAAAATTTTATGGGAGTTAGAGCTTGGCTATTTGTGGAAAGTGCGGTTGAAAAAAAAAGAAAGCTCTATGAATAGTTAGAACTTATCTATTTTTGGAAAGGGCGTGTGTAAACACCCGAGTGGTTGGGATGTTATAGAGTTGGCCTGAAGAGTGGTCATGGTGGTGGTGATATTCTGGTGAGGGAATATGGTGGTTGGTAGGATATTGCGATGTTTTACGCAAACCACGGGAGGTAGTTCCGGTAGGGAGATGCTTATAGACGTTATGACATGTTTGCTCATGAGGAGATGATTAGTTCTCCTAGAGAGATGAGTAGTTCTCCAGAGGAGATGATTAGTTCTCCAGAGGAGATGATTAGTTCTCATGAGGGGATGATGAGTTCCTCTGGTGCACCGCGGGCTTGATCGGCAGAGGAGATGATTAGTTCTCCTATGGAAATGATTAGTTCACCAGAGGGGATGAGTAGTTCCCTTGGTACCGAGATCTCGGGGGTGACGGTCTTGTTGCGCAACGAGGACGTTGCGATCTGTTAGTGGAGGTGAATTGTGACACCCTGGTTTCAGAGGCTTGCAGAGAGATTCAAAAGAATTGATTTGGCCACCTATGTCACTAAGATGCACTTAACTTTTCGGTCAAAGGTACTGAGAGAACCCTAGAGTTAAGCGTGCTTGCGCTGGAGTAGTCTCAGGATGGGTGACCTTCCGAGAACTGATTGTCGGAACTGTGTGAGTGAGGATGTGGTGATTTGTAGGAACGGTAACAAGTCTTTAAAATCTCCCAAACGTAGCAAACCAGCCGTCGGATAGAGAGGAGCTCACGGGCCTAGTGAGAGGACGTGAGGCCCATTAAAGAAGGAGAGCCCATGGACTGGGATTAGATATGGGGGCCACTATGAGGTGGCGGTCGGGGCGTTACAATAGCCATAAATATAAAGTTTCTAAAAATAGAAAGTTTTATGGGAATTATAGCTTGGCTATTTATGGAAAGTGTGGTTGCAAACAAATAGAAAGTTCTATAAATAGTTAGAACTTGTCTATTTTTTTAAATGGCGTGTGTAAACACCCGAGTGGTTGGGATGTTTTAGGGTTGGCCTGAACAGTGGTCATGGTGGTGGTGATATTTCGGTGACGAAATATAGTGGTTGGTAGAAAATTGTGATATTTTACGAGGATCACGGGGGTGGTCCGGGTTGGGGAAATGCTTATAGATGTTATGACCGTTTGCTCTAAGGGCGGGGGGATCTTGACCAACCCACGAGGAGATGGGGGTTCCCTAGATATCGATAACTCGAGGGACTGCTACAACACCCAATATTAACTACGAACCTCCCCCCCACACCATTCTTCATCAGTATTCCATAGCACCCCGCCTGCAGCTGCATATCAGTGTTCAGTTTATACCAACCCTGCTCTGGAGCCACCCAACCAACTTGCTGCTCAACCCCTCGTCCCTGTCTACTCTGCACACAATTTCGTGAGTTTGCCAAAGTAACTTCCACAGCAAGGTCTTTAATGAAGCGAACCCGATCGTGACACATCCTATTATCACCAAACACATCACAACACCTCCATTTCCAGCTCCACCATATGGCCATAGCAAAGGTCGTGGACCAGTCCCCTTCCTTGGTCGCAAGTCCATGTTTCAGATTCTCAAACACCCATTCAAACAAAGAGGTAGTCAAAAACCCTCGTCGTTTGCTAGGCGGGATAATAAGTATCCACAGTCCAGCCATTGCTGGGCAGTCTCGAAGTACGTGAATGATTGTTTCTATACCCCCAATACAAATTGTGCACACATCTGAATCACATAAGTGTGCCTCCGCTTACGCTCTGCATTTGTCATAATTGCCTGCTGCACAACTAACCAGAGAAACAACTTAACCCTTTCCGGTGCTACTAC
This sequence comes from Camelina hispida, assembly GCA_023657505.1. NCBI lineage: Eukaryota > Viridiplantae > Streptophyta > Magnoliopsida > Brassicales > Brassicaceae > Camelina > Camelina hispida. The sequence goes on along the minus strand of CP094635.1, from coordinate 22,206,641 downwards.
CCGCCATATCCACTGATAAAAGCTTGACATGTTCTGTCTTGGTGCATCCGCTTTTGTCAGGAGACTATATGCAGACTTAACTGTGAATTTACCTTCGGGACTCTCCCCCTGACAATCGATCCTTATCTCCAGTAAAACTATCCAACACGACCGCCATGAGCTCAAGTCGAGTATAATCTGGCACAAACGGTGATATGTGCGGGAGATCCCAACCAGTCCCATCTCTCCATAGATCCCGAGCTGTTAAACTTTCATGACCAGGTGTTATAAAGAAACTGCCAAACACTTTTGCGTTCACCACCTATAACGTCGTCGCTCTCTTTGTAATCGAGTTCTAGTATCATTGTCCAAATAGACAACCACCGTTTTGACAAAATCATGGTAGCCACTGCATCTTTTGTTGGGACAAACAACAATATTTGCACAAGCAAATCATCCGGTAAAGTATTGATCATGTTTTCACCTAAAATATTACACAAGGAACACGATCTTGACGCAAATGTTATGAATTAGTGATATGCATGCACACACCCAAAGCCGGCCCAACATTCACGAGTGTCCTACTCAAAAATCTAAAAATGTACCTTTTTCACCTATTACAAAAGTTTTAGGTTTTCTATAGAAGGTCACAACTTGATATTTTAAGCCCCTTTTGCATATTCTACAAAAGAAAAAAAAAAAAAAAAACCTTTTACATCTAAATAAAAAAGTCCTTATACATATCCTACAAAAAAAAAGGTCTTTTGTTTAACAGATTTTTAAGTGAAAAAGACCTTCAAAATTTTAGGTCCGAATCTTTAGTGGCTTCTTCTGTGGGCCGGACCTGCACACACCCATTATATATTGCAATTTTGTTTTAAAGAATACATCAAAAAAGAAAGCCTATTAATTTTTTTACTAAATAGTTACTGATTTTCTTTCCCAAGTAACCTTTTTATATTGCTTATGTGGATAAATAATTTATTTAAAGTTTTGATATGAATACCTTAAAATAATAAATCATAAATTATGTAGGAGTTATAGAGAATTAGGAAAATATGAAAAATTAAAAAAATGTATTTTATAAATTAAATAAAAATTATTATATAAAAAATATCTTGAGGCAGATATTGTTTAATAAATTGTCTTTAATAAATTATTTTTAAACACATTATTTATTGTTATTCCCTTTCATAAAAATATTAAGACAAAAATAATTGTTAACATTTGTAGAAAACAACTATAGATTTGTGTCTTAAAAATTACATTTATATGCTTATTTCCATAAAAAGGGAAAAAATAAATAAATACATTAATTAAAGTACAGTGTATTTCTAAATTAAATAAATCAAAAGTTCAGTGTCCTTGTTCAAATGATAAGGAATTTCATCCTAATTTAAACTTAGAATATATATGTCTTCTAAATCAAAATTGAAAACTCTAAAACTAATGATAAAATTTTCTTTATTTTTCATTTTAATTTTATAAGCAGAAAATATGATTCCATTGAGAACCAGAAAAATATTAAAATAATATTTACCTTTGTCACAATGAATCCTAAACTACTGTCTAGTAAAAACTAAAAATGAAACGACAGTTTTGAACTCATAATTATAATTTATAAGCATGTCGAGAATTATGAGAACAATTTATGTGTTTTGTTCTTTTAGGGCATGAGGTGAGGGCAGAGTGTTTCCTCAGAGACTCACCCGCGATCACCACAAAGGAAGCTCTCTTTTAAAGCAAAGCTCTCAACGAGTGCAAATGGCTTCCATTGGTGCGTTAACTTAGAATTCTTGCATTTGACCATTAAGCTTTGAAAGAACCTGAGGTTAAACCGTCTGGTCCTGGTGCTTTTTTTTATTTAGCTTCATCAAAACTCTTTGAATTTCCTCAAAAGATGGAATAATGGACATAGATGGAATAGTTTCATTTCTTTGATTGTAGGCTTTGTAACCAGCTCGGAAGAATCAAGATAGGAGGAAGAGTCTTTGGTGCTACAATGTTCATGACACTACAAGAAAACATCACCAATTCTGACCACATTTCCGATTGATATATTAGTCGGCTTATAATACGACCATTTTCCAACCGTTAACCGACGCGAGTAAAAAACAGTTGGTAATCGGTTGGAAATTAGCGACACATATATATGGTTGGATATCGGTCGGAAATTACCGACCAAACTACCGACCATTAAATCCATTGGTAAAAACCGACTATTTTCCAGCCAGATTTTCGACGATTATAAACTCGGTCGATAAATAGTTGGTTTTAAGCGACCAGTATTATGGTCGGTAAGCGGCTATAAATTGTCGACTGATTTTCGACCGACATATTACCGTTTGCGAATCGATTGGTACACGGTCGAAATCATGTTACCGTTGCAATAGATCCATTAGTTACCGTTGTCATATTCGAAATCGGTCGGAAATCGGTCGGTTATGTTCTGAAATTAGTATATAAATTCTCAACATGTATTGTGTCGTTTGTTGTACAAACAAAATCCAAACACTTACAATGGCTTCACGAAATCAGAATCAAAGAGAATGGATGTATAATACGCGGTACAATTCTAGCACTGGGCTTTTGACGGAGGAGTTTGCTAACGGACTCACCAGATTTATGGAGTTCGCCACTAATCAAGAAATTTGCAAAAAAAAAGGGTATGATGCTCTGTCCATATCCTATTTGTGATAATAATAAATTTATCGATATAAATATGGTGTGGGATTATTTGTATAGTTATGGGTTTAGACCAATGTTTTGAAACTCGGACCGGACTGGCCGGTCGAACCGGTTTAACCGCGAACCGGAAGGTATCCTGGTCCGGATATTACTTAAAAACCGGATACTAAGAAACTCAGCTAAAACCGGAAAAACCCGGCTAAAACCCACTAACCGGCGGTTTAACCGGCGGTCCGGGTCAATTTGGGTCAATTTCAACACTTAAATCATACACTTAAACAGGCATATATAAAGACCAAATCATGTACTGTTTTCTTTATTATCCTCCGATGTGGGACAAAATTTGAGTGTACCTGGTTTCCTTCTTTTTTTAATTCGTTCAGTCACATTGTCATTTTTTCTAATATTAATTTATGTGGAAGGTAGAAATAATTTTTTATTAGTTCTCCTATTATATCTTGCTGTTCTTGTTTAGATTTAAAATCATAAGAAATAAAATTTGATAATTATTGTTCAAAAATATATACTAACTAATAAAAAAAATATGGAAAAATATTGTTTGGAAATTCATAAAATCAAAGTATAAACATATATATATATATATATATATATAATGAAACTCAGTAAATTAGTGACCCACGGTCAGACCGGGTCGACCCGGTGACCCGGTGACCCAGAAGGTTGTCCGGTTCGTTTTCCGAGTCAGGTTTAAAAACATTGGTTTAGACCAAATTATAAGGTGTGGTATTATCATGGAGAAGTTGATTTAGGGAATGTAGCTAGTACTAGTGCATCTGTTAAGGAACAATTAGAAAAACCTAGAGGCGGAAACATAGGTATGGTTCAAATGGTTAATGATTCATTTCGTGAAAATATTCCCTCATTTATTGAAGATGGAAACATAGGAGAGGAACCAAATTTAGAAGCTAGGAGATTTTTGATATGTTAGATGCAGCTAAGGTGCCGATATATGATGGTTGTAGAGAGGGTCATTCCCCTTTGTCAGCTGCAACTAGGATGATGACCATAAAGACAGATTACAATTTGTCTGAGGATTGTGTTGATGCGATAGCTGATTTTGTGAAAGATTATTAACCAGAAGATAATCTATCACCGGCTAACTACTATGCGGTGGAAAAAATGGTGTCTAGTCTTGGTTTGCCATACCAAATGATTGATGTTTGCATCGATAACTGTACGATTTTTTGGAGAGCCGATGAAAACAGGTCATCATGTAAATTTTGTCGCAAACCTCGTTATCAAGAAACCGGTGGGAGAGTACGATTTCCGTATAAGCGTATGTGATATTTTCTGTTGAGTGAAAGACTGAAAAGATTATACCAATCTGATCGCATGGCGGCTCATATGAGGTGGCATGCAGAGCATTCTACCCACGGAGATATTGCACATCCCTCGGATGCAGAGGCATGGAAACACTTTCAAGCAGTTTATCCGAGTTTTGCAGCAGAGAGCTGAAACGTCTACCTCGGATTATCTACAGATGGTTTTAATCCATTTGGGAAGCATGGGAGGCAGTATTCATCGTGGCCATTCATTGTAACACCTTACAATTTACCGCCATCTGTGCATGAAACGAGAGTTTTTGTTCCTCTTCATTCTTGTTCCCGGGCCAGAACATCCAAAGCGATCTCTTGATGTGTTCTTACAGCCATTGATTCAGGAGCTGAATGATTTATGGATGCACGGTGTTGAAACTTACGATGTTTCATGTCAAGATAATTTTTGGATGCACGCAGCGTTGATGTGGACCATAAGCGATTTTCCAGCCTACGGGATGCTATCAGGATGGACAACGCATGGGAGATTATCATGTCCATATTGTCAGGATTACACAGATGCATTCCAATTAAAGCACGATCGAAAGACGTGTTGGTTTGATTGTCACAGACGTTTTTTGCCTAGCCGTCATCCATATCGTAGAAGTAAGATGCTGTTTACGAAGAACAGAGTTGTTCAAGATACTCCACCACCAGAGTTAAGCGGTCAAGATCTGTTAACGCAATTAAGAGATTTTGATGCAGAAATGACTCCAGATTGCGGTGGAAATGGACATGTTCGGCATAAACAGAGTATTTTCTGGAAATTGCCATATTGGAAAGATCTTCTATTAAGGCATAATCTAGATGTCATGCACATTGAGAAGAACGTTTGTGATAATTTGCTGAATACAATGTTTAATGTTCAAGGGAAGACAAAATATAATTTAAAATCAAGATTAGATTTGTCGGATATATGTGCACGTGCTGACCTACATGTCATGGCAAACGACAAAGGTCCAATTCCTGTATTTAGATTGGATCAAGATGCGAAGGAGGCGTTTTTCCAATGGATTATCCAAAGTATTAGATTTCCTGACGGATACGCTTCCAACTTGCGAAACTGCGTTGATAGTTCAGGACGTGAAACTCTCAAGTTTCTTCATCCCAAAGTGCAGCGAGGAGCTATTTGGTAAATTAAAAGTTAAACCTATATATATTTGAGATTTATTAGTTAAAATTAGGGTAGCCCATTGATGTTATTAACTGGTTTTATGTAGGTTTAAGCATGATCCATATGGTGTAATTACAAAGTCTATCTTGAGAATGCAAAAAACAGATGTCAAACATGCTTTCATGACATATCGTTCTCTTCCCCCTGACACTAAAGAACGGTGGTTTAAAGCTTTTGCAGTAAGATTTCTTCTATAATATATGTTCGATTCACATAATGTTTTTCTCTTGTTATTTACTTCATTTGTGTTTTTTTGTTGTTCAGCATGAGTTTAACTGGGATCCCAGCATAACAAAAATAGTTGAGAGCGGGTTTGACAAACAAGCTGCCTATTCTTTCTCTAAGAACTTAGCTGAGTGGAAAGCCAAATGGAAATGCAATAAAGAGAAACCTATACATATGTCAGATGATTTATGGAAGGAGTACATTACTCTTGGCGTGATGAGAAAGTTGCAGGATTGGCAGCAACAAACTCACAAAAAAGGAGAAGCAACCCAAATGGTGAACGAATTCCAGTGCACTTCAATGGAGCTAAATCATTCTATAGGCGTAAAGATGAGATGGTAATTTTGAATTTCTTTACATTTCTTAAGAATTATCATTCCAATGCATACTAATCATGTTCTTTTACCATGTATATAAGACTATTGAAAATGGTGGAGTAGAGCCTAATATGATAGCTTTCATTGAGGATGTTTATAAAAGTCAAAAAAAAACTGGCAAGATTGTCTACAAGAAGGCTAAGCAGATTGTGGAGACTTTAAAAGAACAGGTGCATAACCTCCAATCTAAAGAGCCACTTGAAGATGGATCGGTTCAGCCTACCATACTCTCTTGTTCTGAGATAAACGATTTGGTTCGCAAGGTGCGGGGATTTCTTTTTCACTCTTAACATGCTTTTTACTATCTTACATCAACACTTGGATCCTTGACATGCACCTCTTAACTACCTGATTTTTAATATGATGTTTCCATATTTTTAACACTAGGATGTCGGCCAGTGCGTTACCGCACGGGAAAGTAAAAACTTGAAATGATTAACATTGTTAATTTTACATTTCAAGTAAAAAACGGAACAAAACATTTGTTGGATCAAAACATTGCAACTTTATATAAACAAAGAGTAACAAAAATAAAAATGTGTGAAATAAAAAGATGTAAAAATTAATAGATGTGATCTTTGAAACATTAAGGTACAACAAAGAGGTGTCAACATAGAGGTATGAAATAAAAAAGGTGTAAAAATAAATAGATGTGATTTTTGAAACATGGAGGTACAACAAAGAAAATGCAAAACTTAAGAGGTGTGATTTTTGAAAGATGGGGACATGACGAAAAGACACGATTAATAATATGCAACTGTTGGGATCATTAATAATTTTAAACCGTTAGATGGAAAAGTGGAACTAATCTCATCCATTGGATTAAAGTTGACACAAAAAGTGGGTTTGCTATTATATATTTAAGAAATTAAAAAAACACTTCAATAAAATAATTCTTTTGTTTTACTTATTAACTTGTAAGTTTTGAAAATACTCAATAAACAATATTTTGAAACTTGTTTATGTTGTCCAGAAAAGTTTCTATATAATAAACAAAGAGGTGTAAGACATAGAGGCGTGAAATAAAAAGGTGTAAAAATTAATAGATGTGATCTTTGAAACATGGAGGTACAACAAAGAGGTGTAAACATAAAGGTGTGAAATAAAAAATGTGTAAAAATAAATAGATGTGATTTTTGAAACATGGAGGTACAATAAAGAGATGCAAAAATTAAGAGGTGTGATTTTTGAAATATGAGGGTACGACGAAAATACACGATTAATAATTTGCAACTATTCGGATCATTCATAATTTTAAACCGTTAGAGGGAAAAGTGGAACTAATCTCATCTGTTGGATTAAAGTTTACACAAAAAAGTAGGTTTGCTATTATATATTTAGAAAACGCTTCAATAAAACAATTCTTTAGTTTTACTTATTAACTTGTAAGTTTTGAAAATACTCAGAAAGCAATTTTTTGAAACTTGTTTATGTTTTCCAGAAAAGTTTGTATATAATAAACAAAGAGGTGTAAGACATAGAGGTGTAAAATAAAAAGGTGTAAATATTAATAGATGTGAAATTGAAACATGGAGGTACAACAAAGAGGTGTGAAATAAAAAAGGTGTAAAAATAAATAGATGTGATTTTTGAAACATGGAGGTACAACAAAGAGATGCAAAATTTAAGAGGTGTGATTTTTGAAAGATGGGGGTACGATGAAAAGACAGGATTAATAATTTGCAACTGTTGGGATCATTAATAATTTTAAACCGTTAGATAGAAAATTGGAATTAATCTCATCCGTTGGATTAAAGTTGACACAAAAAAAGTGGGTTTGCTATTATATTTTTTAAAAAACACTTCAATAAAACAATTCTCTAGATTTATTTATTAACTTGTAAGTTTTGAAAATACTCAGAAAACAATTTTTCGAAACATGTTTATGTTATCCAGAAAAGTTTATATATAAGAAACAAAAAGGTGTAAGACAGAGGTGTGCAATAAAAAGTTGTAAAAATCAATGGATGTGATCTTTGAAACATGGAGGTACAACCAAGAGATGTAAACATAGAAGTATGAGATAAAAAAAAGTGTAAAAATAAACATATGTGATTTTTGAAAGATGGAGGCACGACGAAAAGACACGATTAATAATTTGCAACTATTGGGATCATTAATAATTTTAAACCGATAGATGGAAAAGTGTGTGCGGTTTTAACTAGATTGAAGTTTATATCTGTATATCCACCATATATTAGGAATTGATTTCCCACTTATGTCTATGAATCGGTACCATCATGTTCTTCAATCAACAACAGCAAAAACAAAGTTGATGTGGTGAAACATGTGATAATAATATCTCACCTTTTGATGTTTTCTTCTTTGGATTAAACACTAATTTTAGAATTTACTTGCATTTTTTTTCTTTGGCAGATTCCAGATCACTCTAAAAGTGATTGTTATACATTATGTTTTTAAACAAATTATATATACAGATTAATTAGAAAGTCATCAAAGACTAAATAAGCTACCTTTAGTAGATCTTTTCTTTCTAACTTGACTTGTCATTTGGTCGTGCTTACGCTTTCTAGAATTTGATTTTGTGTTGTCACAAGTATGTCTGACTTTTTTCTCGACACTCTCTATTTCTATGCTCATTTGTAATATTTCTATATATTATCAAAATGTTTGATACCCAGAAAGTATAAGAAATTAAAATTCAACTAAAAATTTAAAAGCTTTATTTACAAAAGAATGGAAACTAACCTGGATCATTTATATCTAATGGACATCCTACATAAAGAAAAAAGATTTTTACATTTATACCATGTTTGTTAAAAAAAAAAAAAGGTTAAATAATAGAACATATATAAATTTATAATTATACCATGTTTGTTAAAAAAATTTTGGCTTAGCATCACTGCATATCATCGTGCCTCTCATATCTTGGTTTTGGTTTTTCCAGGAAGTAAAAAAATAAAATCTGCACATTGAGAATTAGAAACATTAGCTATGCAAAAAAATATAGCACGCGTATTTATTCAACGAATCAAAAACATAAAAACCGGAAAGGCTAAAAATATTGAAGAGACTAAAAGTTTACAAAACTAAGATTAATGTATGAACTTAGTAGTGTCGACTAACAATAATAATAATCTAACCGAAGAGACACTACAGGTCAGCGAAAATATTAAATTACCTTAAATTAGAGATTGATGCTTGTTAGTTAAAAAAACACTTCAATTAAACAATCTTTTAGTACTCATAAAACAATTTTTGAAACTTATGTTGTCCAAAAAAGTTAATATATAATAAACAAAGAGGTGTAAGACATAGAGGTGTGAAATAAAAAGGTGTTAAAATTAGTAGATGAGAAACATGGAGATACAACAAAGAGGTGTAAGACATAGAGGTATGAAATAAAAAAAATTGTTAAAATTAAGAGGTGTGATTTTTGAAAGATGGGGGTGTAATGAAAAGATATGAATAATAGGTACAACAAAGAGGTGTAAGACATAGAGGTACAACAAAGAGGTGTAACACATATAGGTGTGAAATTAAAAGGTGTAAAAATTAATGGATGTGATTTTTGAAACAAGAAGGTACAACAAAGAGATGCAAAAACTAAGAGGCGTGATTTAAAAGGTGTAAAAATGAATGGATGTGATTTTTGAAACCAGGAGATACAACAAAGAGATGCAAAAACTAAGAGGTTTGATTTTTGAAAAATGGAGATGCAACGAAAAGACATGATTAATAATTTTAAACCGTTGGATTAAAACTGGAACCGATCTCATCCGTTAGATTAAAATTTGACACAAAAAAGTGGGTTTGCTATTATATATAGATTATGCATGGTTGATTCTCAGGCAATACCCAAAAAAAAGGACACCGATTTGGCTATGGATCTCTTTCAGACCATGAAGAGTTAGATGCTCCCTTCCTACCCAGCTTGGATAGTGACAAGAAGTTAGAAGAAGCATATAACCAGATTTCTGAGTTAGTTAAGGAGAAAGAGGAGAATACCAAGACAATTCAATACTTGAAGGATGTTACTGAGAAGCTTCTCAACAAGTTCCATGGGTGTCGTCCACATGAACATGAAGATGATGATGAAACTCAAAATTAGAGTTGAGTGTTTTATTTTAACTACTTTTTTGTTGTAAGATGTCCAAAAAATGGATTTAACGCTTAATTAAGAATCTTTTAATGTGGTTTTGTAAACAATAACTCATTTATATATTTTTGGTATTTTCGGATTTTAGTTAATTTAGCATTTTTTTATTTTTAATTAATTTTCATTATTTTTATTTTAAATTAATTTGAGAAAATTTTGGTTAGAATATTTTTGGTAATCGGTTAGAAAATATTTGGTCGGAATATCGGTTGGAAAATTAAACGGTTATATAACAGCCGGTAATATAGTCTCGACCGATTTATATAGTTGGAAATCAGTCGGTATTTTCCTAACCGAAATCCGACCGATTTTACCCGACGAAAATCCAACCAACGTTTTGGTCGAAAATTTTCGACCGATTTCTAACCAAATAAATTTCCGGCCGATTTACCATTGTCAGTAAATGGTTGGAAATGCCTCTTTCCGACCGTTTCCCGACTAATTTGACCGTCGGAAACTGCTATGTTTTCTTGTAGTGTAATATGTTTCAAGTTCCCCATTTGGAAGTGAGATTGATCTTATGGAATTGAATGAGTTTCTCACCTCAGCATTTCTATGAAAGAAAGTAGGATTCTAGTCTCACTCCTCTAATTATTGAATTCTGGACTTTTACTTAATGAACGCCTTCCTCAATTTGTCTCAGATAAATCCATTTGGAGTGAGCTTCTCTCTCGGCTTGGAAACTCGTTAGCTTCTCTTAAGAAACTCGTTAGCTTCTCTCACTCTCTCTTAAATATTTGAAAAGTTCTCTCGATTTCATTGTTTTAGAGGCCAAAAAAGAAGCAAAACTGTGATGAAAAGACTACAACCAGCAATGACGGTACTTACTTGTAGACCGTAGTAGATGTAAGAACTAATTTGGGTATAGAGAGAAAAGGAATGGGGTTAACGACTATGAATATTTGACATGTAAGTGTTTCTGTTGTGCTTTTGTAACCCATCTCCTACTATCATCGCATGCCGGTCCTTTCGAGCAAGTTCCATTGTAAGAGAAAGAGAGATTGGCCTGATTGGGAGAGACTTTAAAGACTTTAAAATTAATTTAAAATCTTAAAAGCTAAAATTTTACCAATTATTTCCGTTGCTTTATTATTTTTAAAAGTCTTCAAAGTCTAACTGCCCATTTTTTTAGTTTGTACGTACAAATTTTTTAAGTCACAAATGTGAGATTTTTTTGGCTGTTAAAAAATAAATAATAAAAAGTTGTAGTTATTTTTTCTCTTTCTTATTTTCCATGATGATTGAAATAATAATAAAGTTCTCCACAAGTTTATATATATATATTTTACATATTTTATTTTCATAAATTAATTATTCTTATTTTTTTCTCTTTCTTTTAAAATCTATTTCAATAATAATTATTTTTATATTTATTATCATCATTAATATCATCATTTCAATATTTTAATAATAAAATAACAGTTACAGCTTTAAAAGTGTTTGTTACCAATCAAATTTCAACAGATAAAGTTTGTACAGTCACAGCAGCTACAGCCAAATTCTCTACAACTATTCTAAAGTTAAAATCTTTACAGTCATAAGTAACAGTCGTTACCAATCGGAGCCTAAGAATGTATTGAGTTTATTTATTCAAAATAAAAAGAATGTATTGAGTTTATTGTTTTGGGTGGTTAGAAAAAGCAACACAGAAGGATTTTATTAACATTAAATCAATAATACGATTTTCATAAAAGTGTACTTGAGTTTTATTCTTCGAACTAGTATTCCAACCCGTACTACGTACGGGCAAAATTCACTTCATTGTTGTATATGAACATAGAAGAGCCACCCCAAGTCTTATGAAAACTAGCTTAACACAAAACCTCACAAAAACAAAAAAAAAAAACCCCAAAAATGCAAAAAGCTAACCATTAAAATTTATTGCTTTAAAATAGTAAAAAAAAAAAGAAGCAATATAGAGAGGAGGAAATAATGAATACCAGTCGTTTAACTTAGGAAGATATCAAGTTTCTTGTGACGTTGTGTTGTCGTTATCGTCAAACTTAATACTTTGATATGCTTGCTAGTTGATTTGCACACCAATTCAACCATATTTAATATGAACTCATTCCAAAAACAGAATTTATCTATTGGAACATAGAAATTTTTAAAAATAATGAAATAATACCATGAACTGGAGCGAAGAAACCTTGTGACACCAAATAGACGAATGTGATTTTTCCAAATAAAACAAACCTCGTGCTTGTAGAATCGATGAAAAACTAGAGACGAACAGAGAGCGAGAAGTTGAAAACAAATAGAGATAAACTAAATTAATAATGATTAGTTAAAAACTTAAAATAGAAGATATATGTATATATATTATATATAGTTTGTGAAATGGTTTTATTGTGAACGTGGGTTCATAAATCGTGTGACCAAATTTTGAAAATCAAAACTGCCTTATTTTGAGGAGGTTGCTATTAATTTTGAAAAAATCAAACTGTTTTACCGAATGCATTTTTCATTATTTTTCTTTTTATTATTATTTTTGTAAACAAAATATATGAAACAAAAGTCATGTGGCATAATATGATTGGTCAGGTGACTTGTGCTTTATAAAATAAACGATGTGTTTATTGATGTATTAATAGAGCATTTCGAAAATCTAATCAATGTATAGAGAAACTTTTAAGAGTTAAAATTTGGGAATAGAATTTCATACTTTTTAGTACACAGTATACACAGTATTTGGTTAGTATTTTTTCGTTGTCAGAATTTGGTGAATAAGTTCATGGTTTTCCTAGGAATGTAGCAATTAGCTATTTTGGCATATTCTTAGGAAGAGGCCGGGCCTTTCGCACTAACTCTTTGAGGTCTTATATATATAAATAAGTTTGGAGAGAACATGCACGATCTTAAAGCCTAAACCTATAATAATTTTTCATCTTTTTCAAATTTTAATCTTTTATCAATGTAAGTTGTAAAATGTAGAAACGATTACGTTCACACTGATTATATGTGTCTAAAAGTTTTATATTCCTACTTTATAATAATTCTTTTGGGATTGTTTATTTTACTCAAACAGTATAGTTTATCTGTTAAAAAAATAATTAACAGTTAATTTTTATCTTTCTGTTCTATTCCCAATTTTATATGTAAGTTATGAAATTTAGAACCCATTAGTACAACAGATGTGTCTATAAATATATAGAATATAATCAAATTTCTTCGTTTTGAGTATCCCTAATTAAATAAAGACTAGGTACTAACCTGCGGAAAATCGCGGGCTGAACTTTTCTTTTAATGAAAATTTGTAATAATTTATTTTGTTATTATATTATATAATGGTTTGTGATTAAAAATTCGGTTTGCTTATATTAAACCCTTGTCAATTAAACACAATTTTTGGTATAGTTGTGAAGTAAGTAAAAAGATATAACTAACATCGAAAATAGAAACTAAATATAGCTAGCGAAGGTTCTGAAAAACCTCTTTGAAAACAACATTTATTGTTTTTCTTTCTGTGACTTCTTTTTTTCTGTCGGTAATAAGTACCTTCAAGCATTGAATATATTTAAATCTCAACTTAGTTTTATTTTCCTAGATAACAGTAGCTAAAAGAAAAATATAACTTTTTAAAATAGATAAGATACTATATCTATATCTTTTATTTTTTTGTTTATTAATTTTTAAAATCTAAGCAAACTGTTATATATTTTATTTGATTAGATTTTTGATAAAAAAAATTTAACCTATGCTGGAAAAGTTTTTTCTGATAAAATTTGTGGTTATCCTACTATATTAATTGGGAAGTACAAATATGAAACTAACCTTAAAATGTGTAAAAAAAATTACATTCAATTGCCACTAGAAAAGCTTAATTAAGATTAATTAATTAATTAATTAAAAAACAAAAATCGGGGACACATCAAATAAAATAAATTGTAGAAAAGTAAAAAAATCTATTAAAATTCAAACTAATTTGTAGTTAAAAACCAAAAATTATCAGCTATGGTTTTAAAATCTAATCGAATAAAATCTATATAACTACAAATTTCATCAAAAAAATTTGCAGCACGGATTAAAACTTTTATCAAAAAATATAATTGAATAAAATATATAACAGTTCCGTTTAACGGCTTAGATTTTTAAAATTAATAAATAAAAGATATAGATATAGTATCTTATCATTTTATTCTTTCATTTTCCCTATTTTTATTTTATTTGTTTGAATTACTCAGTTTCAAATACAGAGAGAGAGGAAGAAAAATAAATAATAGACTTTAGTCATTACATGCAAATGCTTTATTGATAGGTTTTCAATAAACATTTTTAAAATACAAAAATTATAATATAAGCAAACCAAATTTTTAATCACAGACCATTATAAATAACATAATAACAAAATAAATTATTACAAATTTTCATCAGAAAAAAGTTCAACCCGCGGTTTTCCGCGTGTTAGTACCTTGTATAGATTTTATTCGATTAGATTTTTAAAATCTTAGCTGTTAATTTTCTTAAGGAGGAATTAGTTTTGATTCTAATATATTTTTTTTTTAACTTTCTACAATTTATTTTGTTTTATGTGTCCCCAATTTTTGTTTTTAATTAATTAATTAATCTTAATTAAGTTTTTCTAAAGGTAATTGAATGTAATTTTTTACACATTTCAAGGTTAGTTTCATATTTGTACTTCTCAATTAATATAGTAGTATGCCAAGTAACTAGTCTTGTATAAAAAAATCTATTAAAATTCAAACTAATTTGTACTTAAAAAACAAAAATTAACAGCTAAGGTTTTAAAATCTAATCGAATAAAATCTATATAACTACAAATTTCATCAAAAAAATTTGCAGCACGGGTTAAAATTTTTATCAAAAAATCTAAAAGAATAAAATATATAACAGTTCCGTTTAACGGCTTAGATTTTTAAAATTAATAAATAAAAGATATAGATATAGTATCTTATCATTTTATTCTTTCCTTTTCCCTATTTTTATTTTATTTTTTTGAATTACTCAGTTTCAAATACAGAGAGAGAGGAAGAAAAATAAATAATAGACTTTAGTCATTACATGCAAATGTTTTATTGACACTACAAAAAATTAGTTCTATTGTGACGTATTTTTGAGACAAAAAAAATTTCGTTACAAATTTGTGAACATTTTAAATACGATATTACGACTAAATTTATTTGTCACAAGTTCATAGTATTTTCGTCACTATATTATGACGGAAAAATCAGTAACAAAAGTTTATCACAATTAGTGACAAATATGCTACGATAATATTAATTGTCACTCTTATGAATATATTGTGACCAATATGTTTTTGCAAATTGTTATAAACTTATAACAGATATACAAGTCACAGTTTGTGACATTAAAATGAATAAATATTAGTCATAAAATAGTATAAATTGTTATGTCATTTATACAAAGCCCATTAAGCTAAGTGTCTAACCCTAATTTAACAAGACTTATTTAAGAGATGATTAGGGTTTTATTCTTTATAATTTCGTTCCTCCTAAACCTAGAGAGAGAGAGAGTAAACCATTTGAGAGAAAGAGAACAAGGAGCCACAGTTGAGATTAAGGACAGATCTTACATGTCGTAGGAGATATTCAATTTGCAGTAAACTATGTGTGTCAGAAGATGCACAAGCCAACAACCTCAGATTTCCACCTGCTCAAACGTATCTTACGTTATGTCAAAGGAACCATTACCATGGGAATTACTTATACAAGGAATAGCGACTGTACTATCAGCACTTATAGTGATAGCGACTATGATGATGACAAAGTCCTCACAGCTTATAGCGATAGTGATTATGCAAATTGCAAGGCTACAAGAAGATCAGTTTGCGGTTTCTGTACTTTCATGGGGTCAAACCTTATCTCATGGTCCTCCAAGAAGCAGCCTACTGTTTCAAAAAGTTCCACTGAAGCAGAGTATAGGAGCATGTCTGAGACGGCTTCAGAGATTAAATGGATGAGCTCTGTTTTAAGGGATCTCAATGTTTTGTTGCATACGACTCCTGAGCTTTACTGTGATAATCTCTCGCAGTATACTTGACTGCAAATCCTGCTTTCCATGCCCGTACAAAGCATTTTGATGTTGATCATCACTATGTTCGAGGACGTGTGGCATTGAAAACTTTAACCGTGAGACACATTCCAGGCCATTTGCAGACAGCGGATATTTTCACCAAGTCACTTCCTTACGATGCCTTCACTCGCTTAAGACTCAAACTTGGTGTTGGTTTACCACCTACACAAAGTTTGCGGGGGGATGTCAACAGAACAACACCAAAACAAGAGTTTTTGGTTCCTGGCAAAAACGGTGTCGCTTGGGAAAAGGAAGTAATGGGCCAGACAAATTTGATGAAGCCCACCAAGACTGAGACAAATTTGATGAAGCCCACCAAGACTCATTCATCTCCTCCAACGGTACGATCGCAAGAAGACAAAAGAAGAGGCAAGCAACCAGTCATTGAAGACCGTACGGAGATCAAGCTGTCAAACCGTTTCACCACCCTCAATCCATCAAGCTCAAGAGGATTGTGACATCTGGCAGAATACTCTAGAAGACATCTAGGGTTTATGGGGTTTATGGTTCTTTAGTATAAATAAGATTGTAAAGAAACTCTTGAAGGTTAAGCAATGAGAAATTAGAAAGCTTCAATCTTGTTAAATGCAGAATCAAGGATTTCAATGTGATGGAGGAGGAGAGTTCATTAGTACTCAATTTCTGAAACATTTGCAAGACAATGGAATACAATAATTCATTTCTTGTCCTCACACACCTCAGCAAAATGGTTTAGCTGAACGCAAGCATAGGCATGTCACGAAGTTAGGTATGTCAATGTTGTTTCAGAGTAAGACTCCTCTAAAGTATTGGGTGGAAGCTTTCTACACAGCCAATTTCTTAATAAATCTCTTACCAACTTCGACTCTGGAAGATTCTATCTCACCCTACGAGAAACTTATTAACAATAAACCTATTTATACGGCTCTAAGATCATTTGGCTGTGTGTGCTTCCCAACTTTACGTGATTATGCCTCTACAAAGCTGGATCCAAAATCTCTGCAGTGTGTGTTCCTTGGTTATAATGAGAAGTATAAAGGATATAGATGCTTGTATCCCCCTACTGGAAGAGTATGCATTAGTAGACACGTTATTTTTGATGAAGCTGTCTATCCCTTCTCAACGGTCTACAGAGATCTTCAACCGGAAACAGTCACACCATTGATGTCCGCTTGGTGCAAAAGTTTCATACCGACTAATGCAGATATACAACAACATCCTACTCAATCGGTTCCAGATATCTCTTCAACACCAAGTAATTCACCAGTTCAAGAAGTTTTGAGTACACTTGCTAATGAGGAACGTCTTGAGCATACGACAGGCGACGACACCCCTCTATCGCAAGATCATACTCAAACAGTGCCGTTAACTGAATTGACAGAGAGTGATGATGAAGAAGAGACAGCTCCTCTTACTAATGAACATCCAATGGTTACTAGAGGAAAAGATGGTATTCGCAAACCAAATCTGAGATACGCTTTAATATCTCACAAGATCTCTTACCCTGAGCCAAAGACGGTCACTACAGCATTGAAAGACGCAGGATGGACTGGAGCAATGGGGGAAGAGATGCATAATTGCAAAGAGGTAAACACTTGGTCTCTAGTGCCTCCAGAACCAGATATGCATATATTAGGAAGCAAGTTGGTCTTTCGCACCAAGCTAAATGCTGATGGTACTCTTAACAAGCTCAAGGCTCGTTTAGTTGCGCAAGGATTTAATCAAGAGGAAGGAATCGATTACTTGGAAACCTTTAGCCCAGTATTTCGAACTCCTACAGTAAGGATGGTGTTCCATGTCGCAGTAAGTAAAAATTGGGAGTTGAAGCAAATGGATGTACATAATGCTTTTCTTCATGGAGATTTAGAAGAAACTGTCTATATGAAGCAACCTGCAGGGTTTATTGACAAGGATAAGCCGGACCATGTGTGTCTTCTCCATAAGTCGTTATATGGTCTGAAACAATCACCCCGAGCATGGTATGACAAATTTAGCACATTTATCCTGGAGTTTGGTTTTATATGCAGCTTATGGGATCCATCTTTATTTGTGTACTCCCGCAACAACGACATGATTTTCCTCTTGCTCTATGTTGATGACATGATCATCACTGGTAGTAATTCTCAGACTCTCACTCATCTTCTTGCTGAGCTAAATAAACATTTCCGCATGAAACATTATTTTCTCGGCATACAGCTTCAGTACTTCCCTGATGGTATGTTTATGTCACAGCAAAAATATGCAGAAGATCTTCTCGTTGCAGCTCAAATCCAGGATTGTGCTCCAATGCCAACGCCTCTACCTTTGGAACTTGACAAAGTCCCTGATCAGCAAACAGAGTTTTTGGAGCCTAGTTACTTCCGGAGCTTAGCAGGGAAGCTTCAATATCTTACTATAACGCGGCCAGATATTCAATTTGCAGTAAACTATGTGTGTCAGAAGATGCACAAGCCAACAACCTCAGATTTCCACCTGCTCAAACGTATCTTACGTTATGTCAAAGGAACCATTACCATGGGAATTACTTATACAAGGAATAGCGACTGTACTATCAGCGCTTATAGTGATAGCGACTATGATGATGACAAAGTCCTCACAGCTTATAGCGATAGTGATTATGCAAATTGCAAGACTACAAGAAGATCAGTTGGCGGTTTATGTACTTTCATGGGGTCAAACCTTATCTCATGGTCCTCCAAGAAGCAGCCTACTGTTTCGAAAAGTTCCACTGAAGCAGAGTATAGGAGCATGTCTGAGACGGCTTCAGAGATTAAATGGATGAGCTCTGTTTTAAGGGATCTCAATGTTTTGTTGCATACGACTCCTGAGCTTTACTGTGATAATCTCTCTGCAGTATACTTGACTGCAAATCCTGCTTTCCATGCCCGTACAAAGCATTTTGATGTTGATCATCACTATGTTCGAGGACGTGTGGCATTGAAAATTTTAACCGTGAGACACATTCCAGGCCATTTGCAGACAGCGGATATTTTCACCAAGTCACTTCCTTACGATGCCTTCACTCGCTTAAGACTCAAACTTGGTGTTGGTTTACCACCTACACAAAGTTTGCGGGGGGATGTCAACAGAACAACACCAAAACAAGAATTTTTGGTTCCTGGCAAAAACGGTGTCGCTTGGGAAAAGGAAGTAATGGGCCAGACAAATTTGATGAAGCCCACCGAGACTGAGACAAATTTGATGAAGCCCACCAAGACTCATTCATCTCCTCCAACAGTACGATCGCAAGAAGACAAAAGAAGAGGCAAGCAACCAGTCATTGAAGACCGTACGGAGATCAAGCTGTCAAACCGTTTCACCACCCTCGATCCATCAAGTTCAAGAGGATTGTGACATCTGGCAGAATACTCTAGAAGACATCTAGGGTTTATGGGGTTTATGGTTCTTTAGTATAAATAAGATTGTAAAGAAACTCTTGAAGATTAAGCAATGAGAAATTCGAAAGCTTCAATCTTGTTAAAGTGTTCTTACTTTCATCTTTTTCGTAATTGATAGAGAGAAAATGTGAGTAGAATACAATGTGTTCACATTACATTTTATAAGTTTCATGTATCTATAATGTACTATAAATGCAGCCCCCATCTCGATTAATTACAACAGAAACACATTCGAAAGCAACACACAACACAAAGATCATAAAACTAAAACAACCAAAAAGGAAAAGAAAAAACACAGAAGCTTTACGCCAGACAAAAATATGGCTGATAAAATGTCGCTGGTACCTCCGCAAAAACCGCCAACCCCTGGTACCCTAAAGAATTTTACACCCGCAGCATCTCTCTCGATGGCTAAGGGCGCTCGGTGGCCAAGGAAGAAGCTCCAGCGAAGAAGTGAATTCAACGACGACGATGAGTACGCGCCCAAGTATTGATTGGGGTTCTTAAAACTTGAGAAACCCACTTACTAGTTTTCATTTGAGTTAAGAATTTTCAACTAAAAAAAAAATCAATTTTTTCTATGAAAAATTAAATTGACAAAAACAAGAAAACAAAAAAAAAAAAATATATATATATATATAAGCAAGTAAAAGATATTCACGCTTCCAATTTTTTTACATACTGATACTAAAAAGCCAATGCAAATTGATATTCAGCCATGATAAAATGATTAGTCATATGTCCTCGAAACACATTATTCAGTACATAACTTAACATGGGTTATATATATAAAGCACAATGATAAATTCTCATAAATATTCTTATTTCTATTTATTAATTACTGAAATAATTATTTTTTCATCGTAAGTTACTCAAATTTACTTACCATTTAGGTGTTCCACTTAAATTTTGTAAAACAAGTAGAGTGTATAGAATACACATTCTAAATTTTAGAAAATATATTCTAAAATTTGTTGATGAAGTTTTATCCATCCAAAACGAAAACCAAAAGAATCATATTTATGACATTACATGTATACTCATCTCTTTTATATCATTTTATATATGAATTATTTTTAATTTCTTTTATTTTAAAAAAAATAATATAAAGGGTAGTTTAGGAATAATTGATATTTATTTATAAAATGCATAAATAGACAAATGATTAAATATTAATCTTTATTTCCTACTTTTCCTCAAATTATTAGATTAATAGTAACAAAGTTTTTTTATATAAGTTTTATTAGAAATCTAAGCAAAGTAAAACAAACCAAAATATATCTCTTTTGATAATTATGCATAAGAGATATTCATTTGTTGGTGCGAGAGAAGTTTATGTGAAGGGTATGCGCTCCGGATTTTACACCTAAAAGCGCCAAGGTGCATGCTTTGCACCTAATCTCTTCTTGTTTTGTATTCTTTTCTATTGTTAACTCTTAGCTTTTTTTTGGTGTGAGAGAAGTTTAGGCGTTGGGCATGTGCTCCGGGTGTCTTACTAAAATCAGTGTGAGTTTACTTAGATATTCATTTATGTATCCAATTTCAATTACGACTGTTACAAAATAAATAATATCCGTATATAGATACTGACTTTTGTCAACATAGTTGAACTAATAATTTTGACAACCCTAATTATTATGATGTACCTAAACATTAATTAAAGCCTTGAACCTAAAGCTTTCTTTTTAACAATCAACAACTAAATGATGGATTATGTATATTTTATTTTATATTTTTAGTTATAAAATTAATTGAAACTTATATAGATATAATTAAAATTTTAAAATCCAAAACTTAATTAAGGTCTTCTAGAATGTAGCATCCTCAAAAAAAATATTAATCAAACATGCACAAAAAGAGTGAAGTAAGTCAAGGTTTGTGTCTTTAAAAAACGTGAAGTAAAAATGTCTCTCTCTCTCTCTCTCTCTCTCTCTCTCTCTCCATACTAAAACCACCATCATCTTCTTTCCATCATCTTCCTTCACTTCTCTTCGTTCACCCAACACTCCAAACCCCAAACCCAAAACAATGAGTTTTCGCAACCCGAATCCAGTGAGTACATCCAATACCGATTCAGATCCTATGATTTTTGTCATAAACAGAAAAATTATACCCACCACCACAATCATAATCTAATTTATTGTCCTTTTTATGATCTTTCTTCACTGTTACTCTCGCTGCTCCAATCTCAGTCGTCACGTCGCCGACCCTTCCACCACCATCGTCGTCACCACTCACGGTGGCATTAACCCTTCTGTCATCAAATCTCTTCATGAATTCACATTTTCCGCCGCAACCGCACCAACCGCTATGGAATGTGAGGTTTACCTCTCGGAGCTCGAGGATAACGAAACATGTCGGTTTTGCCAAACTGCAATCATATGTTTCACATTGACTGTATTGATATGTGGTTTCATTCTCATTCTACTTGTCCTCTCTGCCGACCACTCGTAGACCCTTTCGCCGGAGGAGTTAAATCGATGGTAGTCTCCCAGTGAGGACCGAAGTTCACGACCTGATTTGTTGAACGTGTGTTTATTGTGACTGCCACGTGGACGTATATCAATGGTCTCAATTTATGTATGTTCTTTCTTTTTCTTAGTTTATTAGACTTTTTAGGAGTTTAAGATGCATGCAAGTAAAAGAAAATACTTTCTTCATTTCTTCTAAAAAATACTCCCTCTGTATCAGAATACTTCATGTTCTAGGATTTTTTCTTGTATCAGAATACTTGATTTTCTAAAGTATTTAATCCATTCTTATTTTCAAAATCAACTACCTATTTAATGATTTTGCTTTTACTATAAATAAACTATTAAATCAATCCATTTGTTTTAAGTATAACAAAAAAAGCACACAATTATATACATCATTTATTGTTTTGGGATTAATTATTTGTAGTGTTTGGATGACATTAATTATTTTTTTAATCCTAGTGAAAATCTTAAAACATTAAGTATTCTAATACAGAGGGAGTATTAATTACTCTAGTTACCTAATCTAGTTTTAACGCATTAAATGTTTGCTTTGCTTGTCAACACATTTTTCAATGTCTCGTATACAGAAGTGATAATGCATGGTTCTATCTACATGGATTTTTTTTGGTTGATTAGTAGTACTCAATTAGTATCTCCTAAACGAGTAGATAGCACTTGTATGCATTTTTTTGGTTGATTTGTAATAATCAATTAGTATCTCCATCAAATTTTATCCTTCAAATCGAAAAAAACATATTTATGACATTATAAGTATCCTCGTCTATTTTTCATCATTATAAGTATCTTCGTCTATTATTCTTGCTTTGAGAATGGCTTCTTCAACTGCTCCGGTGAATCGTCCTCCCACTCTGAATCCTATGAATGTTCAGATGCAGTATCAAACTGATCAATATGAGAATCCGTATCATCGACATAGTGCGGATCACGCAGGACTTGTTCTTGTCTCTGATCGCCTCGTCACTGCTTCAGATTTTCCTTCTTAGCGTCGATCGATGTGGATGGCTCTTAATGTCCGGAATAAGCTTGGTTTTATCAATGGTACGATATCTAAACCTCAAGAAGATCATAGGGATTTTGGTGTATGGTCTAGATGTAACGATATATTATCGACTTGGTTGATGAATTCTGTGGATAAGAAGATAGGGAAGAGTTTACTTTTCATCCCTACTGCTGAAGGAATTTGGAAGAACATTTTATCTAGGTATAAGCAAGATGATGCGCCTAGGATCTTTGCTATTGAGCAGAAGTTGAGTACGCTTGTCCAGGGTTCAATGGATGTCTCTGCTTATTATACTTGTTTGATGACATTGTGGGAAGAACATCAAAACTATGTTGAGCTCCCAGTTTGTACTTGTGGACGTTGTGAATGTGATGCAGCACCGAAATGGGAGAGATTACATCAGAGAAGCAGAGTTACTAAATTTCTTATGGGGTTGAATGAAGGTTATGATCAAGCACGGAGACATATTCTGATGCTAAAACCTATTCCCACGATTGAAGAAGCTTTCAATATGGTGACCCAAGATGAACGACAGAAGGTTGTTTTACCATCTATTGGCCTTGAGAATGTTGCTTTTCAGGCTACACCTTCTATGAATGATGGAGAAGCAGCATATATAGCAGCTTATAATACTGCTCGTTCAGTACAGAAGCCTATTTGTTCGCACTGTGGTAAAGTGGGGCATACTATACAAAAGTGTTATAAACTTCATGGGTTTCCACCAGGGTATAAAACTGCAGCTACAGGGTATAATGCACGACCTCCTACTTCATTTCAGCCAAGGATGCCAACTTCGCAGTTACAACCGAGGGCTCCTTTGGGATAGAAGATGGCTCCTTATACGTATCCGATGCAGAAAGCTAATGCTGTAGCTCAGGTTTATTCAGATACTGGAATGTTCCCGATGGAAGATACATCTTATGGACAGTATCCGCAATATGCAACGCCTAATCAGACTCTACAGGGCTATACTCCACAACAAATTGAACAGATGGTGGCTCAGTTCAATAGTCAAGTTCAAGTTCCAGAGCCTATATCTACTTCATCAGGTTCTAGTATTCCTAGTGCTATGGCTACTATCACTGAACATGGCTTGATGGCTAAGAATTCCACATCTGGTACTATTCTACCATTCCCTTCTACTAGTTTAAAATTTCAAAACAATAATCTTACCTTTCAGAACCACATTTTATCCTCCTTACAACGCCTATTACCCAATGATGCTTGGATTATTGATAGTGGTGCTTCGAGTCATGTGTGTTCAAACTTAGCCATGTTTACAGCTTTAAGACCTGTGTCGGATATCACTGTTACTTTGCCTAATAATGCTAGAGTTTCTATTACGCATATAGGCACTATACATATTAGTTCACGGTTGATTCTTCATGATGTTTTACATGTTCCAGATTTTAAATTTAATTTGATTAGTGTTAGTAGACTTGTAAAAACATTAAAATGTTCTGCTCATTTCTTTGAAACTTGTTGTTTGATTCAGGAACTTTGTCAGAGATTGATGATTGGGAGGGGTAGAGTTTTTCAAGATCTCTATATTCTGGCTACTGAGAATACATCCCTCTCTCCATCGACTTCTGCAGCATGTTCTTTCTCTGGTTACGTGGTTGCTGATGGTTTACTTTGGCATCAAAGACTAGGTCATCCATCACGTTTAGCTTTACAAAAACTACTTGTTAGTAGCATTCCTTCTTTAAATAATTTGTCTTCTGATATTTCGCATTGTTCCATATGTCCTTTAGCAAAGCAACATAGATTGGCTTATGTCTCTCATGGGAATTTAGCAGATAACCCTTTTGATTTAGTTCATATGGATGTATGGGGTCCTTTTCATACTGAGTCTATTGAAGGATTTCCTTATTTTCTTACTTTAGTTGATGATTGTACAAGAAATACTTGGGTTTATATGATGCGTAATAAAAAGGATGTTCATGTTGTCTTTCCAGCTTTTCTTAAGTTTGTTTCTACACTAATACAATACGACTGTTAAAGCGATTCGATCAGATAATGCACCTGAACTGGCTTTTAATGAGATTGTTAAAGAACAAGGCATGATGCATTATTTTTACACACCACAACAGAACTCTGTAGTAGAAAGAAAACATCAACACTTACTTAATGTTGCAAGGTCTTTGCTTTTTCAATCCAATGTTCCCTTACAGTACTGGAGTGATTGCATTTTAACGGCTGCATTCTTAATAAATCGTTTACCATCACCATTGTTGCATAACTGTTCTCCATATGAGCTTTTACATGCCAAATTGCCTGATTATTCATTGTTCAAAAGCTTTGGTAGTTTATGTTATGTTTCTACTCATAATCATACTCGTCATAAGTTTTCACCTAGAGCTACACCATGTGTCTTTTTAGGTTATCCATTAGGATATAAAGGATATAAAGTCATGGATTTAGAGAGTCATTTTATCATCATTTCTAGGGATGTAGTGTTCCATGAAAACGTTTTCCCATTCAAAACTAGTGATAGTCGGTATTCTGTGTTAGACATGTTTCCCAATACGATTTTACCTTTGCCTGTTCCATTGAATTATGTAGAGACAATGCCTATTATAGATGAGGATTCATTGATACCTACTGATCCATCTACATCAATACCATCGTTGATACCATCTTTAGTTCCTTTAGATACTCATAATAATACGGGTACAGAGACCACTGATATAGATCTTTCTACTGTTCCCATTGCTAGGCCTAAACGCACTTTGAAAGCACCTAGTTATCTATCTGAGTATCATTGTTCACTTATCCCTTCCATATCCTCTTTACCACCTACAGATCTTCTTCCTCTTCCTTCCTTACCTAAAAAGACTACACCATATCCCATTTCCTCTGTTTGCACTCTTGATCGTTATACTCCTCTGTTTCAATCTTATATCTTCTCTTATAGTCTCGAAACTGAACCGAAAACTTTCCATCAAGCTATGAAATCAGTGAAGTGGACTAATGCAGCAAATGAGGAGTTACATGCTCTTAAACTTAACAAGACTTTTGTTGTTGAGTCATTACCTGCAGATAAGCATGTGATCGGTTGCAAATGGGTGTTTACGATAAAATATAATTCGAATGGCTCTGTGGAGCGCTACAAGGCGAGACTCGTGGCGCAGGGCTTTACACAGCAGGAAGGCATTGATTACCTGGAGACATTCTCCCATGTTGCTAAGCTTACGAGTGTTAAGTTGTTGCTAGGTCTCGCTGCAGCTCGAGGTTGGAGTCTTACACAGATGGATGTGTCTAATGCCTTTCTTCATGGGAATCTCGAAGAAGAGATATATATGAGTTTGCCTCAAGGGTATACACCTCCACCTGGTACTGTTCTTCCTCCCAATCCTGTGTGTCGTTTACTCAAATCCTTGTATGGATTGAAGCAGGCATCAAGACAGTGGTATAAATGCCTATCCTCGGTTTTACTTGGTCTTGGTGCTCACTATATTCAATCACCAGATGATAACACTCTGTTCGTTAAGCTTTCTATGACATCGTCTGGTGAATTCTCTCTTGTGACATTATTAATGATTGCCAGCAATGACGATGCCGCTGTAACGATCTTAAAGGACTTGTTGAAAGCTGCTTTTAAGATCAAGGATCTCGGACCTGCCCGTTTCTTTCTTGGCTTAGAGATTTCGCGATCATCACAAGGGATCTCTGTTTGTCAACGCAAATATGCTCAAAGTCTTCTTGAGGATGCAGGTCTACTTGGCTGTAAACTGAGCTTTATCCCTATGGATCCTAATCTACGCCTTACTAAGGATATGGGAACCTTGTTACCTAGTCCTACCTCCTACAGAGAACTCATTGGTCGATTGTTATATTTGACAATCACTCGACCTGATATCACTTTTGCAGTTCATCAGCTTAGTCAGTTTATTTCAGCTCCGACGGATATTCATCTTCAAGCAGCTCATAAAGTTCTTCGTTACCTCAAGCAGAACCCAGGCCAAGGTCTCATGTACTCTGCTTCGTCTGAACTTTGCCTGAATGCTTTCTCGGATGCAGATTGGGCTACCTGCAAGGAGTCTCGACGATCAGTGACGGGTTATTGTGTTTACTTAGGCACATCATTGATCTATTGGAAGTCTAAAAAGCAGGCTGTGACTAGTCGTAGTAGCACTGAGTCTGAATATAGGAGCATGGCACAAGCTATTTGTGAGATTATTTGGTTGCAGCAGCTTTTGAAAGATCTACATATCAAAGTCACTTGTCCGGCTAAGCTCTTTTGCGACAACAAGTCTGCTATGCATATCGCCATGAACCCTGTGTTTCATGAACGAACAAAGCATATCGAGATAGATTACCATACCGTTCGGGATCAAATCAAAGCTGATAATCTCAAAGCTCTTCATGTTCCAACCGAAGAACAACATGCTGACATTCTTACTAAGCCTCTTCATCCAGGTCCCTTCCATAGTTTACTTCAGAAAATGTCCTTGTCAAATCTTTATCTTTCACCTTCATCAGAGATAAAGATTTGAGGGGTGGATTAGAGATCATGGTTTACTTTGATTATTTTGGATTGGTTAAATCCGGTTATGTCAGTTCTATTACTTAGCTGATATATAAACTAAGAAGTAGATTAGGATGAGGTTAACAGTTTGTAACAAACTTTTTGATCAGATTAATAATACCGATGTCTCTCTCTTTTTTCTCCTCCATCGTTCATCTATTTTCCGATTAACAGGATTTAATATAATTTGTTCATCAAACGAATTGGAATTGAAGATTTGTTTCTCGAGAAAAGATTTGTAGATCTTCTTTACCATAATTGTATAATAATATTTATATTTTATAGATCTTCTATAACTGATCTAAGAATTTTTACTCCGTGATATTAGCAATTTTTCTTTTCCTTTTTTTGTTGATTGTGTCAATATTAGCTACAGTATTTCGTATATCTTATTACAGTAGGGGGCGATTAAGCTTCTTTCAGCTCTGCTCTTCGTGTAAGTGTTTTTTTCTACATTTTAAAGATTGACTTTTAGGGTTTACTTGTTATCGGATTTGGGAATTTTTGGTGTTACGATTTGGTCCCTAGATTCGTACGTCTAATAATCTTATGGTTTTTATTATGTTCGCTTCATAATTCGATCTGTGCCATGTCTATAAAATTATTGTAATAAGGCTGTCATCCGTAAGATCAATCCTACACTTAATCCTTATTTCCGTAGTTTGGAGGCGAGAGATATGTCCGAGATCACTAATGAAACTTCTGGAGAGGGCACTTTGACTAACAACATTCAAGATTATGGTTAGTATTTTTTTTTTCCTTTTTTTTTTACTTTTGGGCAAACCGGTTAGTATATTCATTCTTTGATTATACAAGTATTGTATTTTCGTAGTGGATTTAAATTACTCGAAAATTATTATATAATTCCTAGGATCAAGTCCCTCTGAACTATATGGGACATTTACATGGAAGATTAAGAAATTTACACAAATCAATGAGCGAGAGATCCGTAGCAATACTTTTGAAATTGGTGGACACAGATGGTATGTGAAATGACATATTCATTTTCATAATAATTAAGGTTGAAACTTTGTAAATTTTGTATGCTTTTTTGTTTTCTTTATTCTTTACCTATGACAGGTATTTGTTAGTTTATCCACGAGGGTGTGATGTTACCAACCATCTCTCTCTCTTTCTATGTGTTGCAAACTATGAGAAACTTCATCCAGGTATAAGTATTGTTGCTTGTTTTGTTTTATATCTCTCGATTTGTAAACCTTTGTCATCATCATTTAGGTTACAACATTTTGAGACAGGTTGGAGTCATTTAGCTCTGTATACTGTAGCTGTGGAGCATAAAGATCCAAATAAATCGAAGTCTTCAGGTTATTTTCTATATTTTTTAACTTATTTAAACCAGTATGATAACGCAGACAAACTGAACACGTTTCTTCGCAGATACGGTTCACCAGTTTTGGAAGAAAGAGCATGATTGGGGATGGAAACAGTTAATTGAGTTACCTAGGTTACATGATGGATTCATAAATAAGTTTGGTGATCTTGTATTTAAAGCTCAAGTTCAAGTAATTAGGTAAATGCCAAGATTTTAAGTATGATATGTCTTGAGTGATATATATGTATCTAGCCACACTATTCCATGCATGCCACCATTAACGTTGAACCAATTTTTCTTAATTCTTGTAGAGAGTGTGTGAACCGACCTTTTCCTTGCATTGATGGTCAGTATAGGAAGGAACTTGTTAGAGTTTATTTCAAATCTGTAGAGGAAAAGTTCCGGAGCTTTGTGGAAGAGAAAAGAAGCAAGTTTGTGAAGTTGTTTGACGACAAAACCCGATGGAGGAGGTAATTTTTTCATGTTTGTTTCCCTAAAAGTTTGAGCAACTTTGATCGATCACTATACAAGGAAATGATTTTTTGTTAATTTTCATGGTGTAGCTTATGTGTCTTTTGGTTAAAGATGAAACCTAATTCGAGGCTCGAGATATCTCGAGAGAATAAGGATGTGATTCTAAAACTAGTTGTGAAACACTTCTTCATCAAGAACGAACTTACATCCACTTTGGTGATGGATTTCTTGTTTTATGGGTTAAAGTCTCTTGAAGAGAAGAGGAGAAAAATAGAAAGACTTGTAAAAGCGGTTGTGAATGAATTAGCCAGCAGTAACCAAATTGAGTCGGCTATGAAGCATTTTGAAGACGTCGCTAAGAATGACAGAGAAAATGATGACAAAGAACTCGCTTTGAGCACTCTTGATGAAGACGAAACTAAGACTGACGCCAAGAAGTTTCCAGCTCCAATTGCTAACGTGGACAACGATATGTTTATTGTTAAAGAACCGATGTTACTTCTAAAGAGATTTGTTCTTGCGCCATTGCCTGAAATGGGTTCTTCAAACCTTGTGCAGGTTAGTTTTCAGTTCCTATAGCTCCACATCTGTTATTACAAAATTTTACTTGTATATGTTGATAATGTTTTTTTCATTAAAAAATTCTTCAGCGTGTGAATGCTGCAACACAGAATGATATGGAGCACAATGAGAAGCAATTAGCTGATTTTGGTAGATGGACTTTGGAGGTATTTGTTCTTGACCATATCTTCTGTAACAAAATTGAATTCGCATACGAAGACGCTATTGCATTGGAAAGGCAAGAAGAGCTTATTCATGAAGAAGAGCTTATAAATAAAGTCAACAAATGTTTTGTTGGGAAAAAAAAATGAAAGAATTCTTTTTTAAGTGTTTTATTTATTTATTTGTAGAATGTTCTGGATTTTAAGACATTTTAAGATAAGCTTTCTAGTTTTTTAATTAAGTGATAAAACCTAAGAAGAAAATGGTGGTTATGTTCTTTTTTTCGCCTTAACTCGTTAGATTCTGTCTTTGATAGTTCACTAGTGTATCGATTTAACTTTCTAAGCAGATTTAGTTTTAACTTAAAAGTATGCGCTGATATGGTTTAATATGATAGTTGAGTTTTTCTGTAATATTTGTTCGTTTACATCTTTGTTAATTAACAAAACTAAATCAATGGTATATCTAGTTATCTACTATGGGTTACACATTGGATGAGACATTTTGCTGAAATGTCACAATTACACTTGTTGCATTTGGTCAAAAAGGTTATTTATACACAAGTCAGTCTTGAAACAAAGTTTCGGCTTATTTTAATCAGTCTTTTCTGTTGTTGATTAGTTTCAAACTTTCAATTAATGAAGAAGCATGAGAATTGAAAAATAATAAAGAGCCCATAGTTTCTCTAGTTCAACCATAACTGAACTAGGACTAAAACACTCATCAGGGCTAAACTTAAAAATCGTAAGTTAATAGTGCTATACATATAGTTAGAAATTCAAGGTTTTGGTTCACTTTTGTCACCTTCCTACTAGCTACTACTTATAAATGCTAAATTTATTGTTTGCATATTTATTTAATTCTCTTTAAAATCTTCACTCACACAGTCACACGTCACAAACTGCAATCACTGAAGTGATTACTAAATTAATGAAAAGCTTTTGGGATATTTTAACATAAAACAAAATTATTTTCTTCTATTTATTTTACTTTATTTTATTAGTTTCTTCTTTTTTTTTTCCTCCCAATTTTTCAGTTACCAAAATAAAGGACATGTTCCACTGTACCAAGCAACATTGCTTCCTTCACGCTTTGACCCTATAAGTTCAAACTTTAACAAAAACAAAAGTAAAAACAAAATTCTCCATTTTCAGTCTTCTTCTTCTCCAATGGGTTCAACATCCATTAATGAAGATTTCGTTGAAGAGAGAGAAGAACTCATGGTGTCTTACAGTGAGAACAACAGTCAACCTATGATTAAAAAAGCTCACTTTTTGAAACCCTGTGTCACCTCCATTGAAGGTATGCTTCGTCCAGCTTCTTGTCCTGAGTTAAAAGCTTCGTCTTTGTGTGTTTCCTTCCGTGGGTGGAGGTTGCCGAACAAAAAGTTTCAGTTTTGGGCTAAAAAAATGGCTGCTTTACACAAACCCACTTGGTTAAAATCTGGGATCTTTGAAGCAATCAAGGCATCGACTTACAAAATCCACAAAAACCCGTCTTTGATTCTCTCCCTCGCTCAGAACTGGTGTCCTGAGACCAATACCTTCGTGTTCCCTTGGGGTGAAGCAACCATAACCCTCGAAGATGTAAATGTGCTTTTGGGGTTTTCAGTTGTGGGTTCCTCTGTATATGCTCCTCCTGAAAGCTCAGAGATGAGAGAAGCAGTGGAGAAACTGGAGGAACGAGAGGAGGAGAATATGAGTCAGGATTCATGGATTTCAAGCTTTGTAGATGATGAAATGGAGCATGAAGCATTTCTTGTGTTGTGGCTTTCGAAATTTGTGTTTCCAGACAAGTTAGGCCGTTCGGTTAACAGTGATGTTTTCCCTATAGCTGTTCGTCTAGCCAGAGGTGAAAGGGTTGCTTTAGCTCCTGCTGTTCTCGCAAACCTATACCATGATTTGAGTCAAATCTGTGCTTTAGCCTCTACGAAAAACGTTTATCCCAATTCTCTGTTTAAGCTTGTCCAAGTATGGATATGGGAGAGGTTCAAGAGTATAAGACCAGAACCTAAGGTGATACCTTGGGGTAAACCAAGAATTGCTCAATGGAGTGGTCTGAAACAGATATTTGGGGATGAGGGACTGATTCTTTTTGATGGTAATTTTGATTGGCGTCCCTATACTGAACCTTTGGAGAATTGGAACCCACCTCGGTTTTACCTTGAAGATGCTAAGTGGGTGAGCATTGGTGAGAGTCTTGATGGTGATGATGAGTTTGTGTCGTTTGCTAGATGTGTGAGAGTTTCTAAGCTTGTTGGTATTGGTTTAGTAGAGAACTACTATCCAAACCGAGTAGCGATGCAATTCGGATTGGCGCAAGATCTTCCTGTTTTGGCTACTCATCACAGCGGAAAATCCACAAAACGAGAAGCATGGGATGACTACAACACATCTCTCGATGGTTTAAGACTATACATTCCTTCTCGTAATGTCACAGCTTCAGTTACTTCAAGATACCGAGACTGGTGGACGAAATCTGTTTCAGAGATGCGGAAAGAATCGACCGAAACGTTTAATGTAAGCAGTACAGTTGATCATTATGATGATAGTGATGATGATATACCTCTTAAGGTATTGCCATTGAGCCAAATCCTTCAGAAGCAGAAAGCCAAGCAGTCGCCAAACAAGAGACGCAAGCGAGCTTGTGAGGATGATGAGAGTGCTGATACAGAAGATGATGATAACATGATAATTGATCAGAGTGTCAAATCTAGGAAGAAGTGTAGTGATCATTCAGAGAATACTGAAGGAGAAAGAAGTAGACTTGAAGTAGATAACAACAATGTTTCAAGCCGTCCTCAAAAGCTTGCTTATGGAGATGAGACTGTAGCAACACAAGCAACAGAGCAAAAGAATGATGAAAAGAACTCCTCAAATTCTTCTAATGAAGATGATGTTACTGATGCTGAAAGATTGAAGCAGAGAAAGCTCGCAACCATCGCTCAGAGGATCAACTATAGAAAGAAGTGGGCCAATATGGATAATACAGAAGGAAAAAGAAGTAGACTTGGAGTGGATAAAAATGTTTCAGATCTTCCTCAAAAGCTTAATGAGACTGTAGCAACAAAAGAAACAGAGCAAAAGACTGAATCAGTAATCAAAACCCCTTCAAAGCCTTCCAATGGAGCAACAGCTGAGAAGCAAGAAGATGATGATGAGAGATTCAAGCAGAGAAAGCTTGCAGTACAGGAGCTAGCATTGAAGATGGAAGCTCGTATTTTGAAAGTACAGAACACATTGGCCAAGATCAAACAATGGAAACTCACAAGAACTCAGACCAAAACTCCAGTTTCTGCTTAAGAAGCTGTATCATCTCTTCAGGCAGCTTCTGCTTTGCTTCTTCTATCAGAGACAAGAGCTTTGATGTGTTATAAGAATAGCGGCTTCTCTGTACATTCTTCTATGCGAAAAAAAAAAAAATGATAACTTTGGTGTATTTAGATTTCAATATTATTGTCTCATAATTCTAGTGGAATTAATTTTAAACTATTCGCAATTTACGACTTCACTAAAGCCACTTCATAACAATCCTTCTTTCGTCTTCTTCTCCGATGACTGCTCTCTCACTCACACTCACCTCAATACCATTCTCCTATGCGTTTTCCTCGATCACGTGCAAATCACGTGCCTCTCCTCAACGTATCACTGCTGTCTCGTTGTTGAATTCTACCAGGAGATCGGAGCTTCGACAAGATCGTCGACGATCGATTGAAGCAGCCATGTCTGGTGACATCCGCAGTTCCGATTTGTCGCAGGTGATGGAATTGGAAGATGAATCTGATTTCGAGAAGCTTCTCTCACCGGATAATCGGATCTCCATAACAGGCTTCGGTTCTCTTCTCTCCGGTTCGTACACTTCCTCCTTCGTTTTGTGTTATCATTTGAATCATTCATTGATTTGGTTTGGTTGCTTTAACAGAGAGAAGCGCGAGGAGTACATTCCCAGATTTGGAGAACTTCAGAATCGCGAAACTGCAAGGATTCAGAAGAGTTTTCGCACACTCAGCTCCGATCTTCTTCGAGCGTGGGATCGCGAATCCTGTTACTAAGGTTCTCACTCGATCTCTTCTCATTCTCAGAATTGGTTCTGTATTGGAAAAAAAAATGGAGCTAGCTAGAAACTGATTCTGAAACTTATGTGAAATGAATCATAGAGTGTAGATATGATTTTGGGATTAGATATACAAAGACTCTTCTTCTTTAGGTATTGATGATTGTGATGAAATGAAATCAGGAGATTTCAAGTTTGAGTGTAGAGCCATGTGAAGGAGAAAGCCTTGTGGTTACTGTCTTTGAGATCAAAAGCTCTGAGGTATTGTATACCTAAAGATAACTTTGAAAAGTGGTTTAATACTGTGTTGAGAAGTGTATACATACTCTGACGGTTTTGATACATCAAAATACAGATTCCGGCTTTTATACGAAGGGAGCTTGAGTTCAGGTTTCTTGCTGTGAGTCACTAGTTCCTTTGTCTTCTTCTCCTAGTAGTTCCAAGATATTCAGTGATAGATATGTCTCAATCTCACTGCTAATACGTTTTCCTTACACATATAGGTTGTTCCTGAAACATTGGAAGGCAAACCTTACACCAATTCTGCGGTTCGTCTTTGTTTAAACGAATCTTTGTTCTCAGTGACATTTCTTCTGTTTGATTACTCTTTGCCAAGTCTGAGTTTTTGAGGCATGAACAGGTACTTTGTGGTCGATACAGTGATGAGGAGTTTCTCCAGATTAGATGCAAAGGTTGGTTAGTCCCTTCCAAGTCTATCTAAATGTCTCAAATTTTGAAGCTCTTATAGGATTTGTTTTCTGCAGGAAATAAAGATATTTACTTTCAACATTATGGAAGATTCAACATCGAGAAGATATGGCGGGACGACATCTTACCTTGTCGTCTCTACCTAAGACACTGGTACACTCTCCTTAATACAAAATGTTATCCAACTTTGAAGCTAAAATAATCAGTTAACAAACCAGCAACCATAACTAGTTTTAAATGTAAATGAGAGATACATGTGTTGTTGGCTGAGACAACATTAATAATGTTACACCTAAACTTGGTTCTTCAAATTGTGGTACTTTGATAAGAAATTTGGTAGCTTTCTTCTATATCTCGATTTGAAGATTCTTACATGTTGAAGATTCTCATGTGTTTGCAGTGTGTTGGCTGCTAAGAATCTGGGAGATGAAGCTTACAATAACTTTCTGGATCATACATTTTTGGGAGATAGAAAAACAACCATCAGAGAGTATTTAAGTACCACAGGGTCTGGTATCATGGAAGAAGAACCACCGGAAGCTCTCAAGTCTAGATATGGAGGTTGATCAAAAACCATAGATAAAAATAAAGATGATTGTTCTATCAAAACTTCAGACGTCAAAATTAATAAATAAATAGACTGATTTTAGGTGTTAATGTTTTAATATTGACAGCTTTAGTTTAAGGGAAGACAAAAGTATGTTATGGTTGTCCCTAAATTCCGGGTTAAAAAGAAAAAAAAAAAACATCAACAAACCCACATCGGAAGTTTTGAGAAAAAGGGTATATTTTTGGGGCTATATAAAGAAACGCGTTTTCTCATTTTATGTAACCCGTTTCTGTCAGAGGTGAAGGATGATCCGTCAATGATCGTTTAGAGACGGCGGATCGTGCCGACACAGAATCTGATGAACATATTGAAGGCGAGTGGGCCTTGCCTTACTTTGGTTGGGCCTGCCCGTCAATTTTGGAAGCCTCGATCTCACAATCAAGGCTCTGCTGAAACCAAAATAATATAAAAACTTTCGAGAGAACCTTCACCTAACCGGATCAACCCAATGAAACTGAACCAGTCTGAACGATATTTGATGTCCCTTAATTAATTATTTTCCATTTAGGCATTTACCATATTGCCATCAAATCGAACTGAAAACTGAGTCTAAACTATGAACTACTGTAATGGATCTTCATGAAACCAGTGCATATGCATCAAATTTAAGTGGAGGCTATTGTTTGAGAGTTAGATCATCACAATAAAGGTATGAAAAATGTTGAATAGTGAGCAATAAGGATAATCACAACCAAGAATTTTGTTATTCCATTAATACCTCTGTACATTTGAGGGAAAACAATGTAAACTCTGTGTATAAATATTTCTAATGTACAGTTGACTTGATGAGGTGAGGGGAAGCTCATGAAGAGTGTGGATCACACTCGAGCTCAGTAATTAAGAGTTCCATCATCTTTTTATACATTGGCATATAATGATCATTTATCATTGTTCTCGACAGCCTAATCTTTCTATACAGTTCTCTTGGCGTCTCATATAACCTTACACGCTCCACTGTCGTCGTCGTCGTCCCCACCACCATAACTTCATCACGTTCTGTTTCAGACTCTGTCTCAGTCACTGACACTATGTGCATTATCTTACCTGGCGGGTAAAACCGTTGGTCCTCTAACAAGTCCACTGAAGATGCTGAAACTGGACTCTGGTTCTGTCCTGTGGAGGAATCGCCCCCGCCCGTAATTACAGTCTCTTCCTCTGTTATCTCCTTTGCTGCTGCTGCTTCTTCCTCCATGGCTTCACTGTCTCTTTCGTTCTCCTGTCGAGTCAACTCTTTGTCCAGTTCATCCCATAGCTCGCCTTCTGTCACGTCTTCTTCTATTGAAGATGTTTCAGCAATGACTTGGTCGATTGAAATCAATGGCTCTTCTTCTTCTTCATCTTCTTCTTCTGCATCCTCACGTTCTGATTCGCTGCTGCTTGATGAAGAACAATGGTCTGTTTTCTTGTGACCTTTACGATCTATCACTACGGTTTCTGCCAGTAAAGCTTCAGTGCTTCTTCTTTCGGGTATAAGAGCGGATGCTTCCGGCAAGTCTGTGACTTTAGAGTTAAGTTGGGAGCTTATAGCTCTACGGCGTGGTCCTATGCAAGACCATGATGAGAGAGTTGAACGGGTCTGCACAACGGCATGCGCTACATCTTGGGCACGCTTTAGCATCACCTGAACAATTTTTCACCATTAATCATTCATCAACATCATCATGAAAAAAGAAATACTTGTTCACGCATCTATATATTTAGTTGTTCCCACATACACATTTCACTCTTAAAGCCGCAACCATTTTGGCTCATGAAAATTGTATTGTTTTACAACAGATTTTACCTGAGTGCCGCTTGAGACAGGCCGCAAAATCGCCCCAGCACCAGCCACTTTTGCTTTTGCACTGGCTATAGAGGGCAAACGAGATCCTATAGCAGTTGCAGACCGATAAACAACACTAAGGACCCTAGTGTGTTCAACCTGATCACGCAGGTCATTTGACCATGAGGACGAGGTTACCTGCCACCAAATAGAAAGAAAAAAAGGATCTCATCTGTGTCAAAAATGAGTTTACATATACTACATTACGAGAAAATTTGAACCACGCTTGCAAAATTGGATACAAACTAGAGAATCATGGCCGGGAAGACCCCACAGAAATCACGATTAAGAGCTAAGACCATTGATGCACTTGTGCCAAAATGTGAAAATATCTACGATGTCTGAAAAGTCTATGAATCATTTAGCAGGGGAAAGATGATATCTCTATAGGTATCTCTCGATGGCAGTACCTAGTGAAGCATGTTCGGTTTGATATACCATGGTTAGCAATATATTGTACCATTGCAGAACCACTTATTCCGATGGTGGAAAAGGATAAATTCCGTGATATTAGCATTCACATACATAGGCAAAGCAGGTCACGTACCTCAGAACGAAGGTCATCGACTGAAGCAGCAGAGAATGTTGGGACTAGATCAGATCCATTGATAATAGTGGTAATGAAGTGCTTGCCTGATTCTGCTAAATCCCAAGTCATACAAGCAGCTGCAAATTGTTCAATAAAAAGTTCAGTGCAAAGCATTGTAATAATCAGAACTAACTGACATATAAAGAGTTTGGTGATTCAACATTAAGAAACAGGAGCAGATGACATAAAAGACAAGCAAATACCACCATTACTCCTAAATTGGGTGTACCTGGTGCAAAAGTGAAGCAAGTAGCCGACGCAAACTCTTTTTGCTCCCGCAAAATATATGTTAGAAGTGAAGCCGTCCCACCCCCAAGAGAATGACCTACGATCTGAAACAATATATGCTCCTTAGAAACGATACAGTAGAAAAGGACAACCTATTTCAAGAGTGAAATTCTAAAGAACATTCTATAACACGGATGCTTAAATGAATTGAGATAAGAACTTGAGTATTAGTTAAATAGACTCTGATGTTTGTACATTTTATCATCTGAAATATGATTACTGTGACAGATGCGGAGATCCTACATAATATCCGGGAATGCAACTGGGAAGAGTACTTCTGTCCCGAATGAAAGTTAGAAGGAAAAATATGATCTAAATGATCACATGAGTAAATGGCATACTTTTTTTCTAAGTCATCTACACCTATCGGTAGTTAATCTAGCAGTCTAACGAGACAAAGAATTAGTTAAAACAGAAGATGTCGTAGTAATCTGTAAATCAATAATGTATAGCTAAATACAGAGCATTTACCTGAACCTTGAAACTAGGATTCTCATCAAGGGCCTTGAGGAGGCAAGGAACACTAAGTTTAGCAATCCAACGAGCTGCAGCAACCATTCCACAATGTGCATAACCTAAAACTAAGTTACTTAGCCCACCATCATGCAAAACTGAATGATGGAAAGGGACCACTGCACCAGTTGCTGCTGTCAATGTATCTTTAATGCTATGAGTGCCACGGATCAATAGCAGGATACATTTTGATTTGCAATCTCGTATAATCGTGAAGGCAGGCTGCATAATCTGCAGGGTTCCCAAGATAAAATTGTTCATGGTTCCAGATATCAATAAAAACAGCAAAACAGACCTCAAAGGTATAAAAGATTCAAGGAAACAAAACACTTGGCACTGAGCTCTTATCAAGCTACCAAATTTTCTTTTAGTTTCCATTTGACCAGCAGGATAGACATTTTATAAAATATACAATTCAACAGATAAAACTATTTGAAACAAGTTGGGTCCAATCTTCAGTACAGAACAGCACCGACGATCAATCATGATGGGAATATATACTGTTATTAAAATATCAATGTGAGGCAAACTCTTGTTAGCCTCGCAAAAAGACATATGTTCTTAAGAGAATCTATCCAAAACGTATGAAAATATAATGCTTCAAAAAAAGAATTTCTAGTCTGGAAAAGAAAGCATGTATAGTCGCTACAAACAAGCTACTCATGAGTAATATATGTATGACCAAGCTACAAATATGTATAGTCGCTACAAACAAGCTACTCATAAACCAAGGAAAATCACATTGAAATGTATGACCTACCCCTGCTTTAGGCTTCTGAAGAAGGACATCTTCATGAGTATAACCGGCAGTCTCCAGAAACACGGGAAATGGCTTCTTGGAGAAAAGCATACAGAGGGTCAAAAATCTCAGTAGCTCGGTCAACTCCATGATAATCTGTGGTCCTTTTAACTCTATACAATTACTTCCAGCATAAACACTAGCAGTTGAGAAGTTTCCCTGGAAAAACAAAAAATGAAAACATACAATGTCACTAACTTCCACACACACAAAATTGGTCAACGAATCTTAACTAATTACACTCTGCATTGAAAAAGCAAAACTACAGTTGAAGGATATAGATAGTGACGCATCACTACACACTAAGTCATTAGATTACACAAGTCTATAAATTTTGTCCACATACAGAATTATCAACAAACACCATCCTGGAACTAGAATGAACACAACGGAAGACAAAAAGCCAAACATATTCAAACAGAGCTCAAATATGCCTTAATCAGGAAAGTAAACGATATTGGACTCACAAAAATGTAAAAGAAACAGTGAGGACATTTAATATATATAAATAAAAAACAAATCTTTCAATTGAGCCCAAGAAGAACATATCAATACGACATCAAGGTGGCTAATTTATGCATCCAATTCAGAGATACCAGTGGAAAAAATTCAAACCTGTCTACGCATCAAATAGTTAATACCAAAAGCGAGATCGGCGATAGGCCATTTGCCCAGAGTCTCAGAATACGTAAATCGTAACGTCTCTGATAAAGTTGAAATAGTCTCAAGCCAAGTCGCCGGCGCTTGAGCCGGTCTCCTTACAATCCTCCTCCTTCCGGATCTCCCTGATTTACCTAATTCACCTCCTGGATCATCTTCCCCGTTTCTCGGCCACACGATCCGACGGCTCAGTAAGTATAGAATCACAACTGCTCCTGTTGCCGTAACCATTGCACCCGCCGCCATCTCCGATCCTCCTCCTCCTCTTTAATCACAAAAACCGTTCAACAATCCAATTTCCACTCCTCCTTAATCACAAAACCGTTCAACGATTCAGCGAATTCGAAAACGAGGACGCAGATTTCGAAATTGTGCAAGATAAATCTCTTATAAATGCATGAATCGAAGCTCCGATTTCTCCAATAACACAACCCGATTTGGGCATTGAGACAGAAGAGAATGAATTTGAGAAAATCGTTATGATTCCAAATTTCCAATCATTCATGATTTTTAGCTTTTTTTTTTTTACTTTTTAAGGTTTAAAATTACGATAAAGGACATGAACGCGTCGGCATCTACCAAGATGAATCAGGGGTAATCTCGTCATTTCAGGGATAAGTAGGTAACCATTTAAGGTTAAGTTAAGAGGAAAGAAGAACGTTAGGAATAATAATATATATATTTGTTTAATATATAGATTTGTTTCCTACGTAAAAGCAATCAAATGATACTAGACAGTATTACCGCTCTAATCAGGATTAGCACACTAACCTTATAGTGTTTAGTTAGCTCCATATACAAACTAATCATAATTGAATTTTATGGTAGAGGAAGATGAATACACGATTGCTTTCGAGTACACACAACTTGTGTTATCTTTGTATATTAACACAAGGTCCCTTGCTTTCACGACTTTACTTCACATTAATATAAACAACTAGACAATTTACAACACAAACAGATGAACAACTTTAGTCTTTTTTAAAACAATTAGACAATTTTACAACAGAAACAGATGAAGAACTTTAGTCTTTTTAGACAATTTACGATTAAATAGAATGGATGTAGAAACAGAGCTCTATCCAAGTCTCCAAGATGAGTGATCTGTTCAAAATATGGAACACCACCATTTTTTTGTCCATGTAATATATATTTAAGATAACATATATTTTGTTTAACAAACGAATGATTAGTTTGATTAATCTCATCCTTGTACACAACATAATATAGGCATACATAACTAGTAAAGGACATGCATGTAACTAGCTAGAGAGACACTGGACTGGAGGGATCCAATAAGGGAGGACAATTTGTGCCGAGCAGAAACCTGGTGTAGACTTGGGTGTGAAGGAACGTGGGGTTATAGTGGCGATATCGTAAACACCGTAGCCTTCACCATACCCTTCACCGAGGAAATAGATTGAATTAGGGTTTAGGCCAGGGAATGAGCTGGCCTTGACACAAAAAGGCTCGTTATTGCCGAGGAATATGCAGAGATCACCAATGTCTTCTGTGTAACACATGTTCATATCTTCCTCCTCTCTAAACACCATGAACCGCTTTGTGCCGCCAGAATTGAATGCTAAATACTTCATCGCAGGGCTTTCGACATACCTGCCATTATTGTCAAGCAAGAGAACATGTTAATAATATTCTTCTGATTATATAACAACATGAAAAGGCAAACACACAACTCGAACCTCGTACGTACCATTTGACTAGGAAACGTTGCCCTGAAGAAGACTCCACAAGCTCGTGTGTCCTGTAACAGGAATCCAAAAGCTGCAACTCGGTTTGGGAAAGCTGAGGAAGGTT
The DNA here is from genome assembly GCA_023657505.1 of Camelina hispida. Lineage (NCBI taxonomy): Eukaryota > Viridiplantae > Streptophyta > Magnoliopsida > Brassicales > Brassicaceae > Camelina > Camelina hispida. Next base: position 22,164,894 of record CP094635.1, on the reverse strand, counting down.
ATGAAATTCTAACTCATGGTACTGAGGCGTGGTGCCTGAGAGACCACCCCAAGACCACAAGTGGTGGCCACCAGAACTTGGCATGTAGAACCTTTGGTCCCTCTTGGAATACATCAATTTTGATTGCTCAAAATAATCGAATAATCCAGTAGACATAGCGAGGAGGAACCCCTTATGGGCTCTACCGGGCGTATATATACTCACGGGACGTCCCGTGTACTTGACAGCAATAATGCAGTCTTCCTCTTCAGGAGAAGAGGAGATTGCCACACCACTTACCAATTCAGTTTGAGAACCAATTACATTTGGCCGAGGAGGCAGAGGGATGATCTTGGGGTTTGATTTGGAGCTCGAGGGATAGTCACTGATTACGATGGAGTCAGGGGAGCTGAGATAAACGCCCCATCCATGGGAACTTCCCACCAGCCTAGACTTAAACAAATCTTTGGGAAGTGGCTTATCAACGATGCTGGAATACTCTTCCTTGGCCGGATCAAACATGACGAACTCTGTCAGTTGGGATTCTTCACTTGCTCGATGCAGCAAGTAAGGGTTGGTGGTTGAGGCGGAGAACATCCGAAGGGTTTGGCATCTCTGGGGATCCATAAGAAGAAGCATACATCAGAAGAAAAAAACAGAGATTACACCCAAAAAAAAAAAACTAGAAACAGAGAGAGAGAGAGAGAGAGATTGAAGAGACTCACCAAAGCAAGTTTGCGGAGAGAGGGTTTGGAAGAGAGGCTGAGAAGCAGAGGTGACATAGCTTCACTTTGATAATGAAGGAAACAAAATGGTTTTGGAGTTAGTCAACAATGAAGTCACTTCTTCACTTAGACCTAAGACCAAAGTACTTGGCCACAAGAAAAAAGGGTTTTCAATAATGTCTCTTTCTCTTCTTCTTTTTCTCTGTTTCTCCAATTTTCTTTTTTCCCTTATTGTATAATCTTGTAGACAAAGCAAAAGGAAAAGTCTAGTGATCAAATTTGTACACAAGCTTCTTTGCTATGCACCAAAGTATTCATTCGGTTTCCTTTTTCACCCTCTCAATTTTAAGCGCATACTGTATTGAATACCCACATTTATCATTTCTACCGCACCAACTACATCAATGTTTAAAATTTGAAAGTTTTATAATTTTAGTAAATTATTTATGTAAAGAAGAAAAAAAGATAAGTAAATAGTACAAAAATGAAAACTTGGTGTATGGAAAAAAAAATAAAAATAATTACTTGATTTGGTAAAACAATTTCCTCAATACCACATCTAGATTATTTATGTAAAGAAGTAAATATATATATATATATATTATTTTTTTACTAAATAGTACAAAAATGAATGTGGTTGGTGCGGGTAGAAATAAAAATCTTGTGTAGTACAAATTTGATCACAAGATTTTTCCTAATGCTTTGTCACACAAGATTATACAATAAGGGAAAAGAAAAGAGAGAGAGACATTTGTACAGTATACTGAAAACCCTTTTTCTTGTGGCCAAACACTTTGGTCTTAGATCTAAGTCAAGAAGGGACTTCGCTGTTTCTTTTTTGATTTTTCACATATCAACAAAACAAAGCTAGCTATGTCGTCTCTTCTTCTCAGCCTCTCTTCCAAGCCCTCTCTCCGCAAACTTGCTCAGCTGGTAAGTCTCTTCAATCTCTCTCTCTCTCTCTCAAGTTTTTTTTAAAGTATAATCTCTGTGTTCTGCTTATGATTTCTACTTCTTTCGCTTCCCCTAGAGATGTCACACCCATAGGATGTTCTCCTCCTCTAGCACCAACCCTTACTTGCTGTATTGTGTCACACATTATGGAAGTTCTTGGGATGATATTAATGTAACAAGCAATATCCACTATTTTGACCCGGTCAAGGAAGACGAAGTTATTGTCCGAGACAAGGTGTTACCAATGGAGTTGCGTAAAGGGTGTCTTGTCGGGATGTCCCATGGTTGGGGAGTTTTCAAGGCCGTGTGTGATGATAATACATATAAAGCCATATATGTTACCGACTACTACAGTCCTCGTGGCTCCAAATCAGTCAAAAACATTCCTTTGCATCCCCTGGGTAAACCTATAGCTATCCAACAGCAAGCGATCACCAACGCCGCAATGAACTGTTCACCTGATCAGAGCAATGAATTTGCAGTGGCTGTCAAGTGTTTAGGGCCTATGATCAATTTCAATAGGCCTGGTGGCAAACACAGGGAATCGGGTTCGGTCGTCTTTAAAACTCCTTTCCAGTATTTTGATCAATCGAAGGTTATGTATTCAAAGAGAGATGAAAAGTTCTACACTCCTAGTTTTGGAGGCCAGTTCTTGGTTTCCTGGGATTCTTTCTTCGAGGAAGACATGACCGGCTCTGAGTTGCAAGAGTTGCAGTTCTCCAACCTGCCTGAGTTCACCCAGTCCGAGTGGGAGCTGCTGGACTCATGTTCCAAGACTGTATACCTTGTGGAGTCTCCCTCAGGCCAACGTTTCCTGATCAAGTGGTACGCTCAGAACCACGAACCAGGCAATGAGATGGCATTCCTGTGTCGCGGAACGAAGCGTTTCATGGTGTTTAGACAGGAAGAAGAAACAGGGGTCATGTCTTACACAGAGGACATTGGAGACCTCTGCATATTCCTAGGCAATAATGAGCCCTTCTGTGTCAAGGCAAGCTCGTTCCCTGGCCTAAACCCTAACTCAATCTATTTTGCAGGCGATGGCTGTGGTGTTTACGATATCGCCACTAGAAAACCATGTTCCTTCCGTCCCAAGTCTCCTTCAGCCTTCTCGTTAGGATCACTCCTCCCTTACTGGATCCCTCCAATGTCTCTCTAGTTACAGTGTCCTTCACTAGTTATGCCTAGATTATGTTGTTGTCATTTCAAGTGGTCTGTACTAATCAAATTTATCATTTGTGGGAAAATTATGTGATCATGACATTGTAGGTGCTTGATATGGATTTAAACTGTGTCACACAAGTTTGGGTTTCAGTGCTGGAGAGAAAGAAGAGAGAAATCACAAATTAGATGGGATTCTGATTTGGGGATTTTGGAGAAAATCAGAATTGATTATGTTTTAGTTAGGTAAGAAACAACATCATTTTATTATTGACGGGATCTCTTAATTGGTTAATTAACCTTCGTTTGACCATTTAACATTGTGCATTATAGAGGCAAGTCAACAAGATTTTATAATTTAATTAGAATTAATAAAAATAAATATTATTTTCTGTAAGCTTTCACTTTCTCTTGTTGCAAAGCCATCATTTCCATTCTCTCAATGATTTCTCTTAGTTCCTTCAGCTTCTGTGCATTGAAACTTTGATGATTTAAATGGCATTGTACATATGCATCTAAATCACATAATATTTGATTAATTTTCTCCTCGAAATTCTAGTATTACGTAAGACTTGGACTAATTAATCAGTGCAGACACTAATCAGACAATAGTCGATCTTTTCTTTTTAATTAGTTGGATTTCAGAATCTATTTCAATATTTCTTTTTGACTTTTTCTGGTTTTGGGCGCTAGAAGTTTAACTTCCGTAATAATTTAGATTCTCGAGTTTGTGTTAGTAGGTTATGCTTCACGAATTTTAAGAGTTATGCTTCACAGATTGTGGTAGAGTCAAAATTTAGTGGGCGTGACTTGTGAGCAAAAGAGATATTTGCATGGAAATTGAAAAATCAACATGCATGTACATGTTAAAGTTATTTCACTATTTTGGTAAGGAAATTAATTACATTCTAAAATGTGCAAAATAATTGAGTACACGTGAATATAAAATCATTTCGTAATTTAAAAATTTATGTTGCTCCCATGGTTAATGAGTAAAAAATTATATGCTTCTACAGTTCATCTATTCACTGGTCCTCCTACTCTTTGTGTGGCTCAAAAGGGGACGTAAAATACATACGCATAAAAATCACATGTAAATTATTTGATTAACTTTCTCCACAAAACTGTAGTAATATTAATATTACCTAAGACTTAACCAAAATAATCATTGCAGGTGCTAATCAGACAATACTCGATCTTTTTGTTTGGGTTGGATTTAGAATCTATTTCATTATTACCCAAGAATTTTATGTGTTACCATTGATCAATATGTGCCTAGTTGATAACGAGCCACACGAGTTAAATTTGTCATTGTTGTTAGCTACAGTAATAAGAAACTAAAAGAAATAAGTAGTAATGCAGTAACACACCGAATAAATATACGAGCATCACAGTTTTTGGCTGCTAAAAATATATCGTGGTTTCTCTGCATAGCATTTGTGGTCACTCTGTTTTTAGATACAGATTCCTTTTAAAGAGGAAAACTTTGGGAAAACGTAATATACTGCAATAGTGATATGACTTGTTACCTAGATGGTTGTGAGTGGTAAATAAATTGCAATAATGATATAGACTTGTGTTGCTCGCTGTCTGCGATACATTAGTCTTAAGATACGGTTTATAAATCGATCTATTTAACTATTAATCCCCGATACTAACCGAGTTCTCAGTATATAATATATTGTTCATAATGCATGTTTCCCTTTCATTTTAATCAGATCACGAAATTCTTTTTGAAAATATTTCCAAATCGGGTTAACAACTGATTCGATGCAAAACAAAAAAAAATCTTAAAATAATGAACTAAATATATTTTCATATGTATATAATTTTTTGTTTTCCATTTTGTTATGTTTTAACTAATTTATGTTACAATAATATTTAGGTTTACATATTGACTCTCCTAAATATTTGTCCTAAGTCATACATTCTCTAAAACTTTCTGGATGACGTCTCTTTGCGGGCCAATAATTCCAGTGGTGTTGCATTTGATCAGGTTTAGGGTAGTATTTCTATTATTTTTTGGTTTTGCATGTATCAAAAAATAACTCACATGGTTTTTAGAGCACAATCAAAATGTTGAATACATTTCAAAATGTGTAAGGAAAAGAAATAGTACATATTACGAATCTGTGCCTAGTTGACAACGGATAACCATGCTTGAGTTATTGGTGATCATTATTGTCTAGCTACAATATCAATTACAATTGTTAATATAATATTGCACTCTTTTTATTTATTTTTTACTGTAAACCTTCTTTTGCGTTGAAGGAATACAACCTAAAATTTTATAAGATTTTTTTTTAATTCTCAAAAATCTAAACGACTATATATAACTGTGCATGTTTAGGACACACACATCCACCTTGCACTTACAATATACGTCTCTTTCATCTCTCTCTTTCTCTTTGTATAATTACATAATTTATATTGTCCATCTCTCTAACTTTTCTCTTATTTTATTGCGTATAAATTTAAAGGGGAAGAAATGTCGATTGTAAGGAACTTTTTGCTCTAAAACGCCAAATATGTCTAGAAGAACGCTGTTACTGCTGCTGCACTTGAAGGGAACACTTCCACCATTACTAAGTGGGATCGAGAAAAGTTATGGAAGAACATCACAATGCAAATGACTCTCGGAGCAGATCTTGGAGGTGTAAAGTATGTTGAGGTACCGTATACCTATCTAGTGGCGGAGCCAAAAAATTTATTCACCAAGGTCATAACTTTTTTTAAACAAAAATACATAAAGTTAACTAATTTTTTAGACTAACGATAGTGTTCAGGTGTTATTAAAAAAAAACTAACGTTAGTGTATATATAAAAAACAAATTAGATGTTAAATATTTAAGTTAATTTCTAGGAATATGCTTAACAATATAATATATTTACAAAAAGAGTTATTGGGCTTAATATTGTTCATAAGGCTTAATGTAACTTCAAATTTCACATGAGTCAATAATCTTGTTAGATTAATTTTCTTTTGGATCAATTGTCTTATTGGATAAGGGTCAATTTTTTATTTACACACCAAAATTCAACTATTTTTTATTTTTCATCAGGGTCAATTAACCCTTATGGTTGGTCATTGGCTTCGTCCATGTACTCATACCATGTAATTGAGTATCTTGACAAAAATAGTAAATATGTTATCGAACTATCGAAGAAGTAAAAACACAATGCTGGCTGAGGAGTGAACAGAGAGATGGAAGATGCTCTCTCATCCTCCTACTGGGTGGCGTATCTCACAAGATAGCTGAGAAGGCGAGGCTCAAGTACGAACTCACGAAAGATGATCTCTATCCTCTCCGTGAGGTATGAAAATGAAAAAACAATATTATCAAATTTCACTGCTAACTTGTTTTTTTTAGTGTAAAACTGCTTCGTGTTGAAAATAAAATAATTTATTTTTTTTCTTAAAATCTAAACGACTATCTATACACCTTGCTCTATGCATGTTTGCCACACACCTCCACACTTACAATATACACAAGTCTCTTGTTGCATCTTAACTACTTGCACAAAGTCAGATTTTGTGTGATAAACCCACAACTATCAGGTGAACAGTGCTTGGAAGCTTCTAATTAAACTGTAAAAAATATACAACATATTATTGTATCTCACATACATATATATTAAGAAAGGATATAATTCACTCAAAATATCCTTTCAAATGTTATAAAACACATACGTCTAATTTGTTTAATTTGTCTGCTTATGTTTTGCTTATGTTTTGTTTATATCATGTATTTACTTTGTTTTTATGTCATGCATATATTTTACTTTTTTTATTGTTTAATTTTGTTAAATATTAGAAATTAGTAAGGTATTACATAAACACAAAGTAATATTAGTAAACTTAGTTGAAAAAATCAATTATACTAGATTAGGACCCGTGGTGTACCGCGGGGCAAAATTATTTATAACTAAAATATTTAAATTATAATGTATTTTTTGGTTAAATATGTTATAGTTATATAATAAGTTTTAAATAAACCATATAATACCGCAATATAATTTATTTTTACATAATATTTATTTAATCAATTTAATTAGATATGTCTATTTTTTGATACCGACAGTGTTAACAAAATAATGAAATGATGTTTTACCCTTGTAGCACCAAATTAATGATATTTTTAATTTATATAAATATCGATAAAACCCATCCCGCTATATAACCTCGTCCCGAGATATTTTAACTCACATTATATCATCTTAATTTTAAATTTTTTATTGTGTATATATACGGTATAATATTTATCATATTTAATTTTTAAAAAGTTTTAAATATTTTCATATTTAACATTTTAAAAATCTTTAAAATAAAGAACCGGAAGAAACCAAAAAAAGTTTTTAAAGTTTGAATGTCTGATAAATCAAGCTTTCTACTCATTTGTATTTGGAATCATTTTGGTCTTTTTTATAGTATGACTCTGAACTATTGCCCAATTTTTTTAGACGATGTGGGATATTGTACATGTATTTTTTATTCATCTATTAATTAATATATGTCCGTTTTTTAGATTTTAAATTTTGTATTACATCATATGCAGTAAAATATCATAATTTTTATTAACTAAATGTATTACAGAATAATTCAAGATAATTTAAATATAAATTCAAATTAAAAATGAAAGAGAATCATATATTTATGTTTGAATGAGGTAGAAATATTTCCTTATTAAATCTTACTTATAATTAATTTTGAAGTTTTGGTAACTAATATTAAAGTCAATTCATTAAATATAAAAACATTCCAAAAAATATTTTTGAGCAAAAAATGCTGCAAAAATACTAGTATAGACTAGATTAGAACCCGCGGTACACCACGGGGCAAAAGTATTTAGAACTAAAACATTTAAATTATAAGTTGTATTTGTTGGTTAAATAAATTATAATTAGATAATAATTGATAAATAAACCATATAATACCGCAATATAATTTATTTTTTAAATAATATTTATTTAATCAATTTAATTAGATATGTCTATTTTTTTATACTGACAGTGTTAACAAAATAATGAAATAATGTTTTACCCGTGTAACACCAAATTAATGATATTTTTAAATTTATATAAATATCGATAAAACTCATCCTGCTATATAACCTCTTCCCAAGATATTTTAACTCACACTATATCATCTTAATTTTTAATATTTATTGTGTATCTATGATATAATATTTATCATATTTAACTTTCTAAAAGTTTGAAATATTTTTCATATTTAACCTTTTAAAAAACTTTAAAATAAAGAACCAGAATAAATCAAATAAAAGTTTTTAAAGTTTGTATTCATGATAAATCAAGCTTTCTACTCATTTGTATTCAGAATCATTTTGGTCTCTTTTATACTATGACTCTAAACTATTGCCAAATTTATTTAGACGATGTAGGATATTGTACCCGTATTTTTTATTCATCCATTGAGTAATATATGTCTGTCTTTAAAATTTTGTATTACATCATATGCAGGAAAGAATCACAATTTTCATTAACTAAATGTATTATTGAATAATCTAAGATAATTTAAATATAAATTCAAATAAAAATGAAAGGTAATCATATATTTATGTTTGAATGAGGTAGAAAGATTTTCTTATTTTTTTAAATCTTACCTATAATTAATTTTGAAGTTTTGGTAACTAATATTAAAGTCAATGCATTAAATGTAAAAACTTTCCAAGAAATATTTTTGAGCAAAAACTGCTGCAAAAATACTAGTATAGATGTAATCTTCTTCTTAGTCTTCTGTTTTTTATATATATGCAATTACAATTAAGCTTAACACATGTCAATTTTTTTCCTCTCTTATAATGAACAATGTGAAAACGCATATTTGTGGCTAACTCTATATGCTTAAGTACGTGAATGATCTACTTCGACTTTGTATGAGCATAAGTAAATAACACAAGAGCTTTGTTAACGGGGTTCGGTTTTTTTTACAACCCCGGGACCTAGTCCAGAACAAATTCACTAGAACAAGATAGCAATTACAACTGCATATGATACAAGCACTACTATGCCTATCATTCTTTTCTAGCTGAATAAACCATCAAAAGATCTCTCTATCTTATTGATGGGGCGACACTACACATCTTGTGTGCATCTCTCAAAACTACCTTGAAGCGCGCAAGTCTTCATGAAGCGTCTTCTCGGTATTTATATCAATTGCCCAACCCCTAGGGTTAGCAACTTTCCTATTATACAACAAATAGGAATTGGGAGATTAACAATTGCACAACCCCTAGGGTTGACAATTTTCCTATTATACAACAAATAGGAATTTCCTATTATACAACAAATAGGAAAGTTTCTCTCCATGACCCCATCTTGAATCTTCCATTCAAGATGTTCATCTAGCTCAGCAGCCGCCACTTGGCTTGTCCAAGTAGACTCCAAGCTTCTGTACTCAAACTCTTCAACTCAGCTTCTTGTACTACTTCCTGTATTAGCGTCGGAACTAGTACAAGAACTGCTTCAGACATTTGATACATCTTCCGATATATCTACTGCATGTTCTTTGATGAAACACCTTATCTTCTCTGCTTTGTGTTAATCACAGTGTCAGCACCATCACCAAGTGCTACTTAAGGTCTGCTCTACCAGCATTTGTATCAAGTAATACTTCATCCTCTTTGTCAAGTAATACTTCATCTTCTGTGTCAACTCTTCCAGCATATGTATCATGTAATGCATCAGCCTCTATGTCAGTTCTCACTTATTTTAGTAGAGAATCCATGACATGTTCTAAACCTTATAAAACTTTAATCAACACAACATCTTCACAATGGAATGTATTCATTAAAGTCATGTTTCTATAGAGGCCACGCAAAAACAAGTGTTTCTTGGGTGAAGAAAAAGATGGAGATAAAGAGAAAGAGAGCTCAAAGCTAGACGACACCAATGGAATATGTCTCGTAGTCGTAGGGACCAGGCAAGATTAGTTGTTTCTTGCAGGTGAATAAAGAGATGGAGATGGAGAGAAAGAGAGCTTGCTTGACAGTGCTGAAGAAACATAACTACATAGCAAGGAGTCATTTGATGAACCGAAAGTAAAAAGAAAAAAGAAAAAAACTCAAAGAAGAGACGGACCAGAGTAGGGAGTGGCTTGGAGAGATTAGATGCGTATTCAGAAACAAACATCAGTTCCGGAAGGTTGATCTTATTTTTTCTCTCTTCTCTTCATATTCGAAAGTAAACCTAATGCGCAATTTTGTCTCTATTAATGATCAGGTGTTGAAACTGTAAAGAATGAATGCTTGATATATTCCTTAGTCTTGTACATTGTGATATTTATACATGAAGGTAGAGAAGACACTAGGTTAAGCTAATTACAGACACTTCCTAAAACAGTATCAATCAAATATTATGCTTTAAATGAGAATCATGGTCATATCTCTAACATCCCCCCTCAAGATGGAGGGGCTCTAGCGACTCCGATCTTGTCTCGTAGATAAAGGAACCGTGCTCGCGGAAGAGGTTTTGTGAGGGCATCAGCGAGTTGGTCCTGTGTGTTGACATGAGCTACTCGCAAGGCACCGGTTTGAACCTGTCCGCGGACAAAGTGATAGTCGATCGCAATGTGTTTCATGCGTGAGTGAAACACTGGATTAGCACAAAGGAATGTAGCTCCAACATTATCGCAGTAAATAATCGGTGGTCGAGGAAGTGGGAGGCCTAGTTCGGTGAGGAGATTGCAAATCCAGCTGAGCTCAGACGCAACGTTTGCAACAGCTCTGTATTCGGCTTCAGTAGACGACCACGCCACTCCCTTTTGTTTCTTGGCTGACCACGAAATAGGGTGACTACCAAGATAGATGATGTAAGCGTTTGTGGAGACATAGTCTACCGAGTCATCAGCCCAGTCAGCGTCTGAAAATGCATGAAGACTGAGTTTGTTCGATGCAGAGAAGAAGATACCGTGAGTCGGTGTACCCGCCAAGTACCGTAAGATGTGTTTAGCCGCTTGCCAATGAGCATCAGTTGGTTTATGCATGAACTGGGATAATCAATTAACCGCAAAAGCAATGTCCAGACGAGTGAAAGCAAGATACTATAGGCTGCCTACTAATTGTCGATACTTGGTTAGATCAGAGAGAGGCATACCAGTGGCGATGGTGATCTTGGGTGATGATGCCATGGGAGTTGTGACAGGCTTTGCATTCGACATATCATATATGTGAAGAAAATCAAGAATATACTTTCTCTGCGAGAGATGGGGACCTGCAGATGTACGATGAGCTTCGATTCCAAGAAACTAATTGAGGTCCTCCGCATCTTTTACTGAAAAACGTTCAGCCAAGAGGTGAAGAATGTGACTGATACTCTGTTTGCTGTTGCCAGTGATGAGGATATCATCCACATAAACCAAGAGATAGAGAAAAGATGTTCCCACTTTTAACACAAAGAGAGAAGTATCAGCGAGTGAGTTTGTGAATCCAATTTCAACCAGAAAGTTTTGAAGTTCAGTGTACCAGGCCCTTGGTGCTTGCTTCAAGCCATATATGGCTTTGTGCAGTCGACATACATGTGTGGGATTATCCTTATCAATGAAACCCGGAGGCTGCTCCATGTAAACTTCATCGTCAAGCGTGCCTTGTAAAAATGCATTATTGACATCAAGCTGTTGAATGGGCCAGGAGTTGGAAACGGCAACATCAAGCACGAGACGCAGTGTGGTTGACTTGATTACCGGACTGAATGTGTCTTTGTAATCGGCACCATACTGTTGATTGTATCCCTTTGCAACAAGCCTCGCTTTACATCTGTCAAGAGAACCGTTAGACTGAAATTTTTTTTTGTAAATCCACTTACATCCCACAACGTTATAATGAGGTTGTCGAGGAACGAGAGTGAGAGTTTGATTGCGTGCGAAGGCATCGATTTCAGTAGACATTGCTCCGCGCCACTGTTTGTCTTTGAGGGCCTGTTTCACCGTTTGAGGTTCAGCCGGGATGACGCGAGAAAGTCCAGCAGAGTAATTGTACTTCGGGTTCGGCTTGCTGATGTTGTTTCTCCGACGAGTCACCATGGGATGAGAGGTCGGCGGTGGTACCGGTGGTGGAATCGGAGCAGGTGGAGACGGCTGTCGTATCGAGGAGGCCGATGAAGTTGTGTTATCTGATGAGAGTTATACTAGGCTTGTGGAAGGAGTGACTTCTTGGGCCGAGGATGGGCCTGAGGAAGAGTTCGAACTGAGCCCATTAGAATTAACAGGCTGTGTGGCAGAGGAGGTTCTGTTTCGCGACGACCGAGCAGAGTCCATCTCATCTGAGGCTTCTTTCCGGTGAGAATCAGAGTGCGGGGATCCAGGCAGGGGAGACAGTACGAGTGGCGGCGGAGATGGAGGAGGGCATGGTGGTGGAGAAGGAGGAAGTGGTATGGTGGTTACTAACGGGAACGATGAGAATGACAATGAATCGGGATTAGGTGAAGGAGATTGAGGTTGTGCGGATTTGAACGGGAAGACATGTTCATCAAATCAGACATGTCTGGAGGTGTATATGCGACCTGAATTTGGTTGGAGACAGAAATATGCGCTTTGAGTTGGAGAGTAGCCAAGAAAAACACATGGTGTAGACCGATCCTCAAGCTTGTTGTTGTTGTAAGGCCGAAGCCAAGGAAAACACAGGCATCGAAAGACTCTGAGCTTTCTATAATTTGGTGCAGTGCCAAACAGTTTTTGGAATGGGGACGACATCTTGATGACTGGAGTCGGAAGACGGTTAATGAGGTATGTCGCGGCGGCAAAGGCGTAGGACCAGTAGGACTTCGGCATTCCGGCATGAGTAAGTAATGTGAGGCTGGTTTCTACAACATGGCGATGCTTTCGTTCGGAAATGCCGTTGTGCTCAGGCGTGTGAGGTGGTGAGGTGAGATGTGAGATTCCTGCGATTGAGAGAAAGGAGCGAAGTGCGACAAACTCGCCACCATTGTCAGAATATAATGTACCAATGGTGGTTGAGAATCGGTTTTCCACAAGTGCTTTGAACGCGGCAAAGGTGACTCGAACATCAGACTTTTGTTTTAGGGGATAGAGGCAAGTGTAGCGAGAGTAGTGGTCTACAAGAACTAGGTAATACTTGTAGTTGTCGATAGAAATGATGGGAGAGCTCCAGAGATCAGTGAATACGTATTCAAGGGGACAGGTGGAAACAATTGAGGTTTGAGAAAAAGGGAGTTTATGAGTTTTATTAATAGCACAATCAGAACATAGTGTGTTTGATGGTACATTTTTATTGCAAGGTAAGGAAAAAGAGGAAATAAGATGTTTGGTAATGGGTAGAGCAGGGTGGCCAAGACGGTGGTGCCAGTCAGTTAAGGTGAGTAGAGGAGCGGTGGAAGCAAAGAAGGCGGTAAGGATGGAGGAGGAAGCTGGCCACTCGTATAAACCGTCTCTAGTCCTACCTTGGAGTAACTGGACCCCCGAGCTGAGATCCTTCACCTGAAAGTAAGCAGGATAAAAATGAACTGAGACTTGATTGTCGTGACATAAACGATATACTGAATCAAAATTTTCTTGATGTGTGGAACACATAGGACATTATGCAAAGACAAATTTCGTGGGTGGCAAGGAAGAGAGGCAGAACCAGTGTTAGTGATGGCTAAGCCGGAACCATCACCAATAAGAACTGCATCATCACCGTGATAAGGTTGATGAACCGAGAGATTGTTAAGCTCACTCGTCAGATGATGTGTCGCTCCACTGTCCATGACCCACGGAGTTGCTGAATTGAGAGAGGCGGTGGCAAAGTTGGCACGAGGTTGCCAAGGATGAAACGGTGAAGGGAGCAAGCCGTTTGACGACCCTGGTTGGAATTGATGGAGTTGAGTACAGCGTTTGGCGCTGTGACCAACCACGCCACATAGTTGACACTTACCCTGATAGCCTCGAGAGAGACGTTGTCATTGCGGGAGGACTGGTACTGAGACTGGTTGTTGTTCCAGTTCTGATTGTTACGCTGGGATTGCTTGTTTGGAAAGGAACGTTGGCGCGATGTGGCAACGATGGCAGAGGCAGGCACCAGAGACGGAGCAGAGGAGGCAGTGAGAAGAAGTTTTGCCTCTCGAGTAAGGAGTTTCTCATGAATTTCAGTGATGGAGGGTGGGGTTTCACGACCTTCGATCTGCTCAATAACAGACTTGTAATCATCGGACAAGCCAGTGAGGATGTGTTCGATCTGCTCTTCATGTTCAAGCGGTTTACCAAGAAGTGCAAGCTGATCAAAGCGAGTGACAAGACCTTGCATATATTCATCAACGGTCTTCGTGCCTTTGGAAAATTGTTTGAGGTGGAGACGAAGTTGCTGGATGTGTCCCCAACTTGGATTTGCGTAAGTGGCGGCGAGCTTTTTCCACATTTCAGCGGCAGTGGTGGTCTTGGAGACGACGGACTGAATAGAAGGTGAGAGAGTACCAAGGAGTCCACTATAGATTAGTTTATCCTGGCGGCGCCATGTTGCAAAGGCTGGGTTCGGTCGTGACTGACCATCAGTTGTGAGAGTAGAGTCGGGAGCAGGCTTGGTGCCATCAACATGACCGGCGAGATCGTGGTCATCAAGGAGAGAGTGCACTTGGAGACTCCAAGTGATGAAGTTGTGAGAGGTGAGTTTTGTGACATTCACCATATTGATGTTGAGAAGGGGTTGATTGGTGTCAACAACGTCAAGAGTGGCCATGATGATAGGCGGCTGAAAACTGAAGAACAAGTGAGAAAGAAGAAAGAGAAGAAGAAGGGAGGCAGCCGGAAAAAAAAAATGTTAGGGTATCGATAATAGCTCTGATACCATGTAAAGAATGAATGCTTGATATATTCCTTAGTCTTGTACATTGTGATATTTATACATGAAGATAGAGAAGACACTAGGTTAAGCTAATTACAGACACTTCCTAAAACAGTATCAATCAAATATTATGCTTTAAATCATATCTCTAACAGAAACTGTGAGTGGAAGACTGAACTATGATTGGAACTTAAATTAAATTAATGTTTTGTGACAATTGAATTCGACAGAGTCTCGTAGTGCAGAAGAAGCTCTGTGTGAACGAAATTGTGAATGAATCTCTGGACGAAATAGTTCATTCATAGGAAGAAGTTGTAAAGTTTGATCGAGAGACTGGTAACAGGAAGTGGTAGTACGCTCAGCACCACCAACCAGTTAATTGGATGGCATTCATGTGTCGCGGAACAAAGGTTTTCATGGTGTTTAGAGAGGAAGAAGAAACAGGGGTCATGTCTTACACAGAGAACATTGGAGATCTCTGCATATTCCTAGGCAATAATGAGCCCTTCTGTGTCAAGACAAGCTCATTCCCTGGCCTAAACCCTAACTCAATCTATTTTGCAGGCGATGGCTATGGTGTTCACGATATCGCCAGTAGAAAACCACGTTCCTTCCGTCCCAAGTCTCCCTCAGCCTTCTCGTTAGCATAACTCCTCCCTTACTAGATCCCTCCAATGTCTCTCTAGTTACAATGTCCTCCACAAGTTTTATTGGGTTAAAGAATCATCGGCTAAGTTGCACTGAAACGGGTACGGGAACAGGAATCGGGTACAGAAACGGGGACGGAAAACGGCAAAGTAAAAATTAGTAGATACGGGTACGGCTTGGGTACTTCAATAAACATATAAGAAAATATACCCATACCTTGAATAAGAGGGGATTAGTAAAGCTAATGGGAAAAGGAGAGAGGGGAAAAGAGTCTAGAAAGTAGAAAAACATAAAGAAATGAAAATATGCTTATGATAAGAGTGCTTTGAATGAAATGAAATGGATGCAAATATCAAAAAATTCGATGTTATCTTCCCCTAAAGCATCTAAGGCGTCCCCATAGAGTCCCCGTAGAGTTTCCGTCCCCAACATGTCCCCGGTACGGGAACGGCTACCAAATAGACGTACCCGTGCATCATAGATCATCGGTTCTTTTTCCATGTTGTTCTCGTGGCCTTTGACTTTTGATATGATCGTGGCCAGCAAGGAGCCAGAGGCTGCAGAGCAACCGGAGGTGGTGGGAAGGATCACTCGTTCAAGAGCTAAGGAGATGGCTAAGGAAGCTCATTCACTCATACTTGACGGGTCATTCAACCTACCAAGGATCCAAGTCTTCAACATATGCACCTTGAAGACTTCACCCGGTAATGAGGACTAGGTAACTTAGGTGTGAAGTTTGTACTCTTTTTCCCATAGCTGAGTTTTGTCCCAATGGGTTTTCTCAGCATGGTTTTTAATGAGGCAAATGGATCACTACGTCGAGTTATCTAGAAATCATTACCAATGGGGAATAATGAACTTCGTACGAGTTCAGCCGATTTCTGTACTACTACAGGTCGACTAAACGTTTTGCTGTTTTCTTATTTCTTTCAAAACGTCTTGTTGTTTTGGGTTTTGAACTTCTTGTTGTTCAGAGTGTCGAGCCCTAGGGTGTTTAAAACCCAAAGCTACGCCTCTTTTCTCTTCTAGCGAAGAAGTATGTTGTAAACACGTTTGTGAACTTTTCTTCTCTCAATCCGATATCTTGAATGCGTTCTTGATTTCTGAGTTTCTATACACGTTGTGAATTAAGAAACTCTTCTACCTGTTCGAATCCATCTCATCATTCAAACACCTCTCACCATTGAATCATTGTTACTTTGTTCGATCATCACCATATCTTCCTACATTCACGATCTCGCATCATCATCATCACCGTATCTGCTACTTTCGCACCACCACCATTGAATCTCATCATCCGTCATCAACCCACCGCCTTCAACAGAGTTCTATCCTAGGGGAATCTTATCATGTGGTATCAGAGCCAACTCTGTGCCAAGGCTAAGCGATCCTAAACCCTAATCTCTTGTGCTTTTGTTTAATTTTCGTTTGTTTAGTTTTAGGGTTTGAATTTTTTTTGAGTTTCCTTTGTGTCTAGATCGAATAGGGTTTTAGATTTGTTGGTTCGTTGTGTCTTTTAGGATTTAGTTTGGTGTTGTTCGAAATCTGCTTGCATTAGGGTTTAGTTATTTCGAGTTTGTTAGCTATAGGGTTTGGTATTGTTCGAATTTTTCTCATAGTTTGCTCGATATTAGGTCTGCAAGTCGTGGTTTCTTGTTTAAAATTCAGAGTCTTAGAGTTTATTTTCGTTTTCTCATTCCAAGAACAATTTACTGCGAGCTTCTTCTTTAATTTGCAGGTACAATGGAGCTTTCACCAGAAGCTATGGAAGCTTTGAATCAGGCCATGTCTAAGCAGATAGCAGAAGCAAACAAGTTAATGTCTACTCAGTTTCAGCAACAGATGGAGCAGCTCAGTAACAAGTTTGAGAAACAGTTCAAGGATATAGCTCACGCATCTAGTGCTTCAGAACATAGTTCTACAGAACCGCCCAGTCCTAATGAGGCCCTTCGTTTAGCTAAAGGAAAGGCTCACGCGGGAACCTCTTCCAAGCATCCACGGGTCCGAGCAGCTAAGTCACCTACTGGGGGAAGAGAGACTTGTTTCAATCAGAGGAGAAACACTCACGGTACAGAAAGGGAGCCGCGCAGAGCTAGCAGAGATCATATACGGCCACGGCGAGCTGAACAGGTGGCTGGGCATCGAATATACATTGAATCAGATAGAGAGTATTCCGAAGAAGATGAAGTTTCGGATCACAGTCAAGAGACAATGAGGAGAAACCGAAACAGAGATCATGGTAGGGAGTATGATCCTTTGAGGCAGCAGCTGAAGCACCTTAAGATTCAGTATCCTTCTTTCCATGGAACCAATGATCCAGAAGCTTATCTAGACTGGGAAAGGAAGATGGAGTCCAACTTTCAGGTTCAAGGTACATTTGAGCTGAACAAGGTGAAGATAGCCATATCCGAATTCAATGGCTATGCTTTGTTGTGGTGGGAGCAGTTGGGGCTTACTAGACATCGACAGAGAGAGCCTGCTATCACTACATGGGAACAGTTAGTCACGCAGATGAGAAAGAAGTTTGTTCCTACACACTACCAGCGAGAGATCCTTAACAAGCTTAGGCGTCTCATTCAAGGTACCAAGTCTGTTAGAGACTACTATCAAGAGCTGGAAACACTTATGATCAGGGCTGATCTAAGGGAAAGTGAAGACATGGTTATGTCAAGGTTTCTTGGGGTTTAAACAGAGAGATTCAAGACAAGGTAGAGTTGCAGGACTATGAGGATGTGCAAGAAATGGTACATAAGGCAGAGCTGATTGAATCGCAGATCAAGAGAAAGGGAGTAAGGTCTACATTCACGCCTAACATCTCTAAGCCAAGAGAGTTCAGTAAACCCGCCTTCACCAAGGACAGCAAACCCGCGACAGCTACAGTCAAAGAGGAGGTTAAGGTTGAATTCAAGCCCAAGAGTAGCACTTCTACAAGTCATATCAGGTGTTTCAAATGCCAAGGAATGGGGCATTATTCCAGAGACTGTCCAAACAAGAAAATGTTTCTTCTTCAAGAAGGAGGAGAGATTGTGCCAGTAGACAGTTCAGAGAGTGAATCAGAGTCTGAATTCTGTGAAGAAGGTGAACCAGCAGTCATGGGAGAGATGTTGGTAGCACGTAGAGCTCTAAGTGTTCAGGTTCACCCAGATGATAGAGGACAGCGTGAGAACCTATTTCACACACGGTGTATGGTTCAAGACAAGGTCTGCACCTTGATCGTTGATGGTGGAAGCTGTACTAATGCAGCTAGTGAAGAGATGGTACAGAAGCTTAATCTTAAGACTACTTCACATCCAAGACCTTATCAGCTACAGTGGTTGAACAACAAGGGTGCTTTGACAGTTTCGCAGCAAGTAATGGTGAAACTAGCGATTGGGAAGTATGAGGATGAGCTGCTTTGTGATGTTATTCCAATGAAGTCAAGTCATATCCTTTTGGGAAGACCATGGCAGTTCGACAGAAGAGTGTTCCATGATGGTTACACCAACAAGCAAACGTTTGAGTTCAAGGGACGCAAGGTCACTCTTCTACCGCTTACACCCAGTGAAATCTACAAGGATCAGCTTCACATGAACCGCAAGGATACAGAAAAAGTGTCTCACAGCCTGTACATCAATCACAGCGAGTTCAACAAGCTATTTGATCCAGAGATGACCACATTCATGTTTGTGTACAAGGAAACACTCACCAGTACTAAGTCTGCAGGAGAGCTTCCACGCGAGATGATAGAGATTATAGAGGAGTACAAGGATGTTTTTCCAGAAGAGATACCTCCAGGTCTACCTCCAATCCGTGGGATAGAGCATCAGATTGATTTGGTACCAGGTTCAGCTCTACCGAACAGACCAGCTTACAGAACTAATCCAGTAGAAACTAAAGAGCTTCAGAAACAAGTAGAAGAGCTGATGAGTAAGGGACATATCCGAGAGAGTCTCAGTCCATGTGCAGTACCAGTGTTGCTTGTACCAAAGAAAGATGGTTCATGGAGGATGTGTGTTGACTGCAGAGCTATTAACAACATCACAGTGAAGTACAGACATCCAATTCCGAGATTAGATGACATGTTAGATGAGTTATGTGGTTCAACAGTCTTCTCAAAGATAGATTTGAAGAGTGGGTATCATCAGATCAGAATGAAGGAAGGAGATGAATGGAAAACAGCTTTCAAGACCAAGCAAGGGCTCTACGAATGGCTAGTCATGCCGTTTGGTCTCACCAATGCTCCTAGCACCTTCATGCGCTTAATGAATCACGCACTCAGACCGTTCATAGGCATCTTCGTGGTTGTGTACTTCGACGACATACTCATCTACAGTAAAGGTTTAGAAGAACACTTAGAACACATCCGCCAAGTTCTAAATGTTCTTCGTTCTCAATCCCTCTTTGCTAATTATTCTAAATGTTCATTCTGTACTACTGAGGTTGTTTTTCTAGGCTTTGTTGTCAGTGCAGAAGGAGTTAGAGTGGACGATGAGAAGGTCAAGGCTATCAAGGAGTGGCCAACACCCAAAACCGTGGCCGAAGTCAGGAGCTTTCATGGACTAGCCGGCTACAGGCGATTTGTGCAGGACTTCAGTACCATTGCAGCGCCACTTACAGAAGTTGTCAAGAAGGATGTAGGATTCAGATGGGAGGAAGCACAAGAGAAGGCGTTTTCAACATTAAAGAGAAGCTTATTTCTGCCCTATTCTCTTACTTCCTGATTTTATGAAAACTTTTGAGATTGAATGTGATGCTTCCGGAGTGGGTATAGGTGCCGTTTTGATGCAGGATAGGAAGCCAGTAGCTTACTTCAGTGAGAAGCTAGGAGGATCGACATTGAACTATCCTACATATGACAAGGAGCTGTATGCTTTGGTTAGAGCTCTTCAAACGTGGCAGCATTACCTGTGGCCCAAGGAGTTCGTTATTCACACTGATCATGAGTCCCTGAAGCATCTCAAAGGACAACAGAAGCTCAACAAGAGACATGCCAGATGGATGGAGTTCATAGAGACTTTTCCCTACACGGTTAAGTACAAGAAAGGTAAAGATAATGTAGTCGCAGATGCATTATCCAGGAGGTACACTCTTATTTCTACTTTGTCTTCTAAGTTAGAAGGTTTTGCTGAAATAGTAGGACTTTATGAGACTGACATCGATTTTGCTGAGAGCTATGGCAAATGCCATAAGTTTGCTTTTGAGAACTATTATAGGCAGGATGGATATCTGTTCTTTAAGGACCGACTGTGTGTACCAAGAGGATCCATGAGGGAGCTGCTGATCAGAGAAGCTCACGGAGGTGGACTAGCTGGACATTTCGGAGTGTCAAAGACTCTACTTGGACTGCAAGAACACTTCTATTGGCCTCAAATGAAGAAAGACGTTGAGAAGGTTTGTTCTAGGTGCCATATCTGCAAAATGGCGAAGGGTAAGGTACAACCTCACGGGTTGTACACTCCTCTACCGATTCCTTCTCAACCTTGGACTCATATTTCTATGGACTTTGTTCTTGGCTTACCTCGAACCAGAAATGGTAGAGATTCTATTTTGTTGTGGTTGACAGGTTTAGCAAGATGGCTCACTTTATTGCTAGTCACAAGACGGATGATGCTGTTATTGTAGCTAACTTGTTTTTCGGGAAGTAGTACGCTACATGGAATGCCTCAAGTAATTGTCTCAGATCGAGATACCAAGTTTTAGGACACTTCTGGAGGACGTTATGGGCTAAACTAGGAACCAAGCTTTCATTCTCAACCACATGTCACCCGCAAACAGATGGACAAACCGAAGTGGTGAACAGGACGCTCTCTACACTTCTTAGGACCTTAGTGCGAAGCAATCTCAAATCATGGGAAGAGTGTCTCCCACATGTGGAGTTCGCATACAATCACGCTAAGCATTCTGCTACTCTATTCTCTCCTTTTGAAATTGTTTATGGTTTTAATCCACAATCACCTCTAGACTTGATCCCTTTACCTTTGAGTGTGAAGTGTAGCTTTGATGGCAAAGAAAAGGCTGAACAGGTGAGGAGGATACATGCTAAAGCTAAGGAGAACATAGAGAAAAGGACCAAGCAATATGAGAAGCATGCGAACAAGGGTAGAAAGGAGCTCATTTTCGAAGAAGGAGACTTAGTGTGGATTCACTTACGCAAGGAAAGATTTCCAGACGAGAGGAAGAGCAAGCTCCTACCAAGAGCTGATGGTCCATTTGAAGTCATCAAAAGGATCAATGACAACGCATACCAGATTGATCTTCAAGGTAAGTATAACATATCATCAACATTCAATGTTTCTGACTTGCTCCCTTATTATGCAGATTCCGATTTGAGGACAAATCCTTTTGAAGAGGGGGAGGATGATATGATCGTGGCCAGCAAGGAGCCAGAGGCTGCAGAGCAACCGGAGGTGGTGGGAAGGATCACTCGTTCAAGAGCTAAGGAGATGGCTAAGGAAGCTCATTCACTCATACTTGACGGGTCATTCAACCTACCAAGGATCCAAGTCTTCAACATATGCACCTTGAAGACTTCACCCGGTAATGAGGACTAGGTAACTTAGGTGTGAAGTTTGTACTCTTTTTCCCATAGCTGAGTTTTGTCCCAATGGGTTTTCTCAGCATGGTTTTTAATGAGGCAAATGGATCACTACGTCGAGTTATCTAGAAATCATTACCAATGGGGAATAATGAACTTGCGAGTTCAGCCGATTTGTACTACTACAGGTCACTAAACGTTTTGCTGTTTTCTTATTTCTTTCAAACGTCTTGTTGTTTTGGGTTTTGAACTTCTTGTTGTTCGAGTGTCGAGCCCTAGGGTGTTTAAAACCCAAAGCTACGCCTCTTTTCTCTTCTAGCGAAGAAGTATGTTGTAAACACGTTTGTGAACTTTTCTTCTCTCAATCCGATATCTTGAATGCGTTCTTGATTTCTGAGTTTCTATACACGTTGTGAACTAAGAAACTCTTCTACCTGTTCGAATCCATCTCATCATTCAAACACCTCTCACCATTGAATCATTGTTACTTTGTTCGATCATCACCATATCTTCCTACATTCACGATCTCGCATCATCATCATCACCGTATCTGCTACTTTCGCACCACCACCATTGAATCTCATCATCCGTCATCAACCCACCGCCTTCAACAGAGTTCTATCCTAGGGGAATCTTATCAACTTTGAAGCTTATAATGGTTCTTCCGGACCAGCTTTGGCATCTTCGAGTTATCCCTTTCTTCCTCTATTTCTTCAGTTTCGATCCCTTGGAAGCCATCTTCATACCTCTGGTAGGTCTGGTCTAGTCCGTTTCATGTTGCTGGTTAGTCACCGGTTCGTACTATTGGGTAGAAGATTTACATACTAGCGCATTATAGACGACCCGTTTAACGATTTGTTAATTACAAACACAATTTTCATAACTATTAATATAGTAAAATCATAGATTTATTTTTTAATTGAACATTTAGGCGAGATGAATCTGATTGATTATATATGTGGTCTGGTTTAGCTACTGCAATGTCTTTTATGTTTCTAGAACAACTGAACAAGTATCCAAATTCAAACCGACAACCTTTACCAAAATCATTAACTCATTTAAGTATTGGTTTTTTTATTGATAGCTGGTCGGCTGGTCCCAACAAATTTTGTTCTTCTCAACTTTTTTAGCTGCTTGTTGTTTTACTCTCATATATGTTTCCTCAGTTTTTCTTACGATATAAAAACCCGAATGTAAATCATTCATCGCTATCAAGAAGAGGCGGACCCAGCTACCACAGCGAGAAAGAAGCATTACATTTACACCAATAGTGTCCCTTTCGTTGACGTAGATAGGCCTGGGCAATCGGTTTGTTCGGTTTAATCGGTTCGGTTTGTTCGGTTTTTCAAATTTTCGGTTTTCTAAAAATTCTGCCGAATTAAACCGAACAAAAATTCGGTTCGGTTTGTTCGGTAGTCGGTTTATTCGGTTCGGTTATCTACGTTAAAATCTATTCCGAAGTAAACCGATTTTCGTTATTTCTTCGGTTTATTCGGTTAAACAAACATAAATTAAAAAGAAAAGGCCTGCGACGGTGACATGTTATGGCCGACGGTGACATGTTATGGCCGACTCTGACCTGTGACCAAGAAACCACAGAAGAACAACATTATTATATTGTACTAACAAGCATACTAAGGTTTAAGCATCTCCAGTTAAGAAGCATACAAAAGGAAAAGAATAATTGGGGACAAAATTACGTAAACTAAAATGGGCGATGTCGAAGTTTTCCTTATTAGTTGCTCATTTTGTGAAGATTTACTGATTTAGAGGAAGACATGAAAGATGTGAAGCAAAAGAAACATAAAGAGATTTACTAAGGGTATGAGAGAGAGAGGAAGGAGAAGCGGCTGGGAGAGAAAAATAGAAAATGGAAGAAACATAATTTACATTTAGGGTTTTCTATTTCACCTAACAGATCGTGGATGTAACAAAATATGGGCTGCACATATAGATTAGCCCATATAACCATTAACAGATTTCTTATTAAATAAGCCCAAAACAATATAAAATATTAAATGAAACGCATTTAACCTAGCGTTTCATGAATCATCTGCTTTTGTCCATCTTCTTTCTTCGAGCTATTTTAATGGCGGATCTTCAACACACCTAATCCTCGTTTTTTAGCCTTAGTTCATGAAGCTGCTTTGACGACATGTAACTGTTGGGGAAAAACCGAAGAACCGTTCGGTTAGGTGATGCCGAACCGAACCGAACTGGTAACCGAATTTCTAAAATAATTCCGCCGATCGGTTCATGCCTTCTCTCATAATCGGTACCGATAACCGAAATAGTCGGTTCTTTCGGTTCGGTTTAATCGGTTATCACCGAACGCCCAGGCCTAGACGTAGTGATAAAAAAGGATTAAACCATTGTATTTAGTCCATCACTTGTGAAATTGCATATAGTTTGTCGGTACTTTCTTTTCTCATAATAATTGTTTTTTTTATATGTCCCTTTGTTATATTAAAATACTGGTTTTGCGAAAACTCTGTTTTCAAATTAGTGTCTCAATCTTTTCTTTGTAATAAGGTCAATTAGATTGTGAGTAACTTAAAATAGAAAAAGAAAAAACTAAAACAAAGACATTGTAAGGGGCACTCTTTTTTAGGAAAACTATGAAACTTTTTTTGAAAAAATAATCTATCATAAAAAATAAAAAGTGACATGTGATTTGTGTAGCATATCTCATAAGGTATATTATCAACTGGAGCTACAATTTTATAACATGATATAAAACATATATAACAAATATATATATATATATATATTATAAAAATAATTTTAACCCAAACATTGGCAAAAATAACATATTTAAAGTATACTATGTTTTTTTTGAGAAGACGAACCTTGGTTTGCATCACAAAATTAATATTTGCAAATAACACATGAGATTTTAGAAAAATATGTAACTTGGATTGATGAATAGATATTCATTGTGGGGTTTAAACATTTCATCATTTAAGCATTCTTGACTTAGTCAGAAATTTTATTATGGCAGATGATGCATTTGGACAACCTCATTGTAGCGGCATAGCATTAAAATTGTTCATAAAACTTTGTATATTCGCATTTAATGTAGGATATCGATATGTTTGATTAGGTCAACGATACATTGATGTTAGAACTTTTAAAATTATGTTTTCATGGGATATGAATATGGAATGAACTTTTTTATAGATAAAAGGTCAGTAGATTATCGACAATATTATTGCGACACTAGACAATATATGTTATATATAGATTAGTAAAATAAATTTTGTATTTATATAGATTTATCTTTTAATCTTCAAATTATATATTCACATTCAATTATTCTTATTGATAATAAATTTGAATAAAATCTCTCGTAAAATCGCAAATAGATATAACAAAGAAATATTATCTTCAAAAATATATATGTTGTATATCACTGAGTAAAGTAAGTTTAGTATTTATATAGGTTTATACTCAAAAGTTGGAATGGTTATATTTGAGCTCAACATTTTCTATTGATAATAAGTATTTTAAATTAAAATTACGCGCGTGCGCGAGTACAAATTCTAATATCCTACTATATTAATTGAGAAGTACAAATATGAAACAAACCTTAAAATGTGTAAAAACTTACATTCAATTACCATTAAAAACTTATTTTAGATTAATAATAAATACAATTAATTAAAAACAAAAATCAGGGACACATTAAATAAAATAAATTGTAGAAAAGAAAATAAAATCTATTAGAATCAAAACTAATTCGTATTTAAAAAAAAAAAGATAACAACTAAGATTTTAAAAATATAATCGAATAAAATCTACAATTATAAACTTTATCAAAAACCACAGGTTAAAATTTTTATAGACAAGAAAGGAAAACGGCCGAAAAACAATAAATATTGTTTTCAAATAGGTTTTTCAGAACATTCGCTAGCTATATTTAATTGCTTTTTTTACATGTTAGTTATATTTTTTTACTTACTTCACAACTATAGCAAGAATTGCGCTTAATTGACAAAGCTTTAAATAATTTTATTCACTACATGGCACATGCAAATGTTTTATTGACAGATTTTCAATAAACATTTTTAAAATAAAAATTTATAATATAATCAAACCGAACTTTTGATCACAAATCATTATAAACAACATAATAACAAAATAAATTATTACAAAATTTTATCAAAAAAAAGTTCAGCCCGCGGGTTAGTACCTAGTATATATATATATATATATATATAAGCTTACACAACATTATTTATTTTGTTTCTTTTAAGCTTCAACTTTCAACTCATTTATACGAATTTTCATATATTCTATATTTTTTTTTTGACAACAGCTTACAAGATTGACTCAAACGAGCCAATGCGAAGGGAAATTGTTTACAAAGGTAACTTGTTGCGGGACTGAACGAACACGTCGAGCTAGATTATCCGCTTTACAATTCTGAGTGCGAGGGATATAGACTACAGAAAAAGAAACAAACTCCTCTCTGTCCGCCTGGATATCCTCCAAATAAGGTGTGAAAGCTGGCTACTCGGAAGGCGAAGACACCATCTTCACCAGATCAGAGCAATCGGTAAGGAAAATGACGGATTGGTTATCTGCGCCAATCATGCATCGCATTGCCCAGATGAGGGCCTCGACCTCCGCATGAAGAGGGGAGAGACTTCGCCGAACATTGGAAGCTCCCATGGTTGTTTCATCCCTCCCGGGTAAAACACAGAACCATCCTCGACCAGCAAACTGATCCGTCGCTTTCCATGAACCATCCACAAAGCAAAGAAAACTCGAATGAGACCTAGGAAGCCGTGGAACTCCGAAGCCCCGATCAGAAAGTATACCCAAAGGGGGTGACCCTCAGCTGGCCCTCCAACCTCTGCCTGAGCTTGGAACCAATCGTTAGCCTCATCCTCCGCTAACCGCAGTATCGCGATTGGGTTGGAGTCCAAATTAGTAAAAAGTTTATCATTACGGGCTTTCCAAATATACCACAAGATCCATGGGAATCTATCTTTGTGAGGAACATCCTTAAACCGCCAGAAAAGAAAATCCATGTTTGTGAAGATCGATCCCGACGGGAAGACACCCTGTGCCGTCGGAAACTGCGACAGAGCCCAGACCTGTCTGGCTGGCGGGCATTCAAAAAGAGTATGGTTTATTGTCTCTTCGTCATGTCCACAAAGACCACATATTGGATCACAATTAATTCCACGTTTTCGTAGATTAGCTGTGACCGCCACGCAACCCGAAATCACTTGCCACATAAAATGGCGGAGTTTTGGCGGGCCCGGGATTGTCCACACGAAAGCCTGGAGAGGGACATAGTTGGGCCCTAACACTGACGGAACAATCATGTACGCGGTATTCGACCTAAGGAGGTGGTACCCTGACTTAACCGTATATTGTCCTAACTTAGTAAAATGCCAACCTAGCGTATCCGGTTTGTCCGGTAACCGCAGCGGTAAGGCAGAAATCAAGGCGACATCTTCCGGTACAAAAGTAGTCGAAAGTAAAGCCATGTCCCAGGAATTTGAATTCCTGTCAATAAGGTTTTGAACGGACAGCAGAGGGTCAGACGACAACCCTGTGCTGATAGCTGGTCTCGGGGATTGAGCAGGTATCCACGGGTCATTCCATACAGAGATGGAAGCACCAGATCCTACCCGTTTAATAAGTCCTTTGTTAACCAGATATGATATGATACTCCGCCATCCATAGGATGGTGAGTATGATTTAATCGGGTCCAAAGGATCCGAATGCCTATAATATCGACCTTTAAAGACCCGTGCAAAAAGCGACTCCGAGACAGAAATCAGTCGCCACAGCTGCTTGGCCAGCAGTGCGGTATTGAAATCGTCCAAACCCCGAAAACCCAACCCTCCTTCTTTTTTATCTAGACATAGTTTATCCCAAGCAACCCAATGTACACCCCGCGATTGACCAGAGGAGCTCCACCAATAGTTGGAGATGCACTAGTTAACTTCCGCGTCACCGTCTTGGGCAACCGAAAACACGACATCACAAAGGTAGGAACTGCCATTGCTACCGACTTGATCATGACCTCTTTTCCCTCTTTGGAAAGGAGCCGAGCTGGCCAACTGCAAGCCCGGGACTGTAGACGATCTTGAACATAAGAAAAAATTTGCGTCTTAGCCCCACCTAGGCTTTCGGGAATTCCCAGATAAGAGCCCATACCACCTAGATTCGTAATCCCTAAGACCCCTTTTAACTCCTCTCGGAGACCATGATCCACCGTGTGCCCAAATTGGACGGAGGATTTCTGAAAGTAAATTTGCTGGCCGGACGCCCGCTCATACTTCCTGAGAATCCGAAGCACAACCTCACACTGCTCCTTTGTGGCTCGGCAAAAGAACAAACTATCATCCGCAAATAGAAGATGGGAAATAGCCGGACTAGCGGTTGAAACCTTAATACCCGTAATTTGTTTCATCTGCTCCGCCTTGCGGAATTGTGCAATTAAAGCTTCTAAGCAGAGAATAAAAAGATAGGGTGAAAGAGGATCCCCCTCCCATAAGCCCCGACAAGGGGTAATGGACCCATAGGCTTGACCATTAATGAGAACCTTATATTGGACCGACGTAACACAACTCATAATCCAAGACACCCATTTATCGCAGAATCCGAGCTGTCGGAGAAGAAGATCCACGAAGGACCATTCAACCCGATCATACGCCTTACTCATATCCATTTTGATTGCCATAAACTTACCCTTACAATAAGGATTGGTTCAAAGACCGTGGAACATTTCCTGGGCTATCAAGATGTTGTCCGAAATTAGTCGACCCGCCACAAAGGCCGACTGCGTCTCAGAAATTAAAGACGGCAGAATAGTATGTAACCGTTGACATAGAACCTTGGAAATAATTTTATACCCAACATTACAAAGACTGATCGGTCGTAGCTCAGTCATCCTAGTTGGTTTGTCCACCTTCGGGATAAGACAAATATTCGTCACATTCAGCTTGTTATCAAAATTCCCGTCCTGCAGAAAGGAGTTTACCAAGACGACCAAATCTGCTTTAACCGTTTGCCATGCTTTTTCATAAAAGAGAGCCGTCATCCCATCCGGGCCAGGGGCTTTATCCGGGTGCATCATAAACAATGCCTGTTTTATCTCCTGCTCGGAGACCTCCCGAGTTAAGAAGTCATTACACTCCTGCGTTATCGTCGGCTGAACCTCCGCCAGAATCTCCTCAAAATCAGAGGGATCCAAAGATGTAAATAAATCCTCAAAATAGGCGACCACGATATTCTGAATATCCCTTTCCTCCGTTAACCAATGTCCATGTTGGTCATGAAGACCGACAATGCGATTCTGGACACGTCTCTGCTTTGTTTGAGCATGGAAATAGCCAGTGTTATGATCCCCAAAACGCATCCACCGACTCCTACTTTTCTGATACCAATAAACTTCCTCATCCATATATGCCTCCCGCAGCCGCCAAGTAAGCTCCGCAAGTTCCTCCACCGAGGTACCATCATTCTCCTGGGCCGCTGCCAATTTCGTTTTCAGATCCTCAATTGATTCCCTTCCATAAGGGAGTTGTTCTTTCCGCCACCGGGAAATAGCCCGACGACACGTTATGATTTTATCCACAACCGTGGAAGGGGCTCTAGGGCCCGTTGAAGAGGCCCAGCCCTCAACAACCGCATAAAAAAAACCTCTTTAGCCACCCACCGGCGGTCGAACCGAAAACCACTATTTCCACCCCGAACCCGATCCTCAAGAACTGCGACCAGAGGTTTATGATCTGAGGCAATCATTTGTAGGTACTCCGTGAAGGAATTCTTGAACAAATCATGCCACCCCTCATTCGCCAGAGCCCGATCTAAACGACAACGGATCGGTTTCTTATCCCGCCAACCTTTCCAGGACAGACTATCTCCAAGAGAGGGGAATTCAAACAAACCACAATGCCGAATCATAGTATTGAAAGGCACAAAGGAAGAAGCATGGCGTAATGTACCACCCCGTTTCTCATGGTTACCTTTTAATTCATTAAAATCCCCAATTAAGAACCAAGGAGCATCCCTGGTCAAACCAATTCGTGTCAAACGTTCCCAAACCAAATCTCGGTTCTTGGGAACCGGATCACCATATACAAAAGTAAGATAAATTAGTTTGCCTTTGTAACAAACTTCCACATCAATAATTCTATTTGAAGCAAATAAAACTGAAACATTATTATTATTATTATTATTATTATTATTATTATTATTATTATTATTAAAAAAGGGCAAGACCGCCACTACAACCAACTGGTTCAACAGTTTTTAAATGAGAATAACCAAAATGGCCAACAAAAGACTCTAGATGAGAAAAAGTTTGCTTAGTTTCAGAATGAAACAGGAACTCTGGACGATGCTTCTTCAATAAGTTCCTAAGATACCCAATTGTGGCTTTGTTTCCAAGCTCTTGACAATTCCAACTTAGAACCTTCATTTAGCAACCTTTGGGATCGGTGGTTTAGTCCCACCAACAACCCCCTTCTCCACATCCTGTGGTTTTGGGAGAATAGACTGCCCAGTGCTAGCATTACCCTTGAGAGCTGGTCGTTTACGCGGAGTACGAACATAAACAGTCAGCTTCTTCGATCCCATGCCTTGGAGTCCCAATGCACCCTTACCCTTACGCGTCTTCTCCACCAAGGAAGGATCCTCATCACCCACAAGAGAAGGCCCCGACCCCATCTTGCCCGTGTCCGCAACCGTAGTGGAAGAATCCTCACCAGAGAGAGAACTAACATCATGTTCAGCTTCTCCCATAGCAACCTCAGGGACATCCGCCTGCACAATATCCGATGCAGTATCAGTGCCAAAAGACGTTGAACCTCCAACACGAACCTCTGAAGAACTCTCATCCTTATCCTCCAGATGCACCAGCGCAAGGTCCTCTACCGCCAGTAAAGAGCTCTCATCACCACCAGTAACAGCTCCTTCCCCAACAGAGACCTCCTCCTCCATCGGCACCATAGCGTTAGCAGGTGCGACAGAAACCGCAGTGGTAGCCGGAAGAGGGATCTCCTCCACTGGATGGGTCAATACCGCAGGCACAGTAGCATCTACCGGTGGTACAACCGGATCAGCAACCTCTCTCTCCTGAAACAAAGCCCAACGCGCCAACGGGGCAGGCGCAGGCACCCCCTCTACAACCCGTGCCACCAGTGGGATATCCACATCTTCGGATAGCACTGGAAGCGGACCCGGAACCACAGAAGTCTCCCGACAGGGCTTAGCATCCTTATGCTGCTCATGAGGTTGAAACCGTCGCTGCTTAGTCACGGGCTCCCAAACTGTTGTGTCAGTCCTGGACTGCGTACCCCGACCAGCCTTACCCTCCAAAGGGCGCTTACCATCTCCATGGGAATTCTCACCCCTGGACCTATGTTTGTTGCCCCCACGAGAGCTCCCCTCCTGCCCAGAACCTCGCTGTCTATCAGCCGTAACAGCACCTTTGTAACTCTGATACCTTCGACCAGCCTCATCATGTGGGAGCACAGCCGGAGCAGCTTCATTATCCTCCAGAGGTGGACAATGTTTCTCATCGTGACACAGGCTAAAGCACCTCCGACAAAACCCAAAGAGGCGCTCATAGCGGAGCGAAACAGTGGTTTCCTCACCAGTAAAGAACTCAATCTCCGTCTCGAAACACAGTGGTTTGAGTCCATTCACCGTGACTTGTACTCTGCCACCATCAATGTCGACCTCTACAACAGACCCCAAAGCTTCACCGATACTTCGAAAAGTTGGAGGAGCCCAGAACTGGAACGGCACTCCCATAACTCGGACCCAGAAAGTGACAGCAGAAGGATAAGAAGGATCCACCGTGGGCCTCCAACGCACCATCGTGACCATCCAGTTATCAAAATGAAACGGAGCCATCTTCATGACCTCAGTGATGTCCTCCTCTTCATCGAAATCAAATTGGAACTTCCCCATTCCAAGGTCTGCACCCACCACCTTGCCTTCAAGATGCCAGAACCGTGGAAACATCACCAGGAGGGACTTCATATCTTGAGCATGCGGATTCAAACACCGACCCACCACTGTCTTGGAATAACCCTCGATGAGAGTAGAGTTATCGAAGAATGGTATCTTCACCTTAGGTTTCACCACCGAGGTATCGGCTCCCTTAGAACTCAAACCACGACCAAGGACAACACTCTGCGACATTGCAAGAAAACGAGAGCGAGAAAACCGCACAGCTAGACAGAACAACGAAAGATACTTGAACTGAACTTGCTTTCTGATAACACTGCCTCGAGATACCCTTTTATATCCATCCGCAGAACATATTCGCAGAATCACCTCCCTAAAGAGCCCATTTAAACCCGATATCAACAAATCCCACCAACGAAGCAAACTCCAATAAATGGTGAGGAACAAGAAAATCAAATCATACCCAATGTAAGGCAAAAACACAATCACAACACCCAAACACTGTAATAATCGGACCAAAGAAAGATTGCAATCCCATCTATTGCCTATAGTGGACATCTCTGAGGAAAAACTCCTCAAAACCAGTAAAAGAAAATCCCAAAGCAAATCCACGCAAACTCAAACACGAAGATCCTCCAAATCCTCACCCAAATCGACCTCTTCTAGATGAGAATTGGCATATCCCGTCTGTTTCCTTTGATGAAAATCTCAGAGGAAGAACTCCACCAAACCATTAAGAGAAAATCTCGAAGAAAATCTGGACCAGCTCGCACTAGTCTTTGAACTCCACGAATCTCCAGTACGCAAAATTCAATCACGAAGATCCACCAAATCCTCACCCAAATCAGACTCTTCAAGACGAAAATCAGCATATCTCGTAGATGAACCAACCACGGGATTCCCGCCGAAGCAGAGTGAGCCGAATCCCACCGTATCTGAGGATTCGCCCAAAACCTTCGTTGCCCCACTTGAATCATAAAAGCGAAAATCTCCCCGAGAACCAAATCCCATGGCCACAGCCATAGTCCCAATCGCGAGCCACTCGATATACCAGATCTCACACGATCTCCTCAAAGACAGAACCGAAACACCATAAGCGAATCCAGAAATGGGAACCAAATATACCCAGTAGATCCACTGAGTGAAGACCATAGATAACCAGAATAACCAAAGGAAAGAATTCGAGAATCTCGACTCTACCACATATCAAAACCCTAATATTTTCGCCATCGCCGTCGCCCTCTCTCGTTCTGAAAATTTTGGAGTTGTTTAGACGTTTTTCTTTGACATAAAACTTTAATGTTTCTTTGGTAAAAAAAAGTTTGTTTAATATGTCTGCAAGCAGATGCTATCTATAAAGCATACACTAATTTAGATTTGATGTATCCACTTCATATACTAATTTAGATTTGATGTATCCACTTCATATTTTTGACTAAATAAATGATGACTTTCCACAATATTTAAAATGATCCCATGTTAAAAGAAAAAGCTTTCTAGAAAATATTAAATATATATATCTTTAACCACATGGCCAAATCTGTATAAAAGTACTTTGGGGAAAATCCAAATCAAGTCAGGTTCTCTACATAATTATGGTTTACACAAAGGTTAACTAGTAAATTCTCAAAATTTAGAGATTTATTCGCAAAATAATGTAATAAGAAAATTAGAAGATTTTTTTTAAAAAAAAACTCACACCTGTTTTTAACAAATTCACGTTATTATTATGATGATATGCTATTTTACATGGCATGCATGTATTGAAAATACGTACAGACTACAGTAAGATTTATTTCTTCGCAATTTTACAGTCCTACAAATATTTTTACAAATAATGTTAGTTGAATTTACTTATAAAGAAAATTAACCTACAATTAACTCAGGAAAAATACTTTTCGTTTTATGTTTGACATTTTCTTCAATACGTTGTTTTGTGGCCCAATAATAACAACAAATGGATAATGTACTAATAATATAATTAGTGTGGTTAGTGCTGCCTATATGTTTAATTACACCAACTTTATCAGTTGTCCCTGTCAAATGAGAAGCACTTGCTCGCTGCGATATCTGTCGCTTTCGAGTTTTCAATTGGTATACTTCTCACGATATCTCAAGCTTCTTCAACATTTTGAGATTTTGTTTTCTCCGATATTAAGTAACTTCTGGCGAAATTAATAGTCCACATCATTTTCACCCAAAAAGGCAACAACATGTTGCGGACGTCACCTCAATCTGTTAAATCTAGTTGAATTTCATATCTCAGTTCCGTGCAATTTCAATGGGCCAGAATATCCCTGCGCATTCAATTAACCGAAACAAAACCGGACCGGTTTATATGGTTATCACACAAGACTACCGAACTTAACCAATTTATCAATCGATCAGTTCGGTTCGATTAGTGAAATTCTACCAAATCAAACTGATTTTTCTTGGATTTTGGTTGAAATTAGGTAAAACAGGTAAAACCAGTTTAATTGGATAAAATCGGTTAATTCAGTTTGGGTTAGTATCTATTTTGGTTTAATTTAGGTATTTTTTTATTTTATTAAATAAAGTTGAATTTAAATTTAAATAACCGATCGGTTCGAATGTAGTTCAAAATTCCTCCTAATTGAAGCAATTGTTAAACTGATCTTGAACCAAAAACCGGTTTGGTTTGGACTAATCAGTTCGAGTATATATAAACCGCATGCCTAGAATCTACTACAAAATTAACACAATTTCAGCTAAATATTTGTTTTTCTTTTCTTAGTAGGTTAAGACAATTATGTTAGATTAAAATAAATACAAAATATATATTTTTTTTTTTAAATTAACTGAATAATTCTTTTTTGTCAGCTAAATAGTTATACAAATATATTTTTCTTTAAAATTATAAATGTTCTTATACATGTTTCCTATTAAGTTTTTGTTAAGCTTTTAAGATTGAAATTTATCGGGTTTTTTTAATGCGGATTCTAAAAATTTTTTATGTTATAGAATTATTTTTTTTTTGTATTTTTTTATCAGGAAAGTTAAATTATGACTTTCTAATATCAATAGGCTGCAAATGGTTGCACAAATATTTTTAAAAAATAGGTTGAACAAAATTGGGTTGAAGAATATTCAACTCATTCATCTCCAAAATAGTGGTTGAACAAGTTGAAGATTTTTGTTGTAGGATTAGTTTATTTTTTCAACTTTTTAAGTTGAACGGGCTGAATAATTTTTTTCAACCTCTTCAACCTTTCTAATGCAAATGGTGAAAATTGGTTGAATAATTTTTTCAACCTGTTCAATCTCTTCAACTGTGCAACAATTTGTACCCAAAGTACATAATACTCCTTAAATACAAAGGATTGTTGAAATTTTGGACTCATAGCGATGATATTTATGTAAGGACTCGTGCTCATTTGTAAATATTATTTGAAAAGTAATTACAGACATAAATTTAATTGACCAAAGAGTAAAACAAATCAACATTTAA
Organism: Camelina hispida; assembly: GCA_023657505.1. Classification (NCBI taxonomy): domain Eukaryota; kingdom Viridiplantae; phylum Streptophyta; class Magnoliopsida; order Brassicales; family Brassicaceae; genus Camelina; species Camelina hispida. The sequence goes on along the minus strand of CP094635.1, from coordinate 22,129,713 downwards.
AATCACATAAAGTAAAGTTTGTGTATCTTAGAATAGAATAAGATATGATATATTTCTACATTTGAATTTAATTGACTTATTTTATATAGTTTTCGATATTTTATTATATAAACTTTAGTTTTCAAAGTTAGTAATTTATATAATAGCGACATGTGTCACATATATCGATAATATTTTGACATGTGTGAAAAAAAATATTTAATAATTACAAGAAAATCAAAAATCCTAAAAATAAAAGGATTACAATTAATACTTTTGAAAATATATATAAAACCAAAGTAATCTATTATATCACTAATTCTAATAGAAAAGTTATCTATTAAATTACTAATTTTAATAGGAAAATATGTGTAATTAATAAGGAAAACATTTGCAATTTAATTGCAATAATTATTTATTATAATCATGTAATAAAAAGAAATTTATACAGAAAAGTGACTGAAGTATGAAAAGGTTTAATGTGGTATTGATACCGAACAGGATTATCCATACAAGGCTTCTGATGGTCGTTATGATCAAAACAGAGTTAGTTTAGTTTTGGTTTGTGCATGTCAAGTTTTGTGAAACCTCAATTTGAAATTGAAACTTTCTGTTTCATTTGTTACGGTTGCAGAAAAATGCCAAAGTTGTCACAATTGATTCTTACGAGGATGTGCCTGACAACAGCAAGGCATCTCTAGAGAAAGCATTGGCTCACCATACTATTAGTGTCGCCATTGAAGCTGGTGGTCGAGCATTCCAGCTCTACTCTTCGGTATGAAATAATAACTCAATTGTTTTAAGAAGCTCTGCTATGGAGGTGGCTGAGACATATGGTTTTGATACATATTGGGTCTTTTTGCTTGCCACCTTACTACAGTATCCTAGTTACTTAAACAAACCAATACTTTCATAAAGATCATAGATTTTGTCTCTTTAGAATCAGCTATAACGTTTTCCAAGTTTACTAAAAGCCCTCCAAAAATAATTATTTCACATCAACAAAGACACCACAAGATTGAAAAGGTTAATGTTAAGAAACAATTTCATCTTCCAAAATATACTGACTATTACCATTTCCTGTAATTAACACCAATTTCATCAAAAACAGTCCACATTAGTTTCGATCGATGCTACTTTTTCGTTATTTTGAGGTTATGGTCAAGCTATTATAGATATACATATTCCAGTTCCCCACAACATCACCACCTCCTAGCCCATGTCCTTACCACATTAACTGAATCACTTAACACAATTGCTATTTACTAAAATGGAACCAAGCTTAATTATAGATATCGGCAAAACAAATTATGTATGCTACTGGCAAGTTCATTAGCCTCAAAATTGTTGCTAATCACTCTTGTATTTCATAAAAATTTGACACTTTTTTTCAAATTTTAATTATCAGAACGGTCAATTAACATATGTTAAACTTTTCTTAATAACTTTTTCTTTTTCTTAACAAAATTAAAACGTTTTAAAAACTTATTTACGTTGAGTTCCTTTTTGTTGGATACCGAGAAGAAGGAACAAATGTGCAGACATTTTAGCAAAGAAATAATATTCGGAAAACATTTCTCTATCACTATATACCATACTTTTTACTACCTCAGTTACATTGTGAACAACTTCAACATTATTAATAAAGATTTAAGAATTTAAAAAAAACATATTTACGTATACTGAATTACATATATATATATATATGTGTATCTATAAATTATTATTTCCTTTTTTTGTTCTTAAGCTAAAAAGAAAATTAACCCAAAAGAAGAAAAAATAATATTTAAAAAATAAGTAAGATAATATTATATTACGTACTATGTAAATCTTGCCAAAAAGAGAAGTGGAGTATATACTGCGTAAATTAAAGAAATATGTTTCCAAAATTATTATCGTTTAAAAATAGACTAGTAAATTGGTTGGAAATAAACTGTATCATTGAAATTATCTTTTATAAAAAAAAGGAAAGAAATTAAAAAAAAACACTCTGGAAGTCTGGATAAAATGAATTCGGTCCATTCCAACTTGGGTGTGCTGAGCTGTATTGGATAAACGCCAAAGGAGGAGCGGTTCCGACAAACGAGGTTATCAACTTATCGTGATAAGAAATTCTACTTATCATAAATAACCCGACCTACTTATCAAATCACAGTCGGTGTGATAAAAACCCTGCAAAACGCATCGAAGAAAGTGGAGAACAAGTCACACTTTTTTCTTTTAATTAAAAAAAAAGGAAAGTTTTTTAAATTTGAATTTACATAAAAATTTTTAATTGATTTATAATTTTTTTTCTGGGTCAGCTTTCCTTCTTTAGTTTCGAGAGACGCGAAGAAATCGAACACACACACACAAACCCTAGAAAAACCATTATTATTTTTTTTATAAAGAAACAAAAACAAAAAAGAGAAAACTTGAAACCACCGATCTGGGAAATTAGCGTAACCGTCTCTCTCACCATTACCCAGATCGCACTTTGATTGAATAATGTCATCTCTAAGCAGAGAGTTAGTTTTCTTGATTCTTCAGTTCTTAGATGAAGAAAAGTTCAAAGAATCTGTTCACAAGTAAGTTTTTTTTTTTTTTTTTTTTTTTTTTTTTTTTTTAAATTGTATTCTCGCTTATTTTGGTTTGCTATAGTTTGTGAATTTTGATTTTGGTGTGTGTGTGTGTCTAAAAGGCTTGAGCAGGAGTCGGGGTACTATTTCAATTTGAAGTACTTTGAAGAGAAAGCTATGCTTGGGGAGTGGGATGAAGTCGAGAAGTATCTTTCTGGTTTCACTAAGGTTGATGATAATCGTTACTCTATGAAAATTTTCTTCGAAATCAGGAAGCAAAAGTATCTCGAAGCGCTAGATCGGTAATTTTTTTTGGAAATTTTTTCTTTTTTTTTTTTTTTTTTTACAATTTAGGGAATTTTTGGTTAGCTGATTTTGGGTAATTACCTAACCATAGTTTTGTTTAGTTCTTGTCTTATTAATTTGTCTGGCTTAAACAAAAAAAAAATGATGCTTATTTTTGTGGTTGCGAATGTTTTTTTTTTTTTGGGAGAGACCTTTTTGTTTGTGGTCTTTGCGTATCTTTTTTTTTTGTTCTTTGTTTTCAGACAAGATAGGGCAAAAGCTGTTGAGATATTAGCAAAGGACTTGAAAGTTTTTGCTACATTTAACGAGGAGCTTTACAAGGAAATCACTCAGCTTCTTACTCTGGAGAATTTTAGGTAATTGTGTATTTTTGATAGTTTTGAAGTTCAAGGGTTGTGTCGTCAATGGCAGCCATATGTAGTGGAGTTGAAATGTGGTGCTTTTGCTTTCCAGGGAGAATGAACAGTTATCGAAATACGGTGATACCAAATCAGCTAGGGGTATTATGCTTGGGGAGTTGAGGAAATTGATTGAGGCTAATCCTCTGTTTAGAGAGAAGCTTGCTTTACCCACTTTCAAGGCTTCACGCCTGCGAACCTTGATCAATCAAAGGTGACCGACCCCCTTATTTTGATAGTAATTAGTTGATGTTCTCTGTTGTGTATTTTTGATGTTTGAAATAGTTTTGGTAACCACGCCACTATTTTAGTGATTTGCAAAAGTGGCACTTGGAGGACTATGATATCAACCTCTGTTCAGTTACTTTTCTTTATTTTCAAGCACCTAGAAATGGAAAAACTGTCATCAGGGTCTATATAAAATGTGTCTGTTTTGTTATGTTTATCGTGTGCAGTGGCTGAAACCAGTTTATCTAGCCTTTTTTCTGAACCAGCTAGTGAACTTAAGGTGTCATATTAGTCATTTTCGTCATCTAAGGTTTGATGCTTTTGGTAATTTGCAGCTTGAATTGGCAACATCAGCTATGTAAAAACCCAAGGCCTAATCCAGACATCAAAACGTTGTTCACTGATCACACTTGCTCACCACAAAATGGAGCCCGTGCACCCACTCCTGTTCTTCCAGTTGGTGCTGTTGCAAAGCCTTCAACATATGCTCCTCTTGGGGTACATGGTGGAGTACGATCACATACCATACAATCCAATTATTTTAACATATTCAAGAACTTTATAAGACATAAGTAGTGAACGTAATTTATGTAAAACCGTATTCTGTACAGCCTTTTCAGCCTACGTCTGCTCCGGCTCCTAACGCAAACGCTTTAGCTGGATGGATGGCAACCCCAAATCCATCTTCATCAGTTCCTGGTGGTGTTGTGGCCTCTTCCCCGTTTCCTATGCAGCCAAATCAAGGTAGATTTTGTTACTCCAATGTTTAGGCGAGTGGTAACATACTGCTGCTTATGATGTTCTGAGTTAATATTTGGTCATGATTAATACAGTATAGTGAACATTTTACATGGTTCAAAGGATTGTAATCTTGTTTTTTGTATTTGTGATATCAGGTATTGGAAAGTTAATTTTAAAAGTTTATTCCTAGTTCTGAATTCTTGTTGCTATATTTTATGGCAGTTGCTATGCTAAAACATCCTCGGCCATCCTCAAACTCACTTGGAATGATGGATTATCAAAGTGCTGATCACGAGCAACTTATGAAACGTCTACGGTCTGGACCAACTGGTGATGAGGTGATTATTTTTTTATGGTTGACAATTTACTTGATGTATTTTTACTTTCCATTATATTAATTTTAGTGTTGAAAGTTCTTTGACAGTCCAATTTTGGCTATCAGATTTTCATATTAATTCATTATTATCAGAGGACTAAATATAAGTTTGCATCATTTGTAATTACTTGTAATCATTAAGATTGGCGATAGTAAGTATCTGATGCATGCCTCCCTGGTTTTAGCAGATTGTTCATTTCCTAGTACGAAAAGAAAACTCTCTTGTTTTGCATGTCTGTATGTATGACATCGAGTATATGGCTTGTAATTCTTATGTTCCAGGTCACATATCCTGCTCATTCTCAGTCTGCCGTCTCACTTGATGACCTCCCTCGAAATGTAGTGAGTACAATGCGCCAAGGGTCAGTAGTGACAAGCATGGATTTTCACCCTTCCCATCACACGTTACTCACTGGTTAGTCTAATGCTACCATGTAGAGACTAAAAGAGTTGAGCACTTGAGCTTTGTTTGGCTCATGTTTCAAGTTATAACTGTTTGTTACTTTTAGTTGGTTGTTCCAGCGGTGAAGTCACCTTGTGGGAAGTTGGATCTAGGGAGAAGGTTGTCACAGAGCCTTTCAAGATATGGAATATGGGAGCTTGTTCTGTGAACTTCCAGGTTGGTCTTTCACCTTTTCTCAAAACTGTGATTGAGAATCTCATCGCTTTTCTTTTCAAATGTTATCAATTGGATTGTATAATTATGATGTAGCTAGACTGTGGACAACGTAAGAAGCTTTGTTTCTGATACATGCTTCAGTGATTTATGTTCTGTTCTATGATAAGAAGTTTTAAGCAATGCACCATTATGTGATGATGACATCTTCAGCTTGTCAATTTCCCAGGGTTCTATTGTCAAGGACCCATCAATATCTGTTAGTCGTGTATCATGGAGTCCAGATGGAAATTTGATTGGTACGCTATTTGAAGATTATCAAACATATCTTTTCAATTGGATACAATGTTTGAATCTGATTCCTTTTTCTCATGTACAGGGGTTGCGTTTACTAAACATCTGATCCACATATATGCTTACCAAGGGTCTGAATTACGTCAACACCTAGAGGCATGCCTATTCCCTTTTCTATATAATTTAACATTTTTATGGAATCTGCAAAAAGTGAATAAATAGTTCGTTTCTGCCTATAGATGGATGCTCATGTTGGCTGTGTGAATGACTTGGCCTTCGCCCACCCAAATAAGCAACTCTGTATCGTGACTTGTGGGGATGATAAAGTTATAAAGGTAATTATGCAAATTCAAAACAGTGAAATTTTTTAGGCTGTTATGTGCCTTTTCTATGGCTCCCCTATATAGCTGTCTGACAGATACTTTATGAGTAGGTCTGGGATTTGAGTGGGAAGAAACTTTATACCTTTGAAGGGCACGAGGCACCAGTTTACTCCATCTGCCCTCACCAGAAAGAAAACATCCAGGTACAGCGATCTCTTGTCGATAAGTCTTGAAGAATGGGATTTTTTTTCCCATTGGTCATAGCAATCCAGTTCCATTTTGGCTGCATGGGAGGTTAACTATCATCTTCCGGAGTGGATTCTCTGTGGGTGTAAATTAAAGGGAAACTTTTTCCGTTTTACTTTTGTAATAATTATTATTCTTTTTCTTCACGCAGTTTATATTCTCAACTGCTCTTGATGGTAAGATCAAGGCTTGGCTCTATGATAATGTGGGCTCAAGAGTTGACTATGATGCACCAGGACAGTGGTGTACAACTATGCTATATAGTGCTGATGGTAGCAGGTAGTTCTGATTCTTTCTTGAAATAAATATAAGAAAACCCTTGATATGTGGTCTGGTTCTGAAAACTATAGAAAAGACTCAATTGACGTGGCTCATATAAGACAGCTAAATCATATGAAAAAAGTAACAAACTTGCGTTATTTTCATTGGTGGAAGATTTTTATATAAGAATTTAGTTAGTTATCAGATTAATAGGTCGTCTGCTGCAAGTTGTGGCCATAGTAAATGTTAAAGTTTCCCATTGTTTCAGATTATTTTCTTGTGGTACGAGTAAAGACGGAGATTCTTTCCTGGTTGAGTGGAATGAAAGTGAAGGTGCCATCAAGAGGACATATTTGGGCTTTAGAAAGAAAGCTTCAGGGGTGGTTCAGTTTGATACAACACGCAACCGATTCTTGGCCGTTGGTGAAGATAACCAATTAAAATTCTGGGATATGGACAATAATAATCTCTTAACAACTGTCGAGGCTGATGGAGGACTCCCGGTATGATATACAAGCTATTTCTCTTGACTACTTGTATATAAATATCTTCTCGTTTTCCTTTTTATGGTTGCATATGTTTGATTGTTCCTAACCGTGTTATGTACTGCCTATATCAGAGCCTTCCCCGATTGAGATTCAACAAGGAAGGGAACCTTCTTGCTGTGACTACAGCTGATAACGGATTCAAAATTCTTGCTAATGGGGACGGTCTGAGAACCTTAAGGGTCATGGAAGCTCGTTCTTTCGAAGCATCCAGAGCATCGACTGAGATGAAGGTTAAAATTAATTCTCGTTTTTCTTGAAAAAATTTCTTGTCAGACCTTTTGTCTAATAGAATTTACAATTTTTATTCTGGGTAAATCAGGTATCCTCATCTCCAATGGTTACAAATGTTGGCCCAGCTATTGGTAAAATGGAACAAATGGATATTGGCTCTCCCACAAGGCCAACCCCTATTCCTGTATGTTTTTCTATATTTCGGCTTTACATTATATATAATCTTTCAGCAATAGATGAATATAGGGGACAGTTATATCGGCTTAACTTTTCAGTACAATTCATCCTGAAGCACTAATAGCATCACTCAAGTTTACAGATTGATCAAAATCCTTTATCCATGCAATTAATCAACAGCTAAAATTATTGATCTGGGATATTAGAACCGTGACCAAACTGAAAAATGTATCTTGTTTTGTATAGTTCACAAGTTTTTTTTGCACATACGATTTGCGGCTTTGTTCTCAAACTTTGGTGTTATTATGTGTACAGAACGGGGTTGATGCAATGTCAAGAATTATGGAGAAGCCAAGAAACCTGGAGTCTGTTGAAAAGTCCAAACCCTCGGAGCTCATGGAAATTGTAGATCCGGCTCAATGCAGACAAGTGACCATGCCAGATAGCAAGGATTCTGTTGGCAAGGTTTGTTATTTATTTCCTTAATAAATTTATTCATATTCAGCTAGGGATTTCCATTACTTAACCTGTTTGTGTATTATAATAATGGTGTCATATTCATGTCTAAGGTTGCTCGGCTTCTTTATACAAATTCGGGTGTTGGCGTTTTAGCTCTTGGAACTAATGGTGTCCAGAGACTATGGAAGTGGAGCCGCAGCGAGCAAAATCCAACTGGAAAGGTAATACAAACTTAACTTCAACTTGTACAGTTAATATATTTCTGTATATATTACATGTATGCATATAAGTATACTTCTATGTTCTCCCTTCCAAGTCGTTGAGATTGTAATTTTTCTTTTCAAGGCTACCGCTAGTGTCACTCCACAGCATTGGCAACCTAACAGTGGTCTCTTAATGACAAATGATGTTCCGGAGAATCCTGAGGGAACTGTTCCGTGCATAGCCCTTTCTAAGAATGACTCGTACGTAATGTCTGCTTGTGGTGGAAAGGTTTCACTGTTTAATATGATGACATTTAAGGTAAGCCTCTTTATCTATTTTCTCACCCTGTGCTCAGACAATTACGTCTTTATCATTGATGCCACAACAGTAAAACTTTGGTATACTCGGCTTGTAGTGGAAGTAGTATATTTTTAATAAGAAAATTCTGCAACAGCAAGAACTGATATGTGTCAAATATGTGAACTTACTGGCTTTTTCACTTTGTTCACAGGTGATGACTACTTTCATGCCACCGCCTCCTGCTTCAACGTTCCTTGCATTTCATCCGCAAGATAATAACATTATTGCAATTGGGATGGAGGATTCTACTATTCATATCTACAACGTCAGGGTAGATGAGGTAATTAATTCATTTGATATCTTGATTACTGAATTTGTTGACAAGGTATCCATATTGAACTTTTTATTTTAGTTTTGTCTATCAAGATTGTGTTGAGCTAACTGCTATAATATATCTTTTGCACTCAATCTTTAATGAAATGGAACTGACGAATAAAGGATATCTTTATTTGTACTTTGGAGAATTGGTAATAGAATCTCTCTTTAATCTACAGGTGAAAACAAAGCTGAAAGGCCACCAAAAGCACATCACTGGTTTAGCTTTCTCTGCCGCTCTAAATATTCTAGTTTCATCTGGTGCTGATGCCCAGGTATGCTAAGCGTTTAATTTTCTTGGTACTGCTATTGAGCTATCACCAAACTCGGTTGTAACTGTATGGACCTCTCTATGCTATAGCTAATCTTTTGGAGTGCTGACTCATGGGAGAAGAAGAAATCTTCAGCTATCCCACTACCAGCTGGAAAGTCACCAGTAGGTGACACTCGTGTCCAGTTCCACAACGACCAGGTCCATTTACTGGTTTCTCATGAGACACAGATAGCCATATATGACGGTTCAAAGATGGAGTGCATTCAGAAGGTACAAAAATAATATGTTTCACTAATGCCAGTGAAGTGTATTTAAAGTATCTTTTCCTGTTTAAGGCACACATATGCTTCTAGTATCCTGTCCAAATAGATCTACGTCATTATCGTTTTTAATTCAAAGTTGATATTTTGCTCTTGTGATTGCATTTTACTGGCATTATATGAAAAGATTGTCTCATTTTCGCCATACTGGAATCACATAAAAATAGACAAGGCTTATTTCTCATTTTTGTTATTTTTTGTTGTTGTCTCTTATGATGCAGTGGGTGCCACAAGAATCGCTATCATCACCCATAACCTGCGCATCTTACTCGTGCAACAGTCAACTGGTTTACGCATCATTTGCGGATGGAAACATCGGAGTCTTCGATGCAGAATACTTGAGACTCAGATGTCGCATTGCCCCATCAGCCTACATGCCACAACCCACACAGAACAGGTTAGTTAACCATAAAAGTTTTATTACACATGAACCTTGCAACTACTTGAAGCTGTCTAATCGTCCGGACAAAATCTTGTTTCTCTTTCTGCAAAATTAGTGCTCCAATCATGCCACTGGTAATTACTGCTCACCCGCAAGAACCGAACCAAATAGCTGTAGGACTCTCTGATGGGTTGGTAAAAGTTCTCGAAACCCCGGAACCTTTTAGAAGATGGGGCGTTGCAGAGAAAGCAGGGATGGAAAATGGACGGCCTTCAAGTGCGTCGGTGGCTAATAACTCTGGTTCAGATCAGATTCAAAGGTAGAATAAGAAAAAAAGGAAGAAAAAGATGACAGATAAAGTTAGTTGGGTTTCTTCTTCTTTGTTAGTGTAAATCTGTTATAGCTTTGGTCTTTTGTGTTGGGACAAGTAAAAACGCTTTAGATTAAAAAATCCAGAAGAACTCAGTAGCTGTAGTTTCGTTTTGTTAGTTTTTTTAATGAAATGCATCTTGTCAAAGTTTCCATTAGTTGTCATGTCAGAGACGGAGACAAGAATATTGGTTGATCTGATATGATCGAAAGTGCGCAGATTCCACAAGATTTAAGAGGTTCAATTCATGCTTTTGAACTAATTTAATCATCGTGCTCAGATACATGTACACTAGTCACATGAGATAAAACACAAATTGACATGAATTTTGAGAATACACACACTTGACACTTGCATAGTAAAACCTGATACAATGATATACCCTTTCTACGAACACACCATCAAACTGAAACAACTTAGAAGTACGTATCTAACTAAACTTGGACTCACCCAAACCTAATGTCTTGGTTTTTTTGCTGGGAATTTACGCTAGACGCGACTGCTTTGGTCAGAGTTTTCTGTATTACACGGAAGAGAGAAAGTTGGTTACTTTGGAATTCAATGGTCCACGGGTATGTGAAGAGCGGTCAATCCCAAGACGCAGTTAAGATGTTCGACAAAATGCCTAGCAGACACTTGATTCTCTTTGGCAGCTATATGATCAGTGGGTTTACTTAACAGAGGTTATGATGAAGTTCTAGCGTGGTCCGAGCAAATGCAGATTCCTGAAATAAATCCAGGTTTACGTTACTATTATTTATTATGAGTCAATATGTTAGCATATGTAATTAGGCTAGTTTGATTTGAGTTTGCTGACTCGTGGAATATATGCAAGTAGTTAAGATGAGAAACAAGCAGCCCGCCTTAGTTGTATAGTGATATAGTTTTTTTTTTTTTTTTTTGGTCAAATTTGTATAGTGATATAGTTAACTTATAAAACTAGTGTGAAACTGGTTCTGAGTTATAGAAACCAGCAAGGGTCTTTTTTGAAATTTCCTTTTAGTGAGGGACAAAAAAGAAGTCAAGAAGCCGTGTTTAATAAAGGGCATGACTCACGACGACTCATTGTCGTTGAAAACTACAAGCTCCACCTATTATTATCTTCCAAAGAACGCTGAGAACACAAACAACTGAACTAGTGTTTTTCAGACGAGAGGTACATGATGTTATCTTATTCATTTCTTCTTACTTTTTCTGCTTGTTATGCGTTGATTGTTTTTTTCTATCTTGTTTTGATGACTTGAATCTACTTTAAGATTTATGTCTGAATGATCACTGGTCTTGTTTCACGAATTTGGTTAGTTTTTAGTTGTCAACCACAAACTTGAATCTTAGTTGTGGGTTTCTGTAATTGTCTTTTAAGAAAAGTGTCGTTTGGTGTTTGGATATAATAAAATATCATATTCAACTTCAAGGATGATTCATGTCACACTAGAACTGTCCATATTCAATTGGGTTTTAGATAATTTCTTTAAGAACGTTCCACTTTGTGATTGTGGGTTCCTGGCTTCTTGTGATGATCCCTCATCCGTGATTGTTGACTTCTGTGTTCTTATGGTGGAGCAGGAGAGAAGTTATGGCTGAAGGAGTTATCTTGTTTGGAATTGAGAAGCTTTGGGATCTTGTGAGTCGAGAATCAGAGCAGCTCCAAGGAGTTCATGAGCAAGTTTCTGAACTAAAACGTCAGTTGGGAAGGTTACAGTCTTTGTTGAAAGATGCAGATGCCAAGAAACATGAAAGTGAAAGGGTGAGAAACTTTTTGGAAGATATCAAAGACATTGTCTATGATGCTGAGGATATAATCGAAACCTTTCTTATGAAAGAAGGGAGAAGAAAAGAAAAAGGGATCAAGAAGCGTGTCACCAAACTTGCTTCCATCTTAGTGGATCATCGGAAGATAGTTTCAGATATCAAAGGAATAACTAAGAGGATCACTGACGTGATAACATCAATGCAGAGTTTTGGAATACTACAGATGATTGAGTGTGGGCGTTCATTGACCCTTGAGGATAAACAAAGAGAAATCCGACATACATATCCTAACAATTCTGAAAACGATCTTGTGGGGATGGATCAGAGAGTTGAATATTTGGTTGCTGAATTGGTGGGAAATGATAACATTCAAGTGGTTTCTATATCCGGGATGGGCGGTATTGGTAAAACCACTCTGGCCAGACAAGTTTTTCATCATGAAAGAGTACGGCGTCATTTTGATGGATTCGCATGGATCTGTGTTTCGCAACAGTTTACACAGAAGCATGTTTGGCAAAGAATCTTGCAAGAGCTTAGACCAGATGATGGGGAGATTTTAGAGATGGATGAGTTTACACGTCAGGGTAAACTCTTTCAGTTGTTGGAGACTGACAAATATTTGATTGTCCTAGATGATATATGGAAAGCAGAAGACTGGGACCGAATAAAAGAAGTGTTTCCACAGAAAAGAGGTGACTTCTTAGCAAATAAATGCAGCGTTTTCTCTGTACACATTCAGTCATAATTGCATGTAATTTCCCAATCGTAATTCAGAAACATTTTGCAGGTTGGAAGATGCTACTTACTTCCCGCAATGAAAGTGTTGGTTTACATGCAGATCCCACATGCTTTTCCTTTAGGCCTAAAACCCTTACTCTTGAACAAAGTTGGACTCTATGCCAAAGACTAGCATTTCCTAGGAGAGGCGAAGCAGGTATACTTTAAGATATAAAATTCAGTATGTTGCACATTGTTTATTTTTTTCCTGATGAACAGAATAATTAAGATGTTTATATCAACATTCCTCTAGACTAGAATATCCCCTACACGGCCAGTTCTCTTAGGAAGCGATGTAATTAGGAAATATCTTTATTTTAAGGCTCAAAACTTGAAAGATAATACTTTGTGATGATATGCAGAATACATGGTTGATGAAGAGCTGGAAATCATGGGTAAGGAAATGGTTACCTATTGTGGAGGACTACCTTTAGCTGTTAAAGTGTTGGGAGGGTTGTTAGCTACGAAACATACAGTTCTCGAATGGAAAAGAGTACATGAAAATATCGGACCTCATATTATAGGAGGATCTGGCTTAAATTTCAGTTCAGTTTACCGAGTATTGTCTTCGAGCTATGAAGATTTGCCAATGGGTTTAAAGCATTGCTTCCTTTACTTCGCTCATTTCCCTGAAGCCTACAAGATAGATGTGGAGACATTGTTTAATTACTGGGCTGCAGAAGGAGTTGTAATGATCGATCGAGGAACCATTCGAGATAATGCGGAAGGCTACCTAGAAGTGTTAGTGAGAAGAAATATGGTTATTTCTGAAAGAAACTATTTGACTTTGAGGATTGAGTCTTGTCATATGCATGACATCATGAGAGAAGTTTGTTTATCTAAAGCCGAAGAAGAGAACTTTCTACAAATCGTCAAAGTCCCTACATCTACCTCTACCATCAGTGGTCAATCTTCTCGCAGACTCGCTGTGCATAGTAGTAAGGCATTTGAAATGATGGGACATGAAAAAACTAAGAGAGTTAGATCTCTTCTGTACTTCAAGACCAAGGAAGAAGCTCTGATACAATCATTTCTAGACTTTAGGAGTTTACCATTTCTCAGGGTGTTGGATCTTTCTAGAGCCAAGTTTCAAGGAGGGAAGTTACCTTCCAGCATTGGAGAGCTTATCCACTTGAGATTCCTGAGCTTATACAGGGCTGGAATATCTTATTTGCCTTCTTCTCTGCGGAATCTGAAGCTTCTGCTCTATTTGAATTTAGGTGTCCATGGGGTTTCAGTTCATGTGCCAAATGTTTTGAAAGAGCTGCGAGAATTAAGGTACCTTGTCTTACCTTTTCTAATGGATGTTAAAACAAAATTGGAACTGGGTAATCTGGTGAACCTGGAGACCTTGAGCGGTTATTCACTAGAGAACAGTAATGTGAAGGACCTTCGTGGTATGACTAATCTCAGAACTCTCACTATCCATTCCCTTAATGGTTGTACTTTAGAAACTCTGTCTTCATCTCTCTGTGAATCGAGAGGACTCGAGCAGCTTTCGTTGTACGAGGTCATGCATGATGGCCATAATGAAGGGAAACTTGGTCTTGATTCCATTCATCTCAAAGTTTTAACGGTGGGCATGCATATGCCAAGACTGCTTGAACAACATCGATTCCCTCCAAACCTTGCACACATATGTCTACGGTATTGCTGCATGGAAGAGGATCCAATGCCGATTCTAGAGAAGTTGCTTCAGTTGAAATGGGTTGAATTATCATACCGTGCTTTCACTGGGAAGAGAATGGTGTGCTCGAAAGACGGGTTTCCTCAGTTGCATGTGCTGAAATTGTCTGGACTATATGATTTGGAAGAGTGGGTAGTAGAAGAAGGCTCGATGTGGTGTCTTCGTACTGTGACTATAAATGAATGCACAAGTTTAAAAGAGCCTCCGGATGGACTCAAGTACTTAACATCCTTAAAAGAAATGACAATTGCGGGCATGTATATGATGGGATGGAAGGAGAAATTGTCTGAAGGAGGACAAAACTACTACAAAGTCCAACATATCCCTCGTGTTCAGTATATGAGAGAATGAATATGCAGATTGAACCAATATGAGGTAACGACGTTTTGTGCATGTAACAAAAACATCAGACAATATCATTTGCGCTTTTCCTGATTGGTCGAGTTTGTAGCTTAAATAGTTTAAATAGTAATGTTTGATATGGACCGATGACTTTAGGTCGGTATTGGATTTATGTGGTTTACACTTTAAGTTTTGGTTTAGAGAAAACTACATTGAACAGAAATAAACAGTAAAGACAAAACCATCAAACCATCATTATAGAATGGATTATATCATGAATGAGTGGATCCATTAAAAAAAAGGTTAAGGTTTGTTGATAAAGACTAAACCATCAAACCTAAAATTAAGATACATTATAGAGCTTTGTTCCATTCCATCATTATGGTTAAGATTTTCCAATATGTTCATATCTCTAAAGTAAAGTGTTTCCGTTGAGTTGAACAAAAAAAAATATATATATATTTCCGTTGTTTCACTTGAATCTATTCTCAACATTAACTCAAAATGACTGCCAAAGAGATCAAATCACAACTGAAAAAAAATGTTTTTTATTTTTGATTTTGATGAAGATACAAACTGAAATTGAAGATTTTATATATATAAAACAAGGATGTTCTTATATTTTCTTTATTTTTTTTTTTATATTATTATTATTAGTATAGATTTTTTTTTTTTTTTTTTTTAACACCTGAACTTTATATTATTAAACTGGAGTGTTACACAGAGAGTTAATCAACCACCTTGGTGGAATTGTATACACTTCATATAAAGATGTAATGTTAAGAGCATGTCGAGAAATCGTATCCGCAGCTCTATTTTTGTCTCTGGTTACATGATCTATGGACGAAGCAGGGAGTTTGCTCATCCAATGGCGTATGTCATATAGTAGTGTACTCAGATTCATGTGATCTCCACAGTTATTGATTAGCGAAATAAGCTCTTTGTTGTCTCCTTCAAACCAGACATATCGGAATCCATGTGCCCATACAACTTGTAATACATGTAGGAAGCCAAGGGCTTCAGCATGTAGAGATGATGATTCGGCGGAGTTTGCAGCAGCCATCAGGATGAATTCCCATTGCTATCTCGTAGTAACCATCCAGCTTTGTAATTGGCATCCTTCCAGAAGCCATCAACAAAACAACGATATCCAACCAACGGCGGGAAGCTGAACACCCCGCATCTCCACTGTTGTGCAGGGTTGAAGGTTGATTCACTACCCTGATTCATCTTTGGTAGGGCTTCCAACCATTCCATTGCCTCTTGTCTGCCTTTCTCTGCTACCTCTTCCGGTCTTGAAATATGTTGAAAAATTTGCATTTCTGGCTTTCCAAATATACCAAGTTATCCAGGGAAGGCTGGGACAGGGGATCTTGGATTATTATGATGTATCATAATTCCAAATTAGCATATACCAGGGAGTTGGAAAAGCCTGACCACATTAGCATCGCCAAACGGTCTGTGCTGGGGGCATGTAAAGAGCATGATTTATAGTTTCATCCTCCACCCACATTTTGACATATTGGATCCGCTGGTATCATTCTTGTGCGAAGTTAGTTTGTGAAGCAAGACACCGAAAGAATCGCCACATGAAATGGTGAAGTTTTGGTGCAGCTTTTTCCAAACCGCAGCCTTGAAGGCTGTAAGGGACCATGAGTCTCTGGTTCCCCTGATATTAACGTACGTGCAACCTGATATCCCGACCGCACCGTTATACTTCCATTTTTGAAAATGCCATCCAAGCGAGTCATGTTGTGGATTAAGACGAAAGGAATAGCTCCTTTCAAATCAACATCAGCTGGAGCGAAATGGGCGGCAAGATATGAGGATTCCATTCTCTTTTTGCTTCTTTCTACAAATCAGAAACTTGAACAAGGATCCTTAACTGGACCTGAAGCTGGTCGTGGAGGGAGGGTGGAACCCAGGATCTGTCCATATAGAAATAGTATCCATTCCCTATCTTAACTTGGAGACCAACTTTATTTACCTTTTCCATATTGGATTATTTCCAACCATACGATGGAGAATAAGACTTTATCGGTACCAGAGGGTTTGAATGGTAGTACCGACTTTTAAAAACCCGAGCAAACAGCGAATCCGGTACCTCATGATTCGCCATAATTGCTTAGCCAACAGAGCCGTATTAAAATCATCCACATTCCGAAATCCTAACCCGCCCAATTGCTTACTAGAACAAAGTTTTTCCCATGCTAACCAATGCATTCCCCGGAATGACCATTGCTGCTCCACCAAAAATTTGCCACTGCACTAGTAAGTTTGGACGATTGACAGAGGAAGTAAAAAACAATTCATCAAAAGTCGGAACAGCAGTAGCAACTGACTTGATCATGACTTCTTTCCCCCTTGGACAAAGCTTCGCCGTCCAACCAGTGGTACGACTCTGTAACCGATCCCTAACAAAGGAAAAATCTCCACTTTTTTCCCCCAAACTCTCCGGTAGACCCAGATACGAACCCATCCCACCGATATTTGTAATACCAAGTGTTAGGTGCACCTCGGTACGTATTTGTTCAGGCACCAGATGACCAAATTGTAGCGATGATTTGGAGAAATTAATCTGTTGCCCAGAGGCAGCCTCATAAGTTCTCAAAACCTCTAAAATCGCCACATCCTCCTTAGTGGCTTTACAAAAACAAACTATCATCGGCAAACAAGAGGTGAGTTATTGCCGGACACTTATTTGCCACCTTGATACCCGTAATCCGTTTATCCGATTCTGCTTTCCGGATATTCGCAATAAGGACCTCCGTACAAATAATGAATAAATACGGTGATAGCGGATCCCCCTGCCGTAACCCTCGCTCTGGTTTAATAAGCCCATTTGGTAGCCCATTCAGCAAGACCTTATATTCCACCGAAGAGACACAAAAAATGATCCAGGTGATCCATTTCTCCGAGAAGCCCATCTTACGGAGGACCCGTTCAATAAATAACCATTCCACCCTATCATAAGCCTTGCTCATATCCGTCTTGATAGCCAGATATTTCGACTTGCATGAATTATTTGTGCGGAGCCCATGAAACATCTCTTGAGCAATCAAAATGTTATCCGAGATTAAACGGCCGGGAACAAAGGCGGATTGAGTCTCCGAAATAAGGCTAGGAAGAACCTTCTTCAACCGTTGGCATAAGATTTTGGAAATAATTTTATATCCCACATTGCACAAGCTAATAGGGCGTAATTCCGCCATCCGAGTTGGCTTAGCCACCTTGGGGATTAAACAGATATGTGTTGTGTTTAGATCCTTATCAAAAAACCCTTGTTGAAAAAAGTGACTAAAGCAAGTAAGTCCGTTTTCACGACACTCCATGCCTTCTGGAAAAACAAAGCCGTCAAACCATCTGGACCCGGAGCCTTATCCGGGTTCATCATAAACAATGCTGTTCTAACCTCCTTCTCCGTTGCGGCCCTAGTCAGCTGTTCATTTGTCTCATCTGTAACAACTCTTGAACCTCCCTAGATGACATCCTCAAAATTATCCGGGTTAATGCTAGTAAACAGTTCCTCAAAATACGACACTGCAGTTGAACAGATTACAGTATCATCTGTAGACCAAACATCATTTTTATCAAACAGACCCACAATCCTATTCCGAGCTCGCCGTTGTTTTGTCAGGGCATGAAAATATTTGGAATTCCGATCACCCAACCGCATCCAACGACTACGGCTTTTCTGGTACCAATAAATTTCCTCATCCCGATATGCCGCTTGTAGCTTGGCTTACTTAACATCCTAATCATTCTGGCGTGGTCGCGTCATCCGCTGAGCTACCGACAATTGTCCTTTCAAATCCTCAATGACATCCCTTCCAACCGGAACCTGAGCTTTCCGCCACCTAGAAATCGCCTTTGCAATCCTATCTTGACCAACAAAAACCCCGAGACCAACCCTGATCCGCATTCCAACCCGTAGATATAGCATCCATCAATCCCTCCTTAGCCAACGTCTATCAAATTTAAAACTCCCTTTCCCCGTGTATATTTGGCACCAATGACAGCGACCAAAGGTGCATGATCAGAAGCAACCATTGGCAGATATTCGATTACGGTATCCGGAAAAATCTCATGCCAATCCTCATTGCCTAAAGCTCTATCCAAACGGCACCGAATCGGTTTTTTCTCTCCACCCACCCAAGAAAGAATTCTCCAAGGTATGGGAAATCTAAAAACCACAATCCTGAATCATACAGTTGAAAGAACGGAAAGAATATACTACGAGTTCTACCCCTCTTTTCATGATTTCCTTTAACTCATTAAAATCCCCAATAATAAACCACGGTGAGCTACGCTGAACCCCAATCCGAGTTAAACGTTCCCAAACCAAATCACGTTTCTTAGGGACCGGGTCCCCATACACAAGGTTAAATGAAAAATTTTGCCTTTATAAACCGCTTCAATATCAATGATTCTATCAGACTCAAAAAGAACTGAAACATTAAAATCATCCTTATTATAAAAAGTGCCAATCCACCACTACAACCAACAGGATCAACAGTTATTAAATTTAAATAGCCAAAATGGCCTACAAATTGTTGCAGAAAATTTGTTGTTTTGTTTCCACAAAAACAAGAAATCCGGACGATGCTGAAACCAAAGATCCCTTAGATATCCAATTGTTGCCTTGTTACCAAGACCTTGACAATTCCAGCTCAAAATCTTCATTTATCAAGCATTAGGTTTTGGTGGCTTCCCACCCATCGGTCCCTTAGAAATGTATTCGTTCTTAGGGTTTGGTCCATCGCCAACCTGGTCAGCACGAGTCAGGCGTTTTCTGGAGTGGCACGAAGATAAACATTTAGCTTCCTTGAACCACTACCTTTCAGCAGACCTGCACCCTTAGGCTTACCTACCTTGTCCAGCTTAAGAGTACCTCCCTCAGCGAACCCCACCTGAGCATCTTCACACATCGATTCCGTACCCTCTCCTGCGAACCCAGCAGCGACCTCCATTGCTGACCCAGCGAGCGGCGGGACAGTTGAGGATGATGATGCTTCAGCAGGGAGCGAAACATCCATGTGATCCTCCCCTCCATCCCCAAACTCCTCTCCTGAACTTGCTGAATCCGCAAAAGAGTCATCACGAGGAAAATCCGAACCCTCACTAGCCAAACCGTTTCCTTTAGCACCGGTGAATCTGAAGTCTCACTAACAACCGGAACAGCGACCTGAGCAACATGACTAACAGCATCTACCACAGCTACAGCAAAGGTTGCATTACCGGTGTTCACATCATCTGCATCCTGTATCACCGATCCCTTATCCTTCACCCCTGTGACCTCCGTAGCTGGAGGTGCCAGTGCAGTGATTCCTTTCTCAGCCTGTCCATCCTGAAGCCCTGCAGCAGTCGCACTACCAGTTGCATTCTGCAAAGCGAGAACCCCATCATCAACCACAGCAAGACTGGCCTCTTGAAAAAGAGGTCTCCGGACCCTCTTTGTGGGTTGGGGACGGACACCCCCATCCTGAGCCAGCAAAATCTTCTCACTGGGACCCTTTGACTGACCTTGTTCTTGTTCCTCAGCTGGGACCACCACCGAAGCAAGGACATCAGCAGCAACCCGAGCCATATGACGGTTATCATTCACTTGAGAATAAGTGGGAAGGCTTTTGGCTTAACATACGGTTCCCCAATATCACCACCAATCCGACCTTTAGATCCGAAAGCCTGTTTTCCCTGTTTGACCGCTGACGCTCTGTGTTGCAAGGCACACCTGATCCCTCATCGACCTTCTCCTTTCCCTTTTTCCGATCACTTGTAGCCGCACCCTTGTAACTCTGCACCGGTCTACCAACTTCCGCTTCCATAGGGACAGGGAGAGCAGGAGCAGACTTGGGTTCCAACAATGGGCAGTGATCAGTGGCATGACACATACTGAAGCATCTTTTACAATATCCAAAAAGCCTTTCAAACCGCAAGGAAACAAAGGTCTCCTCCCCGTTGTAGAACTCAATGACCGTATCAAAACATAATGGTTTGAAACCATTCACAACCACTCGAACCCTGCCTCCGTCAATATCCACATCAACAACACGACCAAGATCCTCTCCAATGCTCCTGAATGTAGGTTCCGCCCAGAATTGAAACGGGACCCCTATCACTCTGACCCAAAAAGTAATCTCTGACGGATAATCCGGATCAACCGTCGGACTCCATCGTACCATCGACAGCATCCACCGATCAAAGTGAAACGGCTCCATGCGAAGAACCTCCGTGATGTCCTCCTCGTTGTCGAAATCAAATTGGAACTTCCCGAGCCCCAAATCAGCTCCCACCACCTTGCCCTCCAAATGCCAGATGCGAGGGAGCATAAATAGGAGAGACTTCATGTCTTGACATCTTGGGTTCATGCAACGACCCACCACTGTCTTGGAGTAACCCTTGATCAAAGCCGAGTTATCAAAATAAGGGATTTTGATCTTCCGCTTCGGACCCAAACCATCAACCTTCTTCCCGGACCCATTCGCACCCAATAACCCACTTTGCGACATTCTCAAACGTAGCACGACAGAACCAAAAGAACAGAAAAAGAAAGAAACTGTGTAAGATAAACCGAAAGCCCAAAGAACAATGAAATTGTGATGAGAGGTAAGCGAAGAAGAGAACCCCTTTTTATACCTCTCGACTTGCCGTGGGAGGATCGTGAGAGCCCATTTATGACCTTCCGAGAAATCCCACTGATTCCGCCAGACCGAGTAAAGAAAAGATAACAGTATCAATTCTCTCTGGACAAACAAACACCAGTGACGTCGACGTGATCACAAAAATCAGGAACAGACTGATCGAATAAAACAGAGATTCTCCTTCTCCGAGTAAACCGTGATTGAAAAGCACAGAATCCGCTCTTTCCATCTGCGGACATCTCATCGAATTAAGGATCCCAGAATCTGAGAGGAATAGCAATCCTAATGCAGTCCCCCGTTTATGAGATTGAGATCCCACAAAAATCCAAAACCAGATCGCCAAGATCAAAATGATTCCCCATAGGATTTGTAACTTTCCTCCAACAGAGAGTACCCATTTATGAGACCATGAACCCGAAAAAATCAGAATCCGACTGATCCAACAAGACAGAGATTCACCTTCCCCGCGGAAACCGTGATTAAAAACCCAAAGTCCGTTCTTTCCATCTGCAAAATCGCATCAGATTAGAAGTCTCAGATTCTGAGGGATAGAAAAATCCTGATACAATCTCCCGGAAATGAGATTGAGATCCCAGACAAATCCAAATCCAACCCGAGGAAATCAGATCCTCCCATAAGAAACCAAACTCCCATGAAAGACGCAAGACCGTATAACTCCGGAGACCAAATCCCAATCTACTCCCAAATCTCTTCCTCCCTCTTCCATTACTGACTGAACCAAAGGATAAGGAAAACCCAGAATACCCAGAAAGTGATAACCGATCAAGACCCGAATCAATCGAAAACATGGAAACCCTAGATCCGCCGCATCGCCATCGCCATCTATTATTATTATTATTAGTATAGATTGTTTTTGGTTTATGAGTTTTTTTTATAATCATAGGTATGAATTTATTCGTTTGATTAAATACTGTAAATAACAAAATCTCATAATAAAAAGCATCTTTGACTAACCCAAAAAATCTAAAACCCTACAACATAAATAATAAACATAAAATAACCATTGAGAGGCCCTTTTTCAAACTGCGTCACACAGAAGACGAAGAATCGAAGAAGAAGAAGACCAAACGCTAATCAAATAATCCTCATCATCATCATCATCATCCCCAACTACTTTTTTTGATTCTCTATCGCCGGCGCCTGAACAAAAAATGTCGACTACCCGTAGGATCCGCGGCGAGAATCGGTTTTACAACCCTCCTCCGATGAGAAAACTTCAACAGGAGCGTGAGAAGAAGCGACTTGAAGCCGAGGAGGTGGAGAAGAAGAAGTTGAACGCTAAGGAGAAGATTCTCGATCGCCAGATTAAGTCCAAGGATAAGGAAGTTAAGAAACCCGACGAGTGCTCTACCTCCGATTCCTCTCTTGTACCGGCTCGGGTCTCCTCCTCTACCACCACCACCACAACCACCACCGGCACTTCTTCCAATTTGGGCCGGTTTCTCGAGTGCACCACTCCCGTTGTCTCTACCCAATACTTGCCTCTGGTAATTTTACTTCTTGAGGTTTATTCAATATTTCAATTGGATTTTGGGAAGTTTCACAATCCAATTTCAAATTCCTTTTGCATTGCACATTTTAGTAATTGAAGATCGTTCTTTTGGGAATGATCATTGCTCTTATTGGATTTAGGATTATTGGATAGATAAGTTAGACTCACAAAGTATGATACTTATTAGTTAAGAATGAGATGTTGTTGTTGTTGTTGTTGTTGTGCCTTACTATTAGTTTGTGTGTCCTTCAGAGAAGCATGAAAGGGTGGAGAACTCGGGAACCAGAGCACTGTCCTTACTTCTTGCTTAATGATTTGTGGGATTCGTTTGAGGAGTGGAGTGCCTATGGTGTTGGGGTTCCTCTTCTCTTAAATGGGATTGATTCCGTTGTTCAGTATTATGTTCCTTATCTCTCTGGAATTCAGCTTTATGAAGGCCCATCTAGAGTTTCAACAAGTAAGAGGTGAGTTTCAATATCATTTTGCGTATGTTTTATTTGTTTCCTTTATCAACCATTAGTAGGAGCGTGATCTGGTTCTTTGCTATTGAAGAGCTGAGATTGGGAAAACTTATATTTAGCAGTTGATTTTCTTGTCAATTATATATATATATATATTCTGAAATGAAGCCACCTCTTTCTTGGTTTCTTCTTCTTAATCTTCGGAGACGATAGGAATACCAACTTTTTACGTTCCCTGCTACTTAACCTATACGATGGGAACGCTGTAGGAACTAGATTTCAAGTATGTAATGCTGTTGAATTCCAAATTAGTTTGGTTTCTTAAGCTTTCTCCTTGATTCCCTGCCTTTTTGATAAAACCGTTGTTTTGGTGTATGTTTTTAAACAGGAGACCTGGTGAAGAAAGTGATGGTGATTCGCCTAGAGACATGAGTAGCGATGGCAGTAATGACTGTAGAGAGCTTTCTCAGAGTTTATACAGAGCCTCTTTGGAAGAGAAACCTTGCATTGGTTCATCGAGTGATGAGAGTGAGGCCAGCAGTATCTCTCCTGGTGACCTTGTCTTTGAGTATCTTGAAGCTGCTATGCCGTTTGGCCGTGAACCATTGACTGACAAGGTAAGCTTATTATCTTTGCTTATATACGTGCTTCAGAAGTGGCTAGACCTCTATTAACATGTTACAGTTACATGGTGTTCAATTTATAGCCGGCGAAAATGTTCTGTTCTCTCATTATAATTTTAACCTTACTATTTCAGATCTCAAACCTGTCATCACAATTTCCAGCACTCAGAACATACAGGAGCTGCGATCTATCACCTTCCAGTTGGGTCTCTGTAGCTTGGTATTGCATCTAATCTGTCCTTTCCCACATTTCTATGAGTTTAGTTTCCCAGATCGCTCTCTCTAAATCTTTTGTCATCCCACTTTCTTGAAGGTACCCAATATACCGAATACCATTAGGTCAATCGTTACAGAACCTCGACGCTTGCTTTTTAACATTCCACTCCTTATCAACACCCTGTCGAGGTAAGTCATCTCTGCATATATAAAACGTAGTCTGGCTTAATATAAAACATTTCGAATCATACTCTTATTTATTATCTTGTAAAAGGTACAAGCAATGAGGAAGGTCGAAGCTCAAGCAAACCGGTTGCATCATCGAAGCTTCCTTTGCCGACATTCGGTCTAGCCTCCTACAAGTTTAAGCTGTCGGTATGGAGCCCAGAGAGTGACGCTGACGAGAACCAAAGAGTCGGGACGCTGCTACAAGCAGCTGAAGAGTGGCTCAGGCGGTTGAAGGTGATCCTACCAGACTTTAGACACTTCATAACGCATAGTGGTTCCGCGTGGAGATGATATATTTAATAGTCGTTTCCTAAAACTATAAATAACGAGAGTGATATATAGCAAAAGTGAAGCATCTTTCAGCAACTTTTGTTTGTTTTTTTGAAGGAGAATATGAGAATCTGTATAGACACTGATCGTAAATTTGTGTTTTATTACCGTGGAAACTTGTTATGTAATTGACACAGTTTGGAAGAAAAAGAAAAAAAAAAAAGAAAGAGTTTATCTAAGAGATACTTTTTTGCTACAGTAAAACTTCTATAAATCAATATGGTCGGGATAGAGGCTTTAATTTATCGATAAATTAATAATTTAAATTAATAAAATATTAATTTATAAAGAGATTTTTAATTTTCATAATTTTGAAAATTTTATATTACAATAAGATATTTTTGTTATCATTTATATTTTTAAAGAATTTCTTAATTTATAATTTTTGCTATTATAATTGCTAAGTTTAAAAATGATAAATGTTAGAAGTTTAGAGTTTTATAGAAATTGTTACTAGTATCATTCATGGTAATGATGAAGTCAAAGAAGATCTTGAGGTAATTTTAGAACCAATTACATCTAAAGAAGTAATTATCGCATTTAAGACTCTCCACAATTTTTTGATGCGATTTGAAAAGACGACAATGAAAAAAGATTAAGGATGAAATACAATAAAAATGCAAATTCAAGAATATACAAACAACAACAGAGTCATATTTCACAAGATTTTCTTAGACATATATATATATATATATATATTATTTGATTATTAATTTATGATATTGATGAGACCATATTTTTATATAGGATTTCCAAAAAAATATTATCTTATTAATTTATCGAAATGAGTCATTTTTTACACCTGTTCAACTCGAGACCGAAAGAATTTATTAATTTATAGCGAGTATTAATTTAAAAGTATTAATTTATAGAGGTTCTACTGTATATTATTGATTGTTAAAACTCTGTTACTTCTGTTCCTGTGTTGTATTTGTAACTGTACTGGTGTGTGGTTAAATTAGAGATATTTGATATTAAGGCTTTTAGAATTCTGGGAAAGAA
Organism: Camelina hispida; assembly: GCA_023657505.1. Taxonomy (NCBI): domain Eukaryota; kingdom Viridiplantae; phylum Streptophyta; class Magnoliopsida; order Brassicales; family Brassicaceae; genus Camelina; species Camelina hispida. Next base: position 22,104,175 of record CP094635.1, on the reverse strand, counting down.
GCACAGCAAGAAGCTCTCGTAGCTCAGTTGGTTAGAGCACCCGTTTAGTAAGCGGGAGGTCTTGAGTTCAACTCTCAACGAGAGCATATTATTTATAATTTAGTTTTGTCACTTCAGTCAACATTTTGATATTTTCTTTGTTTGGTTATACTTGAATATGTTTTGTCTCGACTCTTTGAAGGAGTTGCGTATTATAATTGTTTCACGTTAACGTACGGCCTCTTTTCTTCGGACAGACCATGACACCTCACGCCAAAAATAAACATTTTTGTTGTTTACTATACTATTATTATCCCTCATTTTTTTTTTATCATATTTAGAGTTTTTATACACAAGTTATCCTCATTTTTATCGTATTTAGAGTTTTTATACACAAGTTATCCTCATTTTTATCATATTTAGGGTTTTTAATTTTTTATACACAAGTTATCTTGCTTCACTTAATTATATAAATCACCAACACTTTGTGTTCATTGTTGTTTAACCTATTCGTTCGTTTTACTAAATCATAGGGTGGACCAATTCAATTACTATGCATAGTAGATGTGTTATTAAGAGAGTAGAGTTCAAACTTCAAATTCAATTACTTCCAAAATTACAACACGTTTTAAGCGCTCATTCACGTGAATATTTTATGAATGACTCAACTCAAATATCTATGAGAGAGTTGAGGTCGATAATTGGAAATAACGTCAAAATCCAATGGGTCAAAGAATGGTTTCAATTGGCTAAAGTGGTGGCTGGATTCACATGCTGACACTTAAGTTTTCTCAAATAATGGGTTTTTAATAATTCTTATCCACTTCTTACCATCGATTCGACACGTTGCATCCCGGGGAAGCTCCTCCGCAAAATTGACATTACAACAACTACTTATTAATGTTGTGGTCACTAACTTTGAGTTTTTTTTTGTTTTCCATTAAAACATCCCTAATAGTAACAGATTAAACTGCACTAAATATTTACTAATTAAGAAACGAAATTATATGAGTTCAGAGTTCTACAAAAAAAAAAACAGTTAGTATAATATATTCAAAGAATTCTGAATAAAGTTCGCTTGGCAGGTTTATGTACCAAAAAAAAAGAACAATTAAGATTATTAGAATGATATCAACTCTTAAATTTTCAGAGCGTAAGAGTTTATTTAACATTCAAGATTACAATTGTATAGTACTTATGAAATTCTTTTCTTGTCTACTTGTTAAACATTTATATTAATGTTTTTGAAATTTTTGAAACTAAAACTTTAATCATTGTTTCTTTTAACAAAAATTCTAATATTATGACCAAAAAATAGTATATTATTTTTAAGAATAACAATCTACATAATCATAATCTAAATATCTAACTATCACGATAAATCTTACATTATTTTTTGAAATAAACCTTAATAATAATGTTGCAACAAATACATCACTTAAAGTTAATCTAAAATTTTGAAACCATTGGTACAATAAGTCATCTATAGTTTAATAAACGAAATTATTGGAGTTCATAGTTCTTCTACACAACAAAAAAACCAGTTAGTATAGTATATTCGAAGAATTCTGAACAAATTTTGCTTCCTAGGTTTATCAGAATAATATCAATTCTTAAATTTGCAGAGCGTAAGATTTTATTTAATATTCAAGATTACAATTGTATAGCACTTATGAAATTCTTTTCTTGTCTACTTGAGAAATTAAACTTTTATATTAATGTTTTCAAAACTAAACCTTTAATCATCGTTTCTTTTAACACAAATTCAAATATCATGACCAAAACATACTATATTATTTTTATGAATAACAATCTACATAATCCATTATCTAATTAAATATCTAACTATCACGACAAACCTTATATTATTTTTTAAAATGAACCTTAATAATATTGTTGCAACTTGCAACAAATATATCACTTAAAGTTAATCTAAAATGTTGAAACCGTTGGTACAATAAGTCATCATTAGTCTATCTATAGCTAGTTTGATTCAGATAATGCAATTTTTTTTGCTTATGGATGTAAAGTATGTAAACTTAGGCTTTAAATGGTTATAGTTTTTTAAATGGTTTTTGGTTTTAGTTTTTCCAAAAATCCATTTTTTTAACCATTAAAGATTTTGAAAAAAGTGTTTGTCAAAAAAAAAAAAAAAAAAAAGATTTTGAAAAAAGTGGGGTTTCCTAAAAAAAAAAAAATAGGGAACATAGATTCTAACAGTTTTTACTATTTTGTTAATAAAATCCAAAATTCCATTTCAATAGATTTTTATAATTTACTCTACAAACAAAGTCATCAAGATGTAGTGACTTATATCGTCCATTTGTAATTTACTGATTTCATCTGTTATAAATAAGAATTCAAGAACTTTTATATGTGTACGTGTTGTGGAGAATATGGTGGTATTAAAAAATTTCTTACGCATAATCAAAGTGGTTAACGTTATCTTTTGTGACTTATATAATCGTTTTTGAAAGGCTTTCTACAATTTAAACATTTTCCCTGCTTGCATACAATTTGAAACATGTAATTCATTTTATGCTACCAGCTTGTATTCCAATAAGTAGGGATAACTTATTAAAAAATGTAACTAAATATTTTACATAGTATTTGTGGCTAAAGAAAAGGGTCGATGAGTAAGTGTCATAGTGGAGAGCAGACATTGAGGAGGAGATCCACCAGTATCACTTACCAAAGTGCGTTGCTGCCACTTTTCCCAATACTATTGGACAGAGGTTACACAAATGTCATGTATAGGTTCCATTATTAATAACTTTCGACCATGCAAGTGGCAATGCAATTGTGAACCTCTTTTTGTTTTGGTTCCTTTTTCTTTTCGTTTGTCTTATGCTTGCTTAATAAATAAATAAAACAAATCAGGTGATGTTCGATAACATTTGACCACTAAACATTTGGTATGATCGAACACAACAATTGTTTCTTTTTTACAAATATAATACCTAAACGTTCAGTTTACTCGGTTTTAGCCATAATTTTTATTGTATTTCTATTACATGGCCGGCCGGCTCGATGTCATCGCAAAATTTTATCCGAACCATCATCGAGCGGAAGAGTTAATAACTTAATATCAAATGACTTTATCCGTAAAGCCTCTAAGGAGGAGTGTGTAGTGACCGTGAACCGAAGTCACTTAGTTAAATTTTTGGTTTTATCTCCTATACTTGATACTTTTATTTCTGTTAAACGATTAACAGCTATTGGAGTTATACTAATATTTTCGTTTAACGATTAATTTTACGAGCGTATTAATACGCACATATATACTGTATACACATATACTACAAGTCTACGTACAAGTTGTGATGTGTGTGTATACAACTATACAACATATTGTTGTTATACAACATATTGTTGTTAGAAATTGCGTTGCCTTTTGTTAATCATGTGCTTGAATGTGCGTCGATGTGTTATTATTCTATTTAATTAAGAAAGCATATATTGGGAGGCATGTATTTAGCCCATTAATTTAAGGGATACATGTAGGTCATATAGACCAGTGCCGGTCCGGCATTTACTAGTGCCCTATGCAAAACTTAAAAGCATGCCCTTTTATACATTACCAAAAAGTTATAACCAATAGTAAATAAGACTTTTGCTTAATGTTTTGAAATTTTATTAACACAAACCAAAGCCAAAACATTAGTTTTGATGAAAAGGTTTATCTAATAGTTTAACAAAGCAAACTATTAACTTAAAAAGACAAAAAAATCAAAACCAAAACTAACAATTAACCTCAAAAAATATGATTTGCACTTATATTAAAGTTCACATTTTTGTAAAAGTCTTTAGATGTATATAAAAGCTTTATAAAATTTTTTATAAAAGTATGCCCTAAATTTTTGACGCCCTAATCTTTTTCATTGATTGCCCTATGGACCTTGATATAGACTCATATAAAATGTAGAAGGCATGGTTTATATTTTATTATAGTTTCCAAGTTAAGTCGAAATAGAACCAAATTATTGGGAGGATATACTATTGTCCTTAATTTCTTTAGGGTTTCTTGGTTAAAAACTTAAAATAGATAGTAACAAATTATAAGATGATAATGGAAGAAAATAAATGAGAGCAATAAATAAATATATATATATATATACATGTTTTTTTTTTACAAAGTGAAAACTACATTGGAGAACAAAAATAACAGTATAATTTGTTAAGGTTAGCTAGGTTTAAAAAAAAAAAAAAAAATGAGTTATGTTTTCATGAATGAGCTGGATCCGCGCACCAAGGGTCTCTGGACCCGTTTTTTTTTTTTTCCTCTTCTCAATTATTAGAAGTTCCGTACCCAGTAGTTTAAAATAATATAAGATCAACCCCACATAGTTCGATATCTTTCCAAAGCAACCCATGTTTTAAGCTATACGGAAGCGACATTATCACTTAATTCTTCTTCAAATATAGTGAGTAATTTCACTTGAATGCATGTAAGTGCTGTATTAACATCAAATTGTCAATCCTATTAACTGTGCTATGTAAACTTTTCTTGCAACAAACTGTGTTTAGGTATGTGATCTTCATAAGATATACAAGAAGAATCTGAAAATTCATGTTTTTCATGATAATTATGGGAAACTTTAGAAAATAGTAAAAGTATAGTTTATATCTACCTAAAAATACATAAACAATAAAAAATTTACAAACTATTTTTAAAAATACTATAGTTGAAAGGATGTTGTAAATTATTTTCCTTTTTTAATTAACTAAACTTTTGAATTACAAAAAAATTGGTTATCTAATAAGATAAAAAAAAAAGTTTACTACTAACTTTTTTCTAGTCCTGGGCAAATAAACCAAACCGAATGGACCGAACCGAAACCGAACCGAAATTTCGGTTCCGGTTTGGTTATGGTTAGTGGACAATAACCGATTGGATAGTGTTTCAATTATCCATGGATATCGGTTATTAACCGAACCGAACCGATATCCATTCGGTTACCCGAATCAAACCGAACTTGTATTAAAAATATGTTTTAGGCAAGGATCGAACCTCTAACCTCAGCAAACTTGAGTATGCAAAGTGGCCACTACACCATGTCAAACTTTTGGTAATAGAATTCGTGTTAATTTAGATAAGGTAATAAAAATTATACTAAAAATCAAACCAATATCATATATATTTAGACCAAAACACCAAAATATTTTAAATAAACCAAATATCTGAAAGTTTTTGGATATATTTGTTAAATTATAATCAAATTTTTATTTAAATAATATTTTTTTAAAAATAGATTACACTGTTTTGGGTACCCGGAACCGAACCGAAAATAACCGATACCGAATCGAACCCGAACCGAAATAGTAAATTAACCGAATGGATCCTAAACTCCTATATCCGAAATACCCGGAACCGAATGGATATATCCAGAACCGAACCAAATACCCGAACGCCCAGGACTACTTTTTTCTGCTATTAAATTTAACTAGGATGTCGGCCCGTGCGTTACCGCACGAGAAAGTGAAAACTTGAAATGATTAACATTGTTAATTTCACATTTCGAGTGAAATGTTTTTGGTAATTTTTTAAATATATAATATAAAAATCATAAATAATGGCTAAGAAAGAATTAACCAAATTAGTTAAATAAAATATTTGTTATACATAAAAAAGAAAAATCGATTCCGTGACAATAAGAGAATAATATTAAAGATATATAAATTTAAGTTTACTGAATCATACTCAGATAATCAATTTTAAAAGATATTCACATAGAATAAAATTTCAATTATTTTTCTATCAAAATTTATAAAAAATAATAAGAGAATCAGGGAGAAATAGCTCATAGCTGCAACTGCAACCAAACAAATTGACTAAAAAGATAAATCTATGAAAAATTAGAAATCAACATTAATTACCTAAATTAATACTTGAAAGAGATGATCAATACAATTAGATGGAAAACGACACCAAACAAAAGTTAGATGAATGAATCAATAAATAAAACAATCCAAAATCTAGATGAGTTAATTAATGTTGATTAATAAATTGAAAGAAAATAATACTCAAAATTTTTAAATTTAAAGGTATTAAACAATAGTCAAATAAAAAAAACTGTTTTCAAGATCCATCAATATATATATATATATATAAACAAAGAGGTGTGAAACAAAAATGTGCGAAAACTAACAAATGTGAATATTGAAAGTTGGGAGTACGACGAAGAAACATAATTGTTGGATCAAAATATTGCAACTTTTAAGATCATTAACAAATCTAAACAGTTAGATGAGATAATAAAACTAATCTCATCCGTTATATTTAAATTGACCCCTAAAAGTGAGTTTGCTATAATATATAAACATATAAATCTATGATTTTATTTATTAACTTATAAGTTTTAAAAAATACTTAGGAAACAATAAATTTGAAACTTGTTTTTGTATTCCATAAAAGCTTATATATAATAAACAAAGAGGTGTAAAATATAAAGGTGTAAAACATAGAAGGGTGAAAAAAATGTGAAAAAAATTAATAGGTGCAATTTTTGAAGATGGGGTTACGACGAAAAAATGCAAAAAATATGAAAATAAAGACGTGTGAACAAAAAGGTGTGAAACAAAAAGATGCAAAAACTAACAAGTGCAAACATTGAATCAAGGGGTACGACGAAGAAACACAATTGTTGGATCAAAACACTACAACTTTATATAAACAAAGAGGTGTAAAACAAAAAGGTGTGAAAACGAACGGGTGCCAACATAGAAAGTTGGAGGTGCAACGAAGAAACACAATTGTTGGACCAAAACTTTGCAACTTTTGAGATCATTAATCATACTCAATGGAAAAAAAAACTCTTTTCAAAGTCCATAAAAATATGTATATATATAAAAACAAAGAGTGTGAAAACAAATAGGTGTAAAACAAAAAGGTGTGAAACAAAAATGTGCGAAAACTAACAGGTGCCAACATGGACAGCTGGGGTGCAATGAAGAAACACAATTGTTAGACCAAAACTTTGCAACTTTGAGATAATTAACAAAGGGTGAGATCACTAATAATACTAAAAGAACAAAAACTCTTTTCAATGTCCATAAACTAAAAGAACAAAAACTCTTTTCAAAGTCCAAAAAAATCTGTATATATGTAAAAACAAAGAGTGTGAAAACAAAGAGGTGTGAAACAAAAAGGTGTGAAAACTAACAAGTGCAACCATTGAAAGCTAAGGGTACAACGAAAAAACACAATTGATCAAAATATTGCAACTTTATATAAACAAAGAGGTGTAAAACAAAAGGGTGTGAAAACTAACGGGTGCCAACATGGAAGCTGGGGGTGCAACGAAGAAACACAATTGTTGGACCAAAACTTTGCAACTTTGAGATCATTAACAAAGGATGAGATCATTAATAATACTCAAAGAACAAAAACTATTTTCAAAGTCCATAAAATTCTGTATATATATAAAAACTAAGAGTGTGAAAACAAAGAGGTGTGAAACAAAAAGGTGCGAAAACTAACAAGTGCAACCATTGAAAGCTAGGGGTACGACGAAGAAACACAATTGTTGAATCAACATTGCAACTTTATATAAACAAACAGGTATAAAACAAAAGGGTGTGAAAACTAACGGGTGTCAACATGGAAAGCTGGGGGTGCAACGAAGAAACACAATTGTTGGACCAAAACTTTGCAACTTTGAAATCATTAATAATGGGTGAGATCATTAATAATACTCAAAGAATAAAAAACTCTTTTCAAAGTCCATAAAAATCTGTAATCTGTAAATATATAAAAACAAAGAGTGTGAAAACAAAGAGGTGTGAAACAAAAAAGTGTGAAAACTAAGAAGTGAAACCATTGAAAGCTAGGGGTACGACGAAGAAACACAATTGTTGGATCAAAACACTGCAACGTTATATAAACAAAGAGGTGTAAAACAAAAAGGTGTGAAAACTAACGGGTGCCAACATAGAAAGTTGGAGGTGCAACGAAGAAACACAATTGTTGGACCGAAACATTTCAATTTTTGAGATCATTAACAAATGGTTTAATAGGTGCGATTTTTAAAAGATGAGGGTACAACGAAGAAACACGATTATTGGAAGAAAAAAATTTGCAACTATTGGGATCATTAATAATTTTATACCGTTAGATGAGATAATATAAACTATCTCATCCGTTAGATTAAAGTTAACCTTATTTAGTACTCAGAAAACAATTTTTCAAAACTTGTTTATGTAGTCAATAAAAGTTTATATATAATAAACAAAGAGGTGTAAGACATAGAGATATGAAATGTAAAGTTGTAAAAATTAATAGATGTGAAACATGGAGGTACAACAAAGAGGTGTAACACATAGAGATGTGAAATAAAAAGGTGTAAAAATTAATGGATGTGATTTTTGAAACCAGAAGGTACAACAAAGAGATGCAAAAATTAACAGATGTGATTTTTTAAAGATGAGGGTGCGACGAAAAGACACGATTAATAATTTTAAACCGTTGGATTAAATGAAAACTAATTTCATCCGTTGGATTAAAAGTTAACACAAAAATGTGGGTTTGCTATTATATAGATTACAATGCCTAAAATCATAAATCATTTATAACTACAAGTGATCCAAAAAAATCCTTACCTATCTTTTACCTTCCCTTATTTTCGGACACATCGAGAATAGTTTGATGATTTTGGAAGTACGTAAAATTCTAGCGTTTCTAGTTCTCATTTCTCTTCTTCTTCATATCTAGGACAAGGATTCTCTCACTCATCTCACATTTATCTCTTTTTTTTTTCGTTATATTTTATAAGACTCCTACTTGTTGCAACATTTTTATTATGTCCTAAAATATAAAAAACAAAAACGTAAGAATGGATTATAGTAATTTTTTTCATTATAGTAAAAAATTTTTAAAAATAAAACTTATAAGAAGCATAAACAATTAGAAAGTCAATATAGCGAACTTCGAATATATTTCTTATATAAGATTAAAAATTAGTTTCTACAAAACAAAAAGATTAAAAAAGAATAAAAGATAGAAAAGAAATCTAAGCATGGATCATTGATAGAAACAAAAATTGTGTGTGTGTGTAGCAATAAACTTGACAAGAGTTTTGGAAGAAGAGGTTTCCTTGGGTCATATAGCAATTTCGAAAAAGGGGATTCAAAAGTAAACATGATAAAGTACTTGGTCTCTATCTGGAGAAGTGCAAAACATCAAGGACACATCTCCCCTCTGCACCACGTACATATATATTATACACAGACATGTATGTATTGTAAACTATATAATAGTATAATAATACTACTTTATAAACATTTTCATATATTCAGATTTAAATTTTTTAAAAAAAAATTAGCAGAACTTACTAAAAAAAAAGCAGTAACAGAGAAATCGAACTTCAGAGACACAAAGAAGAGCCTTCTTCTTCTTCTTCTTCTTCAACTCTCACATCTCATCATCAACCCCATAACTAAACCTTTCCACTTAATTTTGTTTTTAATTTCATTTTACCGCAAAACAAAATTTCATTTTTTAATAATAATCAAAATCTCATCATCATCATCATCATCATCATCTTGGTATCAAGATTTTGTTACTTTTTTTTTTTGGTCTGTTGGGTTTGATTTGTTGTTGTTGTTATCCCCAATTCTTCTTCTTGGAATCAAACCACATCAATTCCTTTTTTTCATATATCTCTCTCTCTCTATCTAATAAGGCATATATTCTCTCTCTCTCTCTCTCTCTGTTTCAATCTCTTGTTTGATCTTTTCTTCTCTGGACGAGAGAGAAAGAGAGAGAGAATGATAAATCCGGGTCACGGAAGAGGACCCGATTCGGGTTCTAATTCTGACCCGTTTCCGGCGGGTCTTCGAGTTCTTGTCGTTGATGATGATCCAACTTGTCTCATGATCTTAGAGAGGATGCTCATGACTTGTCTCTACAGAGGTAAAATAAACCCAAACAAAGAAAAAAATCTCATTTTTATTATTCAAAGTTTCCAAATTTGAAGAAAATTCTGTCATAATCTTTTTTTTTTTGGTTAATTATGGTTTCTTCTTTTGGTTGACTATGGCAAATATAGAAGAAATCTCAAGAGCTTTTGGGAAATTTGACTAGTGACTAAGAAATTTCATTGACTGTTGAATGATTCACTGTTAGATTCATATATAAATTAGCTTAGTCCTCTCTGCTCTGTTCTCATATCATCATTTGTGATCTGTTTTTAAAGATTCTGATCTTATTTTCAACAAGATTGTGATTCAGATTCTTTAAATTTTGTTATCTGTATAAAAAAAAAAAAAAAAAATCTAAGAGATCCTTCTGATTTAGTTTGTGAGATTCTGGTAATTTTGTTTTGATTGTGTGTTCTTTCATAATTTTGCTTTTTTGATGCTTTAGTTTGACTAAGTGGTTTTACTCTGATTCTGTTATTACAGTAACTAAATGCAACAGAGCTGAGCTCGCATTGTCACTGCTCCGGAAGAACAAGCATGGTTTCGATATTGTCATCAGTGATGTTCATATGCCTGACATGGATGGTTTCAAGCTCCTTGAACATGTTGGTTTAGAGATGGATTTACCTGTTATTAGTACGTTTGTTTTTTGATCCTGTCTCCTCCAGCTTTTTTTTTTCATTTACTCTGACTGTTCTCTTTTGAGATCTAAAATCTTTGGTTATTATTAGTGATGTCTGCGGATGATTCGAAGAGCGTTGTGTTGAAAGGAGTGACTCACGGTGCGGTCGATTACCTAATTAAGCCAGTACGTATTGAGGCTTTGAAGAATATATGGCAACATGTGGTGCGGAAGAAGCGGAACGAGTGGAATGTTTCTGAACATTCAGGAGGAAGTATTGAAGATACTGGCGGCGACAGAGACATGCAGCAGCAGAGAGAGGATGCTGATAACAATTCGTCTTCCGTTAATGAAGGCAACTGGAGGAGCTCTAGCTCGAGAAAGCGCAAGGAAGGGGAAGTAGATGATCAAGGGGATGACAAAGAGGACACTTCGAGTTTGAAGAAACCACGCGTGGTTTGGTCGGTTGAACTGCATCAGCAGTTTGTCGCTGCTGTGAATCAGCTCGGCGTTGACAGTAAGTGAAAAACTTGTTTGCTTATGTCCTTTTGTGTGTGTTAATGTTAGTTCTCTTGTCTAATCTTTTACCATCCTCGGCATCTAATGCAGAAGCGGTTCCTAAGAAGATCTTAGAGATGATGAATGTACCTGGCCTGACTCGAGAAAACGTAGCCAGTCACCTCCAGGTAGATATGTGTGACTGAATAGTATTACATTTTTCCGTTGTTGATGTGTTCTAACACTGGTTACATTGTGGATTTGCAGAAGTACCGTATATATCTAAGACGGCTTGGAGGAGTATCGCAGCACCAAGGAAATATGAACCATTCGTTTATGACTGGCCAAGATCCAAATTTTGGTCCTCTTTCTTCGTTGAATGGATTCGATCTTCAAGCTCTAGCTGCTGCGGGTCAGCTTCCTGCTCAGAGCCTCGCACAGCTTCAAGCAGCTGGCCTTGGGCGGTCTTCACTCATTAAACCCGGGATGTCGGGTTCTCCCCTTGTAGATCAGAGAAGCATCTTCAACTTTGAAAATCCGAAAATAAGATTTGGAGATGGACATGGACAGACCATAAACAATGGTAATAAGCAGATGAGTTTGCTTCACGGTGTCCCAACAGGTATGGAACCGAAACAGTTTGCAGGTAGTAGTCACATGCGAGTACAGCAACAAATGGCTGGTATGCGTCCAGGACAGAATGTTCAAAGCAGTGGGATGATGTTGCCTTTAGCCGACCATCTGCCCCGAGGAGGGACATCAATGCTATCATCCCTCGGGCAACAACAACCGATGTTTTCAACCAGCGTTTCAAGGAGAAGCGATCTCACTGGTGCGGTTAGAAACAGTATCCCTGAGACTAACAACAGAGTGGTACCAGCTACCCACTCGGTCTTCAACAACTTCCCCGCAGATCTGCCTCAAAACAACTTCCCATTGGCAAGTGCACCGGGGATATCAATTCCAGTGTCAGCTTCTTACCAAGAAGAGGTCAACAGCTCTGATGCGAAAGGCGGTTCATCAGCTGCTACTGCAGGGTTTGGTAACCCGAGCTACGACATATTCAACGATTTTCCGCAGCAGCAACACCACAACAGCAAACTGAATGATTGGGATATGCGGAATATTGGATTGGTCTATTCCCATCAGGACACAGCAGCAGCCTCTGCAGGTTTTTCAACTTCGGAAGCGTACTCTTCGTCTTCCATGCAGAGAAAAAGGCGGGAAACGGACGCAACAGTGGTGACCGCGCATGGACAGAATCAGCAACCACCGAGCCGGAGTCTAAATCATCTGAACCATGTTTTTATGGATGGTGGATCGGTCAGAGTTAAGTCAGAGAGAGTGGCGGAGACAGTGACCTGTCCTCCCGCAACCACATTGTTTCACGAGCAGTATCATCAAGAAGATCTCATGAGCGCACTTCTCAAACAGGTTTGATTCCTTACTCGAAACTTCAGAACTACACAGTACTAGTAGTAACAGCCATGAACATCATCAGTGACACTTATGTTCATTCCCTTGGCATAAATGCAGGAAGGCATTCCATCGGCAGATAACGAGTTCGATTTTGACGGATACTCCATCGATAATATTCCAGTCTGACCTCAGAAACACAGACCAGACTGCAAGATTCTTTGTTACAAAAGCTCTACAGAATGAAGATAATCGAAGGGGAAAAATAGAACATGTGTTGTATCTTTAGATGTTATCATGTGTTGTATCTTTAGATGATAATCTGCAGGAAATTCAAAAGCCAGATTATAGAAGACAAGTAATTGTTTTCTTTTTCAATGTTAGGAGTAATGTAATGTCAATTTCATTTGAGTTATTTTGTTTCTACTTTCTACATCTGTCTCTGTCTTACTTAAAATACTGAGTCATATAGGGTTCTTAACCGTCTAATTTCCGACAATCAGCTATGTTTTGCTTCTCTTTTTGAGCTTTAGAGACATTTTGTGTAGATCGTTGTTGCTTCATAATAATAAAGATACGGTATTCGATCCGATCAATGAACAAATCCACAAAACTCAGTCAGCCTTGGCCAGCTTTGCTTACCCTGTGTTTGGCCAATGTTGCTATTAACTCAGTCTTGACCAGATTTGCTACATGCATTTCAAACTGGTTGTTTCGGTCACCAGTTTGGAACATTAGGAATTAGTAAATGGTCGAGAAAGTGTAACATAGTGATATAGTATACATACTGATTAGTGATTACTGAAAAAACTTTAATCAGAAACAATACAAGAATGGTAACATATCTTCATAGCACCTATATAAAGCTTCTTCCAACACTCATCACAGGTTGAAAGAAAGAATCGATTGATTCTCCATCCAGAAACGGCGGAACTGACCGGTTTTCGAGTTCACCGGGGAAGAATCACGAAAATGTATCGCCAACCCAACGGGGAGGCTTCAGTGTGTTTACGCCCGCAGAAGCAAGAGAGCCAAAACAGGTAACGCCAAGAGTAAAGCAGAGATGTGTATCCGGTGTTGACTGCTTCTCATTGGGAGTATAGTTGGGAGAGAGCACTCCTCGCCATTGAAGAACACTTTGCGTGGGAAGCCATCTCCTCCAGGGACATTGATCCCAGGAGTCAGTTTCTTGGTGAAGGAAAGAACAGATTGTTGTTTCCCGGGAATCCGAGGGTTCTTCAACGGATTCTCCCCGTCTCTTTCTCCAACGAGATAGTTTAATCCGGGAAGACCCTCCATGAAAATAGTGTTGTTCTCCCCGTTGATACCAAGTGTAGTTGCGTTGAATGAGTAGGCTTTCTCGAAACCTGGGGCAGCATTTTTCATCTGAATTGCAGTAAACCAATCTACAAAGTCTGTTTCACCCCAGTTGAAAACTGTGACTCGAGCTGTCCATCCCCCTCTGTAATCTGTAGCCAAATGCCAATTAATGCTAACTCCACAGTTATCCCCACAAGGCATTGGGTTTGGTACAGGCCGATGTTTTAGATAAGCCCAAGCGAGAGTGAGTTCAGTTCTGTTCTCAAATGGAACTAGAAGAGCTTGCTGGGGTAGAAGAAGAGACGGGGCTGTTGCACTGCAAGTTCGAGCCGCTTTGTTGTTTGAACATCCGCAAGCGCAAGTCTTGCATGGAACGATTGAGTCGTTGAAGTAGGCAGAGAATGACACACAGCATCTAGGACTCACATCTTTTGGTTGGGTGATGTTGCAGACAACCTGCCAGCTCGCAAAAGCAGTCTTGTTTGAGGGCAACCCACTGGGATCAGCGAACTGGCTCGGGCTAACCCGAACAGGAGGACCACATTTGTAATCTGGGTTCAGTGTACCGTTGACTCTCCAGTTCTGAGGCGGTGATAGAGCAGAGATGTTGAGATCCGGAGGCATTTTGTACACCTGCATCTGGAAAGCTGAGCTAGACTTGCTAGGATCCATTGACCGTGGTAGAATCGTCCCATTTCTGCAGCAAAATGGGATAAGACCAAACGTCGAATCATTGTATTTCGTAGGAGGGAGATCTATGATGGTTGGCCGTCTTGCACAGCTTAACACGTTAGAAAAATCAAGATCTTGATAGTACTTCGCCTGTGGACCATCAACACAATGTGATGAATCAACAACACTTGGGTAAGCTCCTTTCATGGTGTAGATAAACTCATCCCGCATCCAGTCAAAACTGAGTTTCCAGTTATCCAGCCGACCAAGCGGGCTATGATTCTCCATCGTGACTTGTGCCATATAATTTGATGAATATGATCTGACCACATCGTACATGATAGTAAGGTCTCCATCTTGTCGGGGAAGGTACTTATTATCAATAATTTCTGTGTTATCATAGTCTGGGTCCGGCGTGCAACATACTTGCAGAACATTTTTACCTAGTAAAAACAGAGAGAAACACACAAAATTTAAGCACACGACAAAGAACAATACCATGATTATCTACATAAAGAAACACATACATAGCAAAATATTACTAGATAGATTCCTAGTACTAGACTTTCCTTTTCTGACCAACAGAATCATATTTAGAAATGTGATGAAAGTGGATGGAAATCATAAACTAGTTATTATGTAACTTCTGCAGAAGATCTTAAGGCCTCATAATCCTGACCAATCACAAAGAACCAAATGTGTTGCTAAGAATTCAATTATTAGACTCCTCCATTTGACTGATTCAAAACATTAGGTGTAACAAACAAACATAAGACTCTCTATCCACGAGTGAGCACATGGGACTTAAAACAATGCAATTGTTTCTGGAGTTTGACTATCTCTACTAATATATATAAAAAATCACTGCTTGATTATAGGGATCTACACTAGATACTTCATCCTTTAACATAGCAAAACCAAGATCAGTAATAGAAAACTCCTAAATATAGCAAAAACCAAAGATTAAAGAGACTATAAAACCTCAGACGTTGGGGAAAAAGATTCACCTTTTTGAGTAGGTTTAGGACACTTCCATCCATCAGTAGCGAGAGAGATGTTCTTAGGAAGCGGAACATTCGGCGGAGCAACTCCGAACTGAGTGCCAACGAGCTCAACACGAGCTTGCATCTGAGTGACATCACCCGCAGTCTGAATAGCAGATTTCAAATCGGAAGAAGGGTAACCAGCGAACACGGTGCCGTTTTCGACGCTTAACGGTAAGCTCGAGCCGTCGGAGAGTACAGCGTTAGAAGCTGAGACGAGGATCTCTTTGTGGGCGAATTTGACGAAGACACGCCACGATTTGAGCTCGTCGCGGCCGTTATTGAGCACGGTTATCACGGATTCGAACCGGTAGGGTTGGTTGGAGGTGTCGTTGGGAGGGATCTTGGATCCTTTAGTGTGAGTGTAGGAAACAAATACGCCGTTGCATAGATCCGAATCTGACGGTGGCGGATTTGTAGTGGTGGCGTTTGGTTGAGATGTTGTTAGAGGGATTGAGAAGATGAGAAGTGAGAGGAGGAGGAGAAGGTAGTGAGGAGTGAAGTTGGGAGCTGAATCCATTGGAAACCCTAAATCTATGAGGGGAACCCAAGAGAAGAGAAGAGAAGGTTTTGAATTTGAATTTGAATTTGAATTTGAGATGAGAGGAGAGAGGACTCAGAGAAAAATGGAAGCTTTTTGATTTTTTTTTTGTTTGAAAGAGATGATGAATAAAAATGATAAAGCAACCGCGTTGTTAGTGCAAGGCTGTAGTAATGAAATAAAATGTGTGTATTATTGGAAATTCAAATTCTTCTCAGGAGCCTTCTTTGTTGGCCTTTTCTTGTTTTTTTTTGGATAGTTGGCAAATTTAAGAAACTTTATGAGAGACCAAAATTCTTATTTTTCAAAAATAATACTCCTTTCTTTTTTTCCGTCAAAATATGATTATATTAATGAAAGATTGTAATCGTTACATAATGTTGTTGTTGATAACCATATAGGAGGGTGAAAACATGATGAATAAAAAAAAGGTAGATATGCAACCTAATCTTGCTAAAACATGAGCAGTATTATTACATATCCTTGGTGTGTACACAAATGAGACTTCCTTAAATAAATTCGACCAATGTAGTAAATCTTGATAGACTCCATCAATGGAAGCAATATATATTGTATTATTCATCATCTTAGTTAACACCTCACAATCACCCTCAAAGACAACCTTTGTGATTCCTCTTATCCAAGTTTGCTGCATAACTATTAAGAGTGCTTTCCCTTCTGCTTCTAGTGGTGATGAGGCGTGACCTGTATCTGATGATCAAAAATAATACTCCTATTGATATCATTTTTCTAAAATATATAACAAACCGAATTTTATATGTTTTGTAAATTTGCTTTTGTTAGCATATTTTTTTATTTAAAAAAAGCCTGTAAAAAAAACCGTTAAATTTCTTTTGTTTATGATATTTCTTTTGTAGATATCATTAAAGTGAAGGACACGATTAATAATATTTATGCCAAGTGGATTGTTGTGTTTTCAAATTAAAGTGCTGGGACTATGCATGGTTTAGGATCTCTCATGTAATGTAAATAACCTTTCACCAGCAAACTTTTTACATAAAAGTGAAAGACTCGATTAATACGTAATATTTATGCCAAGTGGATTGCTGTGTTTTCAAATTAAAGTGCTGGGACGGACTATGCATGTAATGTAAATAAGTAAATAACCTTTCACCAGCAAACTTTTTATATGACAACATGCATGGTGTTGTGTTCAATGCATAATATGTTGCATATCCCCGTAAGAGGGGTAATCCTTCGTAACGGCAATTTATTTGGTAATATATGTCAAGATTCTATATACGAGTTTCTTTAACACTAAACAAGAAGAGTTTCTAGAAATTTTACTCATTGAGCCTTGCAAAGAATCTTATCATTTTGGTTCAGTTTGAATTTGAATCTTATCATTTTGGGTATCAGTTTAGCCAAACCCAAACATACTAACATAAAAAGTCTTAGAATTGAAATTAGTTCCTTAGGGTGACAACAGATTGTCAGATTCTTTTCGCTTTCTATATAATCATCCAATCATATATAGCTAGAGTGAGTTCCATGAGGATTTTGTTGACTAGAAAGCATTAATAGAATAATAGTCATACGTAACAAAATACCAAACTTACGATTCTCTTACTAGTTATACAATAACTCAATTTCAAGTTAAACAAAAAAAAAAAGAACATAGAGTTCACGATAACTTACGTATTCAAAAGACAACCTTGTTGTTCATCACCGGAATAAAGACTTTGTGAGGATCAGAGGACGAAAACTTGGCATGAGGTAGAGAGTCTTGGAATGGTAAGGATTTTCCTAAGGATGACAGATTCTTCCCTACGTCTCAAGTTACCTAAGCATAGTGTGAGTTTCTTGAGGATAGCTGAGTTCTCTAGAAAGTAACTCGCTAGTTCCAGGTCTATCTCTGTCGCCTCCTCCTCTGAGTTCGGCTTCACAATCTTAACATACTCGAGAGATGTTAGAAACCTACGAGGTCCTGGTAAGATACCAACTCCCTCCACCTCTGGACAAGTACAAAATTCCTGCAAGTAGGACGAAACAAGTTTGATATAATGTCATACATTTAACAATTCCATTCATATATATAGTAAGGAAAGAAGTTTATGATTCAGCAAAAGTCCTAACCAAGACAAGAGATTTTAGATTCGTGCAGCTCTCAAGAAAGATTGGCAACATTTCCCACCTGTCGTCGGTGAATTCAACTCGCAAGAGAGATATATTACGGAATAAGGGTAGTTTTTTACATCTTGAGTAGTCATATATGACCTGTTAGAAAAAAAAAAAAAAAATAAGAGATTAGTAAGAACTTATAGGATAAAAGTCAACCATCCAAAGAGTAAATTCAACATCGACGGTTACCTCAAGAGTTCTCGAAGAGATGATCATATCTTTAACACAAGATATCTCGACAAGAAAATCACGAATCATATGTCTCTTTGGTAGATCATCTAGATCGAACCCATTTTCAAAAAATAAGCCAAACACAGTATCGATATCAGCCTTAACAAGGGAACCATGAATTTCTATTAAGAAACTTTCAGTTCGCTGATCACTGAGCCTAAGATACTCAAGCCTAGGAGCATCAATTACAACTGTCAAAGAAACCTTGTTCTCAACAACATAAGTGAAGCTCAATAGAGACTGAGAACACACTTGAAGATTTTCTAAATTGCCGTTGTTTACAGTTAAGCTTTCAAGAACAGGGCAGCCTGAGATCAGCACTTGGAAAACCAAATCGTTGTCAAACATAACTGCATCTAGAACGATAACTTTGAGAGAAGGTAAAGACACAAGCTCGGGGGGATTAAGCAAGTACACGTCACAGAGAGTTAAAGATACCAAGCTCTCACACGAGTAAACTGTTCGGGGTATCACCACTCCATCCATCCCCCAAGTTCTGTCCAAGATATGGAGATGTTGAACTTTCCTCTCAAAAAGAGCGTTGATCCAATGGGTGAAATGAGCAGTTGATACATCCTCATACCAATTAATCGTTAGTTTAAACTTCTGTAAGCACGACTCACTGTTGAAACCCAGAAACCTATAAACGAAACCCAACATAGTGATGAATTCAGAGGGATCATGAAACTTACTCGCCATGAAATCACGACACTCGAAGTCCAAGCCAGGTACATATCTCCAGATGTTTCTCCATCGGCGGGATAACAAACTACACTTAACCACATCCTTCGTGGGAAGTTTCAAGAGAATCTGAAAGAGCAAGCAATCTGGCAAGTTTCTCAGCCGATCTACTTCCTCGAGGACTCTGTCACCTGCTCGCTTCGAAGCATGAACACGTCTCTCTCCGTCTTCATCATCCATGTAACCTTGCCTAACTAGACCAAAACGGAGCAAAATAGAATACTGTATCTTCCGACCAAATGCGATCGTATCTACTACTTTGTCTCCACTCCAGTTATTAGGGTTTCACGTCTCAAGTATCGGTAACTTAGCCAAGTTCGATCTATATGTTTGGGCCTTTAAAAACTTAGCCCACTATGGGTAAAAAATCGAAATAAAATCGATTAAAAAAAGTTTCGGTTCAAATCCGCGAATTTTAAATACTGAACAGATTAATTTATTTTTTTCGGTTCAATTCGACTACCTTTAAGCTTAAAGCTAGTCGAATTGAACCGAAACCGAAGAAAACAAGAACAGCGAGCAGTTAACACCGAATAATACAAAGAGCTTACCTTTGAAGTTCTTCAAAACCATTAAATTATTTTACCTAAGAACTATATGAGGGTATGTATAATTTAATGGTTTCCAAAATTGATATCCCTTTCGTTTCTTATAATTGTTTTTATTTAGTAGTATAGCTGCTTTTCTAAATCCTTTAAAACAAATACGAAGGCCCAATATAAACGAAAAAGCCCAAACCCGAAATAATACGTAAACTTCTGGCTACGTCACTCTGAGTTAGTAACCAAACTAACAAGTAAACTAATAGAGACATCCGTTAAGGGTTTGCTCGTCTTAAGCTTAACTAAGACGAAGACCTCTTTTTCCGGACAAACAAACAACTAAGAAGACCAAAGAGGCAAAGAGACATTACCTTCACAGCCAAATTAAATCATGAAATACCAATAATTAAAGGGTATGATCTCCACAATATTTCAGTGTTTAATTTATAATCCTCCGACCAAACAAGAACATTAAAACAGTACTACTGATCCTAGTATTGTACTGTCTTTTTTTCATCTCTTTCCCGGAAATGATTCGTCCAACAGAGGACTGTGCATTATTTCCTTAATAAACTTTAAATAAAGAAATAAATAATGGATAAGATAAATGATATACCTATGTAACGTTTGTTGATTGATTGGTACAAGCTAAGTGATCTGTTTTTGTTATTTTTCTTGGTTAGTCACAGATATCATCTGCAACGTCAGAAAGGTAAAACCTAAAACAGATAAATGACGATGGACCTTATCTGCTGGCAACCGCTACTCCTACAACTTGGTACTTAATTCTAACCCTTTTTTTTTTCCTATAATAAAACTCAACTTTGCCGCTACAAAGTCATAATAATACAGATCTTTTTTTACTATATTTAGAACCGAAACTATTATATTACAACGATGTAAAAACAAAAACAAAATTGTTGAGAAGTACTAACTTAAAAGTAGAGTAACGAGGATCGATCATGTTGATGATATAGTTTTATTTGAGGATAAGATCAATTGTAGTTAGACGTCCAAATCGGCAAAACTCCTCTATTTGTGTTTCTTCTTGTTCTCTTACAGAGTTTAGATAAGAGAAAACACACTGTATATACTTTTCCAAAAATATATTTGTGCAAATCCTACTTTGCAATTTTTAGTTTGTATATACTAGTTTTGGAATTTATATCTATTTTTATCCATAAATAAAATCTTTTAGACACGAAATTCGTTTTATCCGTTTCTCTCGAATAGCGAGAGAGCATTACGTAACCACCCTTCCTTCTTTCCTATCAAACTAAAATTTTATTAGTATTTATAACGATTTTAAGGAGGACAAATCTGAAAATTAATTTCGTGTTTAATTTCAGATTTTATGAACTAAATTACAAAAAAAAAAAAAAAAAAAAAAAACTGGGAGATTTATTAGAAGACTCTCTCTCTACTCTCCTCCATATTCCTTGAACAATTCGCATCGCATCAGTCCAGTAATCGGATCGTGTCCTCTCAGAGATTTACCCGAAGAAGAAGAATAATGAGGATTGATGAGAACGAAGGTGTCTCTGCTTCAAGCAAGCACTTAGTCTTTGCTTACTATGTCACTGGTCATGGCTTCGGTCACGCGACTCGCGTCGTCGAGGTTCACTTCTTCTCCCTTCCCCTCTCTCTCTCTCTCTCTCTCTCTCTCTCTCTCTGCATCTCTGGTTCATGTGTTCTGTTTTCTTTTCCATCGTTAGATCGTTCGTTTGTGGGTTAATTTTTTGTGGCATTTCGTTTTTCAGGTTGCCCGTCACCTGATCGCGGCGGGGCATGATGTTCATGTCGTCACCGGAGCGCCTGATTTCGTATTCACATCCGAAATCCAGTCCCCCAGGCTCAAAATTCGAAAGGTAGCTATGATTTTATTTGCTTTTTTTTTTTTTTTTTTTTTTACTCAAATGGTTTATTCGGATCAAAAGATATATGGAATTGTTGTGTGTTGTTTTTAGGTTCTTTTGGATTGTGGTGCTGTGCAAGCTGATGCATTGACCGTTGATCGTCTTGCCTCCTTAGAAAAGGTCTTAATTTATAAATTATATATGATTCATGTCCATGTTGGTCTTCCCTTTTGAATGTGTATTTTATTAACATTTTGGATGCCTGGGTGTGTGTTTAATTAGTATGTCGAAACAGCTGTTGTTCCTCGAGCTGAAATCTTGAAAACAGAAGTCGAGTGGCTTCATTCCATCAAAGCTGATTTTGTGGTACTTTTTTCTTTTCTTTTGGCTCATAGAAGAATCTCTGCACTTTTATCAGAAGAAAGCCTACAGCAAGACTTTTGCTTTCTTACTCCTATCATTTTCACACAAAGATAAAAACTTTTGTTAAAAAACAGGTGTCTGATGTTGTCCCTGTCGCATGCCGTGCAGCGGCTGATGCTGGGATACGATCTGTCTGTGTTACTAATTTCAGGTGACACTTTTTTTGTGCTCTAGTATCCATTTTTGTGTGTCTGGTTTCGCCTGATACCTTCTCCTCGTTTTTAGTCCTTTTTCACTGCCTCTACTGTTCGAAATCTCTACTTCTTGTTACTAGTTTTCACCATTCACCTTCCCCAGAAAGATAGTTACAGTAAAAAAAAAATTGTTCAATTTTATTGAAATTTTGTTTTTTATTTATTTATTACTTTTAGCTGGGATTTTATCTATGCTGAG
>CP094635.1:21332024-21481795 GCA_023657505.1 Camelina hispida | reverse complement strand
CCTCTTCGGTCAAGTGGGTAGTGTTTTGATAGAAAGCAGCTGAAACAAATGACCCGCCTGGACTCCGGACCCTTTACGGATGCACAACATGGCAGGCCAAGAGTAGCGTCGGCATGTGTTGGTACGTTACGCAGGAGTAAATTTACGGCCCCTTCAATGTCCCCATCTTTTGTTGCAAGACGAAGTCCTTCGTAATATATGGCCGTTGGATTATCCCGCAGGCAGGCCTTTCAAATAACTTCCGGTGTCGACCACCGAGCATGATATCATCGGAGTCACTGCACATGTTGAAGATGTTTGCCTCTTTTCAGCGTCGTGACGGTAAACTATAGTTTTGCCTCTATTCCCGAACGTAGGAGTGACTGCATTACCACCAGTGTTTTGCTGCCATTAGTTTAGCTATTCGCGCCACAGATCGTCGAGGAAGATTTGGGTTGGTCATATTTGTAGTGAAAGTATTATGTGCATTGTAATGCGAAACGATTTTATATTACAATCGTTTGATATGGTTGAGGAAGTATTTGGTATGGATTATAAATGATACTTGATATAACTGCGTGACAAGATGGCGAGGTGACATCAAACCACTAATTATTAAGATTTTAAAACATTAACAAAATAGATGGAGTGTCGTTTTGAGAATCTTAATGGGCCGTTAATATTTTAGGCCTCTTTACATCATAACAATATATGATCCCCCACATCCCCATTAGTATACACGTGTCATAACCATTATTACGGGTTTGAAGTCTACTACTTCATAATCTACTATCTCAATCTCGATTATTCACTACCCGCTCAGCTTAATACATTGTCAGACATTGACATCCAGTTGGCGGCTGCGATGTGACAACTGATACCCGCAAAAGTCTTATATGGGAAGACGTAGAGTTGTTTAAGGGATGTGACTTATATCTCATCGTGTGTCTTGATGAGTACGTTTAACATGATGTGTTTTGTAAGTTACGAAATCTGGTCAGTCTAGGAACTAAGGTGTGAACAAATAATATATTCACACATTGGTTCGTATTTAGGCTATAGTTGACCTCTCTCTATGTCGAATTTATGTGCGTCTAGTAACTTGTATTAGTATTAAACAAAAAAGAAAAATCAAATTATGCATAACGCGGATTTAAAAAAAAAAAATTAAAAAGGGCACTTATGCATTGTCGCCGTTCATTGCCATAATTATTAAAAAACCCGCAACTCCCAACTACAACTCTCCCTTTATACAGTACCCTCCACAAGTTGCAACACTACGAAACATTCTTTTAAAAACTCAAGTGAAAATGACGACTGCAACTCGAAAAATGCCTGAATATACCCGATGAAATATTGATTAAAATCCTCGGCTTTTCTCGCAGTTGATGGTTTGGAGTACCTCGCTCCAATATGGGCAGGTCATCGAGGTGTAGAAACGGCGCTCTCTCCCCAAGTTTTAAAGGTTGCTAACATCTTCAGCTTATGCTGGGATCGACGAGGATTCAAGCACCACATCACCCAAATGGTTAGAGTCCAAAATGAAGGGATCCACAGGCGTATCTTCGAAAATGCCTAGATGCTGGCAACAAACGTGCAATTTTTTCGAAGGTTCCGGGTTTGTTGCCGAGGTGGAAGACATTAAGGAAGGTATCGCACTTCTAACACGTATCGTTCCCGCGGATCATTTACTACCAATCAAGCGACACTCGCTTGTGGGTTTTTTTCAGATGTTTGATGGAACTGCCGAGATGGCTAGACATTTTCTTCAACTGTTTGATTCACATCACTACCCACTTAAATCAGAACGAGCAAGGTTCTGGCCAAGGGGTGTTCCGTTGCTGTGTAGATATCAGACGGCGCGGGTAGACACATACAGGGGCAAATTCGTCTATCCTATTGCTCCCTTTATCCCTTCCGTGAATGTGTATATCGTGTTTATTGGAGCATGGTTTCTACTCTCTCAACTATCAAATTATGACATTGTCTGCACAAATTGCGGCCTCTGGTGGTGTTGAATGCTATGTCGAGATCCTGTAGTTATTATTTTCATAATATTTTCGCCGTAAACGTAATATCTAACGAATATCCTATTTTCAACGCAGTTCTTATATTTCTCTAGATCCTTCTACGGCCTATAATAATTATAAGAACGCGGAATCTATCGCTACTTAATATGTTGTTTTACGAAAGCTAAGAGGTGGGTGCCTAAATGTGACCATCGGAGATGATTTATGAATATAAAACTATATAACTCGCACCTTCACTTTGCAAGATCACTTAAATAGGATAGTAAGACGTTAACAACCTGAAAGATGTTAGTTGTAATAACAACGTTTTAAATTTCTGTGTACGTTCAAGAGTGAAGTGTTTAGTGTACGTACAAAATTTATAATTTAAGCAAAGATGCGAGGTAACATCAAACCACTAATTATTAAGAGTTTATAAACATCCACTAACAATATAGATGGAGTGTCGTTTTGAGAATCTTAATGGGCCGTTAATATATTAGGCCTCTTTACATCATAACAATATATGATCCCCCACATATATTAGTATACACGTGTCATAACCATATTACGGGTTTGAAGTCTACTACTATAATCTACTATCTCAATCTCGATTATTCACTACCCGCTCAGCTTAACGTCTATTGTCAGACATGACACCAGTTGGCAACTGTGATGTGACAACTGATACCCGCAAAAGTCTTATATGGGAAGACGTAGAAGAGTTGTTTAAGGGATGTGACTTATATCTCATCGATGTGTCTTGATGAGTACGTTTAACATGATGTGTTTGTAATCATTACTAAGTTACGAAATCTGGTCACAGTTGTACGTAACAACCACAGTTTGAACTAAATATGTTTCTGGTTAGCATTATATATAATTATTAAAACCCTCCAACAAACAAATACAACTTTCTCTTTATTTAGAGTACCCTCCACAAGTTGCAACACATACGAAACATTGTTTTAGAAAATTCAAGTGAAAATGACGACTGCAACTCGAAAAATGCCTGATATACCCGATGAAATATTGATTAAAATCCTCGGATTTCTCGCAGTTGATGGTTTGGAGTACCTCGCTCCAATACTGAAGGCAGGTCATCGAGTGTAGAAACGGCGCTCTCTCCCAAGTTTTAAAGGTTGCTAACATCTTCAGCTTATGCTGGGATCCGACGAGGTTTCAAGCACCACATCACCCAAATGGTAGAGTCCAAATGAAGGGATCCACAGGCGTATTCGAGAAATGCCTACTTGCTGGCAACAAACAGGCAATTTTTTTCGAAGGTTTCCGGGTTGTTGCCGAGGTGGAAGACATTAAGCAAGGTATCGCACTCCTAACTCGTAACGTTCCCGCGGAACCTTAGCGACACTCGCTTGTGGGTTTTTTATGTTAGATGGGAACTGCGAGATGGCACAACATTTTCTTCAACTGTTTGATTCACATCACTACCCACTTAAATCGGAACGAGCAAGGTTTCTGGCCAAGGGGTGTTCCGGTTGCTGTGTAGATATCAGACGGCGCAAGTAGACACATACAGGAACACATTCGTCTATCCTATTGCTCCCTTTATCCCTTCTCCGGAATGTGGTCGATTGTGTTTATTGAAGCATGGTTTCAAAAACAAATGGTATGTAGAGGTGGAAGACATTGGATGCAGAAATTGCGGCCTCTGGTGGTTGGCGAAATCTATGTCCGAGATCCTTTAGTTATATTATCTCTTTAGATGTTTCGCCCTAAACGTAATATGTAACGAATATCCTGTTTTCAACGCAGTTCTTATATCTTCTAGAATCCTTCTACGGCAATCTAAATCCGTTTACAATGTCTCCCTGTTGTAGTACCATTTTGGTTCATGTAACACGTAGGTTGTATCCTTCATAAGAACGCGGAATCTATCGCTACTTAATATGTTGTTTACGAAAACTAAGAGGTTGGGTGCCTAAAACTCGTACCTACCCATTGCAAAACCACTTATATATAATACTAAGACGTACACAACCTGAAAGATATTAGTGTAATAACAACGTTTATAATTTCAGTGTACGTTCAAGAGAATGTACGTTTAATGTACGTACAATAGTATATACTTTAAGGCCTTGTACGTATTAGATCTTGCAATTTGCGTGTTCGTAGAATGGGATGGAATAATTCAGGCATTATCTCCTTTATGCAATTATTGTTTGGGTGAGCAAAACCCCTTTATGCAAATTAATTATAAATATATCCGCTGACGCAGATTCTTCTATTTCGTATTAGTATACGTGGCGCCACCATAATAACGGATGTCAAATGCGTTATACACTACTTAGACAATTATTTCTCTTAAATTCCGCTAGGCTCTACTTAGGGTAGACATGACAGCAGTAGGTTGAAAGAAGTGACAACTCCTACCCCCCAAGTCGTGTTATCTCAGCGTGATGTGATTTATATCTCAGCGAGTTTTACCCTAAACAGTAGTAAGTGACGTTTGTCTCGGCGCATTACAACAATAAACGGGTAGGGTGTTAGCTTATACGTATCTCGTTAGCGTTCTATAAATTATAATTACCAGACCCACCGAGTGCAACCTGAACTTTGTGTCCTTCAAACACCCTTCTGTACAAGTTGTAGTTCCTACTGAAAAATCACAGCAAGATGGCGTCTGCGTCTCAAAAAATGCCTCATCTACCAGATGAGATGTTGATTATCATCTTCGGGTTTCTCGCAGTTGATGGTTTGAACTACCTAGCTCCAATAGTCAAGGCAGGACCTCGAGGAGTCAAAACAGCGCTTAGTCCTCAAGTTCTCAAGGATGCTAACATCTCCAGCATTACTTGCCATCCTTCTTGGTTCCAAAATTACATCATCGAAATCGTAGAATAAAAGAGGAAGGGATGCACCGGCGTATCTTCGAAAAATGCCTTGACGCTGGGAACGAAAAGGCAATCTATTACGAAGGTCTCCGGGTTGTTGCCGAGGAAAGCGACATTGAGGAGGTATTGCACTTCTAAGTCGTAACGTACCCGCAAGAGATGATGCCACACTAGCATGTGGATTTTTTCTATGTTACATGGGAACCTCGACATGGCGGGTCATTATCTGTACCTGTTTTTGGAATACCACTACCAACTAAATACAACTCAAACAAGGATTTTGGGCAGGGAGTTGTTCATGTTGCTGGGTAGATATCAGACGGCGCGACAAAACACGTACAAGGATACATTCGTCTATCCGATAGCCCCTTTGATCCCTTCTCCGGAATGTGCTAAATTGTGTTTATTGGAGCATGGTCTGTACTCTCTCAACTATCGAGACTATGACATGGTGTGCAACAATTGCGGCCTTTGGTGGTTGGCGAAATCTATATCCGAGATCCTTTAGTTATATTATCTCTTTAGATGTTTCGCCCTAAACGTTTCATCTAAATGCCTTCTGTTATAAACGCAGTACTAATATCTACGTCATAGGCTTTACGCGGACTGAATCCGGCCTTTTGTTTCAATGGTTTTCTCTTCTACTTATTTTTAAGCATGTACCACTTGATGTTGTTTCCTTTCCTTTTGTAACTGTTCTATCTTGCAAAAGAACTATACACAATAGATATATCTGCCAATTGTGTATGTACAACAAAGTGTGTGTGGGTACATGGGTCCTTACGTTTGGTACGAGAAATGTATAGTTTTGTTACTACTGTGCATTCGGTTGGTGAAGTCGGGAAGTGTTCACATCCCTATGATTTCAAGGTATCGGGCCTCAATTTTGATAAGCCCATTCGGTATGGATTTGTTGTTTATTTCTTGAACTCAAACAACATTCGGTCAAATTTAATAAGCCCATTCGAACGCACATCAGAAGGCCTCAATTTTTAGAGTTTGAGTTGAGAACCCATTTAAAAATTTCAAAAATTACATCGGCCTTACTGAGAAAAACAATTTAAAAGTAAACAATACAATTTCTTTTCGCATTGGGCCTCAAATGTTGCTGGACCGGCAATTTATGGGTTTTAATACGTAAACTACGAATTAAAGTAAATTTGAAATATAAACCCGAAGAAAAACAAAGAAAGCCAAGAGTCGCGACGTTTTGTTTTATTTAAATAGCATCACCCTGTCTCCTTTCCAAACCCAGGGTAGACACGAGTAACTGGATCTTATCAGAAAAAACCATGGAGTTTAGAGTTGATGCCATCGCTGATCTTAGACCCGGAAAAACGAATTGGATTATCCAAGCGAAGGTCTTGAATTCGTGGTATGTTACTGAGTTCTTTTGGAAGCGGGTTCTGCTCCTTGCTGATACACGGGTTAGTCCACTTTGCTATGTAAAATATTTGCACGAAGTTGTTAACCAACGCAGTGGTCTTATACACAATTGATATGCAACTTGTAGGGTGACACAATCGAGGTGGCGTTTTTACCAGGGACCTATAAGAAAATGAGGAAGTATATCTATGATGGTGATTGGTATGAAATTAGAAATTTCAAGGTCATCCAGCCAACACTTAGGAGAGGAATACACATCATCCTTTCCAAATCAAATTTACTGATGAGTCGACGATGGGCCTGCTCTCACAGGTGAATCAAAAACACTACTTCCGTTTCGAAGATTTGGGTGATATATCTCGAGGGAGAATTACCCATCCCATATCATTCGGTACGCTTATCTTCAATTTTCAATTACACAAATCGGTTGAAACAACGTTAAAAACGTTTGCTAATTGATATATTTGTGATTATCACTAGTTTTAGGCCTCATACTAAATAAATAGGTTAGTAGACAATTTCATATCAAAATACATAGGTCGTAACATTTAAAGTATGTCTACCCCGAATCAGATGTCTGTGGTGTGTAGTTGGGGTGGAAGACAGAAGATTACTCGAGGGGGCAAATGCGGCCAATGAAGTTGTCCTCACCCTACTGAATGGGAGGTAAAGGAGATTTGTGCTACCTTTTCAATACATTTACATTTAAAGTTATTTCGTATACCCGTTCAATATTAACCTGAGAAAATCGTAGGAATGAAACCCTCAAGTGTCGTGCCCTAGATGATTATGCTGCTCGCTTCATAAATGCTTGGGAAGCACTCGGGTGTCATCTTACTTTTACATCCGAACCTGTCTTTTGTATTTTGCGGTTGGAAGGTTGGAAGCTACGAAGGTATGTTCGATTTGATAGATCAGATAAGGAAACCAGCCTTGTGAAACCATATACAACTAATTTTGTAAATGTTCTGAAGGTTCTCCTTGCCTCGTCAACACAACCGCCTCTTCGCTGTTCTATATAAAACCAGATTTCGAGGGAATGGAACATCACAAGGAGATGTAAGCTCTTTGTTTTCCTACTAAAAGACCTAATTGTATTTGTTGAAACTATCAAATACGTTAATACACTTTCTATATTTACCGCAGATCTGAAATCGCTGGACGTTACTATATAGAACATATAATGGAGCACGTAGGGGAGAATGCAGTACCTTGAGAATAAAGAAACTATATGGCGAAAGGGAGAACTCAGGGAGTGTACCATATTTATTTAAAGAACCGGCACAGATCTATGCAATTTATTAACTTTTTTTCCCCGGTGTGTTTGTACTTTTGAGTGAACCCAATGTTACGCTGATTATGGATAATATATGGTTATGTTTTGTCAACAAAATATAAAATTTAGTACTCCGCAATATATGTACGTACATAACAATAGTTATCTACGATAACTGAACATGTCAACACTATCCAACCATCGCATTATGTCCTCTCTAATGGACCATATAAAGCCCACAAACAGATATATTTCGCTTTAAAAAGCTTCTTATTCAAACAGAAAACCGATTGCTTGAGATTTCTAAAAAGCCCACACGAGTAATAGGCCCATTTAGGGCAGCCGGCAACAATTTCTCCAACAATTATAGTTAAACAAAATTGTGGGCTTAGAAATTAAAAAGGGCCATCATAAACATGTTACAAAAAGCTATGTTGGCACTTACGAAAAAAGAGTATTATCCTCACGCCAATTAAAGATACCACGTCTATTGTCGCCCATGCACTACGTATTAGCTGGACATGTTGTACGGTTGTGGCCAACCTGTTGACACTGAGAACAAGCATGCTGTTTGCGAGGCCGCTTCGTCTCCAACGCAACCTCGACAAAAGACTTCCTCCTCGTCATCTTTGGCCTTCCTGGAGGATTCCTAACAAAAGGCGGTTTACATCTGGACGGTGTAATATCAGTAGGAACGATGCAGGATGTATCTATCGGCATTATCGCCTCCGCATACCCACTGCAGAGGCTGTCTCTGCGGAAGTATGGATGGTGCTGGTTTATAACTGATACGTTGGCCGTATATGCGGCTGCGATAGCATGTACGCATGGCATCCTCTCTAGATCAAAACGCCTACATGAACACCTCTTATACCTCAGATTGACAACATGCGTTGAGTTACCACCACTTACTTCAAATCGATCTTCATCAATTTCTTGAACCTTTAGACGCCTTGACTGTTCAATACGTGCCTATGAGTAAATCAAAGCGTAAGTTCATATAACCAAAACAACAAAACATATCCACTAACATTTTTCAGGCCTTTCGTTAACATATATATTGATGGATATGTTAATGAATGTCACACCTGTAACAGGTTCTCCACTCCTTTGGTGAGTAAAGTTGGCATTGCGGCAGCTTGTTTTCTCCTTGTAGCAAACCAACGTGTCAACATATTCCGAACAGCTTCTAGTAACTCTACAATGGGATAGGCTCTGGCAGGATTCAGAACTTTGTTTAGCGATTCTGCAATGTTGCTCGTGGTGAAGTTGTACCTATCACCAGGAAAGTGCGCCCTGCTCCACTTGGTTACATCTGCACGAACCAAGTAAGCATGCAGTTGTGGATTCGCTTCTTGAATTTGCTGGAAGATTTCTTCGAAATCAACTACACGGTACGCTGCAGCTGCTTTTTTACCAGCCGGAATGTTTCGCTCCCACTAAATCTCAGGATAATATTCTTGTGAAGATGATAAGTGCAGATTCCTCGACTTGCCAGGGGTACACTTTAGCGATAGCTTTACCAATAGATTTATGCCGGTCAGATATCAGTGCAAGCTCTTCATCATCAGGAATGACACTACTTAATTGAGTAAAGAACCATTCCCACGACACGTCGTTCTCTGTATCAACAACCGCATACGCCAGAGGGAAAATATTAAAATTCCCATCTTGTGTTGTCGCTATCAGAAGAGTCCCTTTGAATTCACCTTTCAAAAAGGTTCCATCTACAACTACAACTTTCCGCATATACCTGAAACCCTTAATGCATCCAGCAATCGCAATGAAAACATACTTGAATCTGTCTTCTGCATCAACGACCAGTCTAGTAAGGGTCCCCGGATTAGAGGACCTCAGCCTGTATAAATATGCCGGTAATTCAGCGTATCCACTTTCAGGTGTACCCCTAACATACTCCGCGCCTTTATAAGTGTACGATGTGCCTTCCAGTAGCTATTATATGAAAATGGTCAGTAAAAGACATCAGCACTAAACAATATCAACTAGATCGAATTATATATATGTGCAGTGCAGGCCATAGAATCAACTAATTTCTGACAAACTCAACAAACTTAAGCTACGATCTGTTTGTACACCCTACAAACAAGTACACTCACAGAGCCAACCAAAAACAAACATATTCAAGTATTCCAGTAGCCAACCTGTACACCATATCGTAGGTTGAGCCCATCCCCAACAAGATTTGGCACAACAGAACTTCCCACACCACCAACATAATCCTTGTATAATTGAGCTAGGATTGGTGGTTTAGCATTACGGCTACGGCCATATCGTTCCGTAACAGAGCAAGTATGTTCACGACAATATCTGCGAATATGAAACACCGGCGAATCACCCATGGTTGAAGCCCGTATTCTCCATTTACAACCTTTTACCCAACACTCAACGATTAACAAAACGGGCGTTGAATATCGAACATTGTAATCATATTTATCTAATACACTCAGCACCCTCAACCTTGCCACCAACGTTTCTTTGCTATCAAACTTATCCCCCACAGCAATATCACCACCTCCGTTTTCTATTTTGCCAACCTCCTTCTCAATTGCATCAGTTGCAGAGTTATTCTTGCGGGTACGGTTATTTGATTCTGTGTTACACACATTTTCCTCTATACAAGACCCACCCCAGGTCCGTCGTCCAATGATTCCTCTGCTTCATCCGGGGCGAAGTTGGAGTACAGCAGATAGTCTTCATCCCCTGAACTTGCACCATCGCTGTCGTCACAGTAATCAAATCTACTGTTGTCCTCGTCATCTGCTTCATCTTCATCTAAATCATTTCCTACATTATCTTCACCGTCTTCCTTCCGACTCTCGTATTCATCATCTTTCTCTCCCATTTCCTCTGCCACGCCTACGAAATCATCTACAACGACTTCAGGGGTCTTGGGTGTTGGTTCAGGGGTTTTCTGTTTAACTTCCTCGAACAAGGTTTCACCAGATTTAGCTTCGATCTCAACGCATAGCCGGATGAGTTCACTCCTATGCTGTTTGAGAAAGTTTTGAAACTGCCGACCATTCGAAACAATCACCGGTGGCATATAACATCCGCTTTTTTATATCTATCTAACATATAACTCAACTTTATCGCGGAAGTTCTTTCACAGAAACCAAAGTCATCGTACACCATAGCAGTAAAGTCTTCAAACTTTGTTTCTTTATCGGCAACTATAATCCTGCACCCTTTCCTAGTATCAACATCAAACAACCAGCGCTTTTTGTCTACCCTCCACCTCCCACACGCCAATACGATATCTTGCTCTTCCATGGATGAACCGAGATCAAAGATTAAAGAAACTGAGTAGGATAAAGACGTTTGCTCCGGCAGACAAACAGAACACGATTGATGAATCTGCTACAAACTTTATTACATGAACACCATAGATCGGAAGAACAGTAAAGGTGTTTAGATCTTCTTCCAATAAGTCTATCGCAACGCTCGACTGTCTTTGCCAGCTCAAACAAATTCGTGTTATTCTGGTAAGACTTTACAGCTGTCAATCTTGCTTACTAAATCTACCACGGACAAGAAGCCTACCACAACACTACGAAAACTATTTCAAAAAAAAACAAAGTATACCAAAAATATCTGTAAGGAGAGAAGGCTGTCGCATAAATCTGTCGCAACATGCCATTAGTCTACCATAAATATCTAAACACCTTGTTATGTTTGCCGCTACACGCGCTTAAAACAAAAGTCTATCATCAAAGGGAAATTCCTCTACCAACTTAATCTAACGAATCGATTTCATCTACGTCCACCGATAAATGTACCAACACTACAACTAAGTCTACCATCTACAGTGACCGATAAGTGTACCAAGACTACAACTAAGTGTACCAAAAATATCTGACGTACACCTTTAATCAGTCCACGTGTATAAATCTACCATCAAAGGATCGGTAGACTTAGTCCCAACTTCCAATGTTTTTTTTTTTTTTCCTAATGGCATTAGCCGTAATTACGTTTTTTCTCAACACTAGTTTCAGGGGTAGTATAGGTACAAGGTGTTAGTCTAGTCATTACAAACAATTGTATGTTGCTTTTGTAATAAGGAAGCTTTTATGCAATATTCTAGTAACTCACCCTTTTCCTTATTATTAATTCTCCCTTTATTCCCCTTACCGTCCTAAACCCCTAAAAAGCCTCTTTTTATATTTCTTCGCTTTCCTCCTCACTTTCCCTTATTATCACATAAAAGTTAAAACAAATAGTACTATGTATACACATTGTTGTTCACGAACCGTAAATCATTCAATAATTACGCACCACAAAAATTACAGCAATCATTTCATTTGGACCGCTCGTACCTTTTTTTCATGGAGGCAAAAAGCGAACGAGACATTACCTACCTTGCGGGCCGGGCATGATTCTGCATCGACCAAAACGAATTTCTTCTATTCCATTAACATTTTCATTGTCTTAAGTGCTTGTCGTTCTCGGACCAGCTTCTCATTTTCAATATATATGTGATACGTATATAGTTTACTTTATAGTTCATAGATGATCTCTTGAGTTGAAAGATACTAGCTAAAAGATCTAATGTTGTCGGATCAAATTGGTGACATAAAATAGAGACATTGAATAATCGGTAAGAGACAAAAGTATGAAGAATTTTTTTTTTTTTTTTTTTGAAAATTGCGATCACAAAAGTAGAGGGTACAAAATATTGTATGGTAAAACTACATCATCAACTCCGTACCATTTCTTTACATAGTGAAAACACTAGAATGATACCAATCAAGTTTGTTAATGTGTGAATGGATAAAGATAAGGTAGAAAGTATCAAAGTAGTACATGTCTCGGAGCCACACAAAGTAGAGAGGATATATATCTTGGCAATCACATCAAAAAGGACAGAATCTTATCAAAGTCTTCCTGACTTTTGAGTTGCAAAATTGGGACCCAACAGATTTCCAATCTCATTATTTATTTGAATTTTCAGCCGAGACGACGACTCCTTGTTTTGTACATTTCCGTGCGTCTCTTTCAGTATTATATATTCTTCTCAATCTGTTTCAACTAAATCGTATACTTAACCCTAAATCTACATAGCAAATAATTGAGATATTATACAGAGCATTAAGGTCCAAAACATACACTAACGAACTATATATATATAGTAACTAAACAACTGAAATTGTCTTGCAAGATATATAAAAGAGGAGAAACTTTAAAGTTGCCATAAGATAAGAGAGAGCAAGCATTGGGGTAAAAGGTGCATCATAACTAGGCATAGCCACTTTGGTACTTAGAAGGCCCTTTTTGGGGCCTGATCGTCACTGAAACAAACACATATTGTTAGAAAAATGTATTGTTTTACTTTTCTTTTATGAAACTATATCGACTTATGAGTTATGAAGATACCTAGCTAACAATTTGTTCATGATGTGTTAATTCCAGCTTCATTAGACGTAGGCATATTAACCGAGCCCAAACGAACCTGATTCGAAGGAGAGTTTATGTGCAATCTGTTTGGCTAAGATCTTCCAACCAAACTGAAACTGTATCGAATTAAAAATGTCAAATACAAAGCGAAGTGATATGCTCAAATTTACCCTAGAGCTACTCTCTCAAATTAAGAGGTCAATTGTAGTACTTAGGGATCGAATCCACAGAGACTCTAGTTCACACAATAGATTTAATAATCTTTTAATTATGCTAAACAGAAATATTGTAATTTAAATAGCAAAATAAAACAGAAATAAAATAGATGTAAATTCAGATGGAATAAACGCTAGGCCTAGGGAAATTCTCGGAAATCATGGAAAATCAGATCTATTAATTAAACAAGCAGGATTCAACAATTAAGCACCGTTCTTGAACTCTAAACACAATTATAAAATAAATCAGTTCTCACTGCAAATATTATCTAAATTTAAAACCAGAAAATCCAAATCTCTTTGCAAAATTCTAGGTAATAAATCAGCTTTAAAAACAAGTTTAGATTGTTCACAAAATTATTAAATCAAATCTCTTTGCAAGAAATAATTTTGCTCATCAAAAGGTTTTATCAAGAAAATCAATTATATTCTCATATCAATCAATAATCCTAAGATCTAAATCCAGATGACTAATCAAAGATCTAGCATTAAGAACAACCTATGATGAAGAACAAGAAAGATAATGAATCCTAGATTAACAGATCTAACAATCCATGAAATCCCTAATGAGAAACCCTAAACCTAACTAGCAGATCTACTCAGACATAATTGTAAGAACACAAATCATGAATAAAATAGATAGCATTAAGAGATTAAAAGTAGAAGAAAAGGAGTTCGAATCTTCTGGAGGAGTCTTGATTCTTCTCTCCAAAACTCTCTAAAATCTCTCACAGGGTTTGCTCTCAAAAGTTGCAAGGAAAAATAAAGCTTAGGTCTATACAATGACCCAAAAATCCTATTTATACTCCTAAAAACGTCCAGGGACTAATGATGCAAA
The DNA here is from genome assembly GCA_023657505.1 of Camelina hispida. Classification (NCBI taxonomy): domain Eukaryota; kingdom Viridiplantae; phylum Streptophyta; class Magnoliopsida; order Brassicales; family Brassicaceae; genus Camelina; species Camelina hispida. The sequence continues at coordinate 21,467,825 of CP094635.1, read as the reverse complement.
TATGGAAGACTTTGGGGCAGATTTGTAAATCTTCAAAACTTGTGGGAAAACTTCCAATTCTGACTTTGGCCTAGCATCGATCAATGCATATCAGTGTCGATCGATGCACTCTTCTAAATTCGTCTCCCAACTGCTTCAATGCTTGATTATGCTCCAAATCTTCATATTTAGCTCCATTAAGCTCCCATCCATGTTAAATCCTATAAAGACTCAAAAAGACTCTAAAAACACCAAAAGACTCTATAGATAAGACTTATATCATGGCTAAAAACACCTAAAAACCATGATATATCAACTCCCCCAGACTTAGCCTTTGCTTTCCCTCAAGCAAAACATAAACTTAGCCCTGTGAAAGAGGTTTGAAAACACAGGAACTCATTTTCTTTTTAAAGTAATGCCATGATCATCCAAACCTTAATCCACATGCTTAGCAGATAAATCCAAATCGAACCACCATGTACTTCTCCGTTGACTTTCATAGCATCCCAAATTCAAACCAAATTCTACTACTTCCTCCATTAAGCCTTCATTGGTGGGTCTCATCAATTTGATCAATATCAAGAACCTTCTAGACTCATTCCCGTACAATACCATAATAAGCAAGACTTATCTTTTACCACATATGGTACTCTTTCTCTCCCCCAGACTTATTCTTTTTAATCTTCCTTAGAGCTTTGCTTTATTTTTTTTTTCTTTTTTTTTTATCTTTTTTTATCAAAGGTGTAGGCGAATAATGGGGTCATCGGTAATTTACCTACCCCTCGCTTCCAAGATTTGTGTGATCATTTGACTCAAGAGTAGAATAATGAGGTCACAGGTAATTTACCTACCTCTCTAAACTGATCAAAATCATCTCATCTTTTATTCTCTTTTTTTTTTTAACAAAGCTCTCAGGATTTTTCTTAAGATGAATAAGGGAGAGGAGTACCAATTCTTTTCTTTTCTAAAATCTTACTTGTCAGGTATGAACAAAGAGTCAAGCTCTATGAATATCAATCTCCTTGATGAGGTAAAAAGAAAAGTACAGAAATTACCTCAAGCTTTTATGGATTCTGTTGGAAATTTGGATGTTTCTGGTTCACAGTGGGTTGCCTCCCACTAAGCGCTTGTTTTCAGTCATTAGCTTGACTGTGTCGGATCTCAGGCATCCGGTGGATCGGAACATGGCAGTGAATGCTTCTGAGAGGATGTCCTCTTTCTCCAAGGGGGTGTGTATGCAGCAGATGAATGAGGTCTACAAGTTTCATGAGGAACAGGACCAGGTAGGGACTGAGGTATGGGTGGCTTTCTTTTAAGTCCTGCAAAATCATCAACAGAAGAAACAAGCGCTCTACGATAATCTCGTGGCTTGGTTAACTGGACAACAGTTTTTGTACCTTTCAAATTCTTATTGATGAATGGAGAAGGTTTGGAAGAAGGAGATGCATACCTTGGCCTTACCTGTGGGTTCTGGACTGTGGAATGGTGAGATTTCAGCTTTACATCTGGTCTAGGACTTGCAGTTAAGGATCCAACACGAGAATCTTCGATTTTGGACAAGTCTGAGCCGACTCGGAAGGTGTGTCGATCGATGCAACAGCTGCATCGATCGATGCTTGGCCCGCAACTCGTGTTTCTTGAACGTTTCTGCAGCTTTCCTCTGAAATCCGTGTTTCCAGCACAAAAACATCATCTACCAGCGACTTGTCATGCATCAGAACCTCATCATGGTCTCTAGTACTGATTAGATGATCTCCACTCCAATCTTCAAGCTTAACAGCTTGCTTGCATACTTTCTCAACAGTCTCCAACTCTTGGACATACCCAGCAGTAATGTCTTCAGGAAGCTCTATGATCAGATTGTCATCAGAAACAACCTCCACAGAAAATGTCTGACCATCAATGGTGGGAACCCTTCTCAGCTTGTCCATCTCAAAGTTCATAACCAAATCTTCTACATTCAAAGCTATGTGTCCCTTCTTAACATCAATGATGGCACCAGCTGTAGCCAAGAAAGAGCGTCCTAAGATGAGAGGATCACTTGGCTCCTTGTCATATTTCAGCACCACAAAGTCAGTGGGAATCATGCAATCTCCAATCTTGATTGGAATATCTTCTAAGACACCTTCAGGAATCCTTCTGGAACGATCAGCTAAGATAAGAGAGATCTTAGTCGGCTTGAAATCCGTCATCCCAAGTCTCACAGCAACAGAATGTGGTATCAGGTTAATACTAGAACCAAGATCACAAAGTGAATGAGAAAACCTTCCTGTGGAGATAGAGCAATCTAACACAAAACTTCCAGGATCTGGTAACTTTTCTGCAATCCTACTCTGAATCACAGCACTCACTTTCTCAGAGACAACCACCTCCTGCTTCTTCTCTTTCTTCCTCTGTGGAGGCTGGTTTAACAGAATTGCACTGACATCCTTAGTAAGCAGTGCTCCTTCCTCAGGACTCAAACCATTGGTGACCATCCTCTTCACATATCTCTTAATACTAGGAGAGAACTTGACAGCATCAATCAAAGGCATCTCAATCATTACCTTGTCCATCATAGCTTTGCATCTAGCTTCTTCAATCTCCTGCTTAGACCTCCTACGCTTAGGGAAAGGAACCTTAGGCTTGTAGGCTTGTTGTGAATCAAATGGATGGACTGGAATAGAAACCGTAGCTGTCTGTGGGGGATGTCGATCGATGCTGACATTGCGTCGATCGACGCTTGGTGATGATTGCATCGATCGATGCTTAGCAGCTGCATCGGTCGATGCTGGATCAACTGACGGATCTTCGTCTCCTTCCTTCACCAAAATCGCATTGCAAGCATGCCTTGGATCCATCTCTGTTCCTCTAGAAAGAAGTTCCTCTTGTCTTTTAACAGACCCAGCAGTCTGAATCACTTGACTTTCTAGCTTCTTGACATGAGTATTTAATGCATCAAACTTCCCAGTCAGCTCTGTGTATACAGAATCAATCTTCCCATTGAAGTCTACTATTAACTTCTGTTGACCTTCCAAAATCTGTCCAATCATTGATTCCATCTTGCTCTCTGAACTGGGTGGAGGGAGGGGTTGGTAAGAAGAAGAACCATAGTTCCTTGTGAAGTTGCTGTTTGGATTTCCTGTGAAGGAATTCTTCTGACCAAATCTCTGATTTTGATAGCCAGCTCCATACACATAGTTGACATCTGCTTCTGTATTCTCTGGTTGTGGCTCAAAAATCTCAACATTTTCAGCAAAATGGACAGACTTCTTTCCCACAAGAAGATTGTGCACTGTATCCAACTTAGCATTCACTGTAGCAAACTGATTGGGATCATACCCTTCATGTGCTCTTCTCCGCTCCAAGTCTGCGTTCTTGGTACTGTTGCTTGATGCTAGCCTTTCTATCAACTGTTCTGCCTCATCTGGGTACCTTGTTTTGAAGTTCCCATCACTAGCTGCATCCAAAGCCATTTGATACCTCCAGTCAATCCCGCTGAAGAAGATACTAATCAGCTGCACCTCTGAGAACCCATGATGTGGACAGTCTCTCTGGTATGCTTTGAATCTTACCCAAGCAGCTTTGTAAGATTCAGTTGGTCCTTGTCTAAAGGTAGAAAGCTTGATCCTCAGCTCATCAGACATAGCATCATCATAAAAGTAGTTCAAGAATGCCACCTTGATGTCATGCCAGGTTGTTAGAGATCCTGGCTTCAGCTGCCTTAGCCAATGAGAAGCTTCCCCAGCTAGAGAGTAGGGGAAAAGCTTGCAGTAGAGGTAGTCTTCTGTGACTCCATTAGCCTTGATGCTAGTGACAATGTCCTCAAAGTGCTCTATGTGATCTAGAGGCTTCTCATTTGGCAGATTCTGGAATGGCCTTTGTCCAACAAGAGCGAAGTAGGCATGCTTCAGCTCAAAGTCATTCCTTGGGAATGGAGGAGGGACAATTGCGGAGCGATTTTCATAAAATAAGTCTGGTCTGTTGAAGTCCGCAAGAGTCTTGACAAGCTCTCCATTGTTGTCCCGTCTTGGCTGAAGGTTCTGCTCTCCGTTCGCACCAGCCCCGACATTGCGTCGATCGATGCCAATTATGCGTCGATCGATGCCTTCTTGGTTGCGTCGACCGATGCCGACATTGCGTCGATCGACGCCATCTGCATTCTTATCAACGACAGCAGGTTCTTCCTCAATAACCTGTCCTTCAGCATCAAGTTTCTGGCCTTGCTCGTTGCGCACATTACCCTCTTGATCCTTCAAAACCCCAGCCTCATCAGGTCTCAATATGATTATATTGGCCATCTTCGCTGATTTGGCTGCTTTGGTGTTCTCACGCTCTAGTTGTCCTAACTCTTGGTTTGTAAGCTTTACAACTGGACCAGTAGGATTTTTCCTGGTGCTAGGCTTAGGCATGTACCTGAAACACACAAGAGAAAATAAACAAAAGCGTGTAAGTAAAAAAAAAAAAAAAAAAAAAATAAAAAAAATAAAAATTTAGACAAAATCAAAGATTTTAATCTAATGGTGAATCAAAAGAGTCCCCGGCAACGGCGCCAAAATTTGATATGCTCAAATTTACCCTAGAGCTACTCTCTCAAATTAAGAGGTCAATTGTAGTACTTAGGGATCGAATCCACAGAGACTCTAGTTCACACAATAGATTTAATAATCTTTTAATTATGCTAAACAGAAATATTGTAATTTAAATAGCAAAATAAAACAGAAATAAAATAGATGTAAATTCAGATGGAATAAACGCTAGGCCTAGGGAAATTCTCAGGAAATCATGGAAAATCAGATCTATTAATTAAACAAGCAGGATTCAACAATTAAGCACCGTTCTTGAACTCTAAACACAATTATAAAATAAATCAGTTCTCACTGCAAATATTATCTAAATTTAAAACCAGAAAATCCAAATCTCTTTGCAAAATTCTAGGTAATAAATCAGCTTTAAAAACAAGTTTAGATTGTTCACAAAATTATTAAATCAAATCTCTTTGCAAGAAATAATTTTGCTCATCAAAAGGTTTTATCAAGAAAATCAATTATATTCTCATATCAATCAATAATCCTAAGATCTAAATCCAGATGACTAATCAAAGATCTAGCATTAAGAACAACCTATGATGAAGAACAAGAAAGATAATGAATCCTAGATTAACAGATCTAACAATCCATGAAATCCCTAATGAGAAACCCTAAACCTAACTAGCAGATCTACTCAGACATAATTGTAAGAACACAAATCATGAATAAAATAGATAGCATTAAGAGATTAAAAGTAGAAGAAAAGGAGTTCTGAATCTTCTCTGGAGGAGTCTTGATTCTTCTCTCCAAAAACTCTCTAAAATCTCTCACAGGGTTTTGCTCTCAAAAGTTGCAAGGAAAAATAAAGCTTAGGTCTATACAATGACCCAAAAATCCTATTTATACTCCTAAAAACGTCCAGGGACTAATGATGCAAATATGGAAGACTTTGGGGCAGATTTGTAAATCTTCAAAACTTGTGGGAAAACTTCCAATTCTGACTTTGGCCTAGCATCGATCGATGCATATCAGTGTCGATCGATGCACTCTTCTAAATTCGTCTCCCAACTGCTTCAATGCTTGATTATGCTCCAAATCTTCATATTTAGCTCCATTAAGCTCCCATCCATGTTAAATCCTATAAAGACTCAAAAAGACTCTAAAAACACCAAAAGACTCTATAGATAAGACTTATATCATGGCTAAAAACACCTAAAAACCATGATATATCACGAAGTTACAGAAGTAAATTTTTGTTAGATTCCTGCTAAAGTTTTATAAAACCCCAGTTAAACTGAACCGTATCGAATCCAAACTGGTAATCATAAATTCATAACTCCCACCCCTAATATTTTAGATCATACATTGTTATGAAAATGAATGTGAAACGGCCCGTTGGACTTGGTGAGTAGGATTGAAGTTTCCAATCTAACAGTAGAGAGAGTCCAATAAGAGTTATGTCATTTTTTTGTATTACACAATGCCCATTGGGTCTAATGACCCCCCATCAATTCAGAACTCATATACCACCACCAATATGCATCACATAGGGACATTTTTCTACTGGCCTTTGTAAAAAAAAATACAAAACGCCCAAAAGATAAAGTGTTATTATTCGACCAACTATTCTGCATGTGACGAATCTTCCAGCTCTTTCTTTTGTTGTTGTTTTTCTCTCGTTCTATCTTCTTCTTACGTATGAAGAATTGATGATGATGATGATTGCTCTATTTGTTCGTTAGCGAAAAATGAAAATATTAAAAGATAGAACATACAAAAATTATGTCTATCTCTAAATTTTTATTAGATAATTACAAAACATGTGATGTGGGAGTTGGACTACTGGAGTGGTTGATTAATCGAGCTGGATATACAAATTACAAAGATACCATTTGAAAAAAAGAAGAAGTAAGTATTAATTATATAAACAAACAAAATTATAGAAGGAGACAAAGAGTTGCGTTGAAGGAAGAATGATTGAGAAAATTGAATATAAGCCGACTCACACCCCACTCCTTTACTTAAAATAGTCTAATTTTTATTTTCTTGCATGTCAATGTGTTTAACTGTTTATAGTAAAAGTGTAAAACTAGTAAAGAAACATTGAATTTTAAAAGTATAAAACTTTAAAAAGAAACATTGAATTTAAGAGATGAGCAGTAAATATCATTTGGCAATTTGGTAATAGCCCTGATGAAAAAAACAAACAAATCAAGAAAGAAAGATTTTGGTTTAAGTCAAATAATGGCAACTATGAAAGTTAGAGATGTGAAAAGGGTTCTGGTGATTCATTATTGTACTACCTTAGGCTTAGGCTGCAGCATTTTTTTTATTTTTATTGAGATAGTATGAGAAAGCTTTTTTTCTGATTAATCAAAATCGACGCCAACTAGTAACGCGTGTCATCATAACATTGGTGGAGTAGGATTTGAGTCTGTATTATAAAAAGCTACACTTCTCACCACCACCCATCTCTCTCTCTCTTGAAGTAGACTCTAAGCTAGAGCCACCGTCAGATTTCAGATCTCAGATCTCAGCTCTTCATTCCAAGCCATGGCCGAGAAGGGCAAGGAAAAGGTTACTTTCTTCTCTTCTCTTCTCTTCTCTTCTCTGCTCATCTTTCTTTTATTCAGTTTAGTTGTGTGATCCTTTTTAATATGTGGGTCTTGAGGATATTTAACATCTTTGTGGGCATATCTCTTTGTTTATTTATTATTAACATGAAGAGTGTATTTGTATATGAGGGTTGTGTTTGTTTTTGTGTGGATTAAAAAAGACAGTACCAACTTTGTGGAAACTATGAGAAGAAATCAGATTCTCTTTAACCCCAAAATAAAAACAAGAAAAAGAAGAAGAGATCAGATTCTTCTCTTTCTCTTTTTGTGTCAGAGATCGAATCTGTTCTTCTACTCTCTTTTTTCATTTTTTGTTGGTTGTTTATTACAGTAATAAGATCTTATAAATGTCAAATCCAAAGTATATACAATTAATATATAAAAAAAAAACTATGGAAGAAGAAGAAGAAGCTGAGGATTTAGTGATGTTGATATCTCAAAAACAGGTTACTATGATGAAGTTGAAGGTTGATCTTGATTGTGCCAAGTGTTACAAGAAAGTCAAGAAGGTTCTATGCAAATTCCCTCGTGAGTTACTTCTTTCTTTTTTGGTGAATTATTAGTTTTTGATTGGTTTGGTGGACTGAGTGGATTTTATGCTTGTGTGATTGGGAACAAGAGAAATAAGAGACCAATTGTTCGATGAAAAGGCGAACATTGTCATCATCAAGGTGGTTTGCTGCAGCCCTGAGAGGATCATGGACAAACTATGTTCCAAAGGCGGCGGCTCCATAAAGACCATCGAGATCGTCGAGCCACCCAAGCCTCCTCAGCCACAGCCACAACCAGCTCCTCAAAAGCCTAAAGATCCTGAGAAGCCTAAAGCTCCAGAGAAGCCTAAAGAACCTGAGAAGCCAAAGCAGCCTGAAAAGCCTAAAGAACCCGAGAAGCCTAAGCAACCCGAGAAGCCTAAAGAACCCGAGAAGCCAAAGCAACCAGAAAAGCCAAAAGAACCCGAGAAGCCAGCCGCAGCCGCCAAACCCGCACCGGCACCAGCTCCCGCACCTGCCCCAAAGCAGCAGCCGGGACCACCACCACAGGTGATCCCAATGATGCCGCAAGGGCAGCCAGCAATGTGTTGTGGACCAACATACTATGATGGTTACGGAGGACCAGCGTTCAACGGATATGGAATGCCGCCGCCGCAGCCTTACGAGTGCTATGGGCGACCAGTCTACGACAGCTGGGGTGGGGGCTGCCCACCACCACCTGCTTACCGAACATGCCACGTCACCAGATGTGATTACTTCAGCGAAGAGAATCCACAGAGCTGCTCCATCATGTGATTTGACTACCTTTTAAAAGATCCTTTCATTTTACTTCAATCTTTTCTTTATTATACAAGTAATAAAATATAAATATAGACATTTACGTGTAATGTTGTGATTATGAGAACCAATAAGGAAGGAAGAAGGGTCGTTGTATTCTATAATTCGGTAGCCATTTGCCCATTTCCAATATTTGGTTGTCCCATTCGAAAGCTGTGTAAAACAACTGTAAACATTAAAGCAAATTTGTTTTATTATCTTCTTTATACTTCTATGAACCAATAATAGTACTTCGCTTTATTTCTTTAATGTATGCCTTTTGTGATGTGCCACTGATTTAGCTTTCTTTCTTCTTTTCATTATCCAAAGTAGCGTCGGTGGTAATTATCAGGATGTGTGACATTTTTCTTCTTATTTATGACAAGTTTGACCAAGGATTCGTGCACATGAGCTGTATAGTAGTAGTATATAGTACCTTATTCTTCGGAAGATTTTATTATTTTGATGCTATTTTAAATTATTCGTTGGAGAAAGGAGATTAAGATATATGTTATTGGAAAACAAACTCTCAGAGATGAAGAGAAATAACAAAAAACAAAATGGGTGTAAAATAATGGATTGATGGTCTACAAACAAGTTTCATGTTTTTTATGTGTGAACATATTGTTAAAGTCAACTTTACTAGAACTAGATTTGTCAGAAATTGAATTAGAACTACTAATTATTTACAATACATGTTAGTTCGAAGATTGTATGTCGGTTCTCAAGTAAAATTATAATTAACTAGAATCGGACCCGCGTTATAGCGCGGGGGAATAGTCTGATGTTGTTGGAGCGAGTAACAATATGTAAAGTGTTGTAGTTTCTGTTTACTATATTGTCGCTGTTCTTTTATCTTCTAATTCTGTCAAAAACATGGATTATATGAATTTACAATATTAAAATGGAGTAATCTTTTATATTGGAAAAAATATGGATTTTATACAATTAAAAGGAACAAAAGAGAGTGAAGCTGATGGGATATAAATAGAATTAAATAATAATTTATTTATTGTCAAAGAGTAGATGAATAATATTTTGTATGTTTCTATTTATTAATATGATAGTCGACAGAAACATACTAATATGTATTTATTTTTCTATGCATAATATACATGGACAATGTACTTTCCCAATTTACTGACCATATAGTTTATATATACTGAGTTTTTAGTTTATGAATTTTAATTGCGTTTTTAAAAAATATATTATACTAACTTGTAAGTAAATAAGATTGGGCTATATATTTAAAATGGTGTTTGTATAAAATATTGGGGTTGGGTCTAAATTTGGAGACATTTCCAATCTAGGCTTCGTTGGCCTTTTTGGTCAATTTTTTTTTTCCTCTGTCTTGATATCCGAACAAACAAACTTTTTTTTTTTTCATTTCTTCTTCCTCACCAAAAAACATCTTCCATCGTTTTGAACCACCATTTTTCATTCTCTCGACCTCAAATCCCTAAATTAGAGTTTTGATTCTCGAATTACACCGTATAATCAAATTCACTACTTCTTTAATCCACCAAATCTATTTCTGTAAAGTATTAAATCCGAAAAGGAGAGAAGCTGCAATTAGTTAAATCTGTTCGGTGTTTATCAGTCGGAGAATTCAGTTTTGACCCATGAGTTTATCGAACCGACTAATTAATTCAATCGCCTTGGTAAGTTGATTATGATTCCGAATTGCTTTTTTTTAGACTGTTTCGATTTTAGAGGTATACTCTTTGTGTACAGCGTTTATATGAATCTAATTCATATTGTTTTGTTCAATTCCAGGATATATAAATTGAGAAGTTTTGAAAACAGTACAGAAGATTATAAAAAAAATACAGTTAAAATAATGTGGCAGGTGAGTTCTTGGGAAGCTATAGTTCGTGGAAAATCTGGAATAAACAGACTCTTTACAGTCAACTCTTTCAATGGAAGCACAATAAAAAGGTCAGTTATTTAATTCGTTTGATGCTATATAGTTATTAGTATTCTTCTTATGAGACATTCACTTAAGAATATCGAAAGTATTAGTGAAACAAACAAAAACACTTTCACTTAAGATAGAAGGGAATAATTGAGGCTGTTAATTATTTGTTTGAGCTTTAGATTAGAGCATTTAATTGAAAGATATTCCATCTTATATGAACATACTCGTGCAAGTTTTAGATGGATGACCGAATTTGAACAACTGTTGGAAAAAAAGAAATTGTCTTGTATTCAAACTATCTCAGTCGTAACCTGAGATTAGGACAACTATAAACCAGAGTTATAATATGAATGGTAAAGTAAACAATCATTTCCAAAGTAAAGAGTGATTTACCTTGATCCAAGCATCTACCACTTTGAAGGACCTCTTTGTAAAAGAGGTCAAAATTTTCGCCCCGTATAAGAAAGATGATCTTTAGTACTTGTGACTTTATAGACGGCTAAATAGAAGTTTTAAAATATTTTTTTTAGAATATAAACAGTTTTTTTTACCAAAACAAAAGAAGAATATAAACAGTTTTAATCAGTTGAATCGATTTAGTTTTAGTACTTTTGTGTTTTTAAGAACACAGCTAAATGATCGTCTTTTGTGAAAGCAGAAGAAAGTAGTCTTTTATAAGGAGAGCCAATTCTTCTTCTGGCTTATTTTCAAGAACATGTCATACTAAGACCTCTTTTGGTAACCTAACAAATAAATTGTTGAAGTACAAATTAGAAAACTTGTAGATCATCTATATTATATATGAATAATAATAATAAGAAAGAGTAGCTCATCTATATTATATTTCTATAGACTTACAATTGGTTTACTTGAATTCTCCAGCCTGTTTTGAATGGTTTAATGGACTGTAAATCTGTGATAGGCAAGCTGCCATTGAAGAAGGCTTGAAAGAATACAGAAAGGAGAAAGTTAAGAAGGTATGATGATTGAACCTTCAATTAGTATCATCGTATTTATAGGAAGTCGTAATGTGGGATCGAAATCTTCGTAGTTAATTAGGTAATATATTCTTAATGACTATATATATTGTAGGAGCAGTTAAGGATAGAAGTTGAATCAGATTTTGAATTAGGAATATATTACAAAACTAAAAATGCGGCTTTGTAAGATTTTGGAATATTATTAAAAGATTGATCTCTGTCAAATTAAATAATTTAAGTAATTTAAGTTATGAGATTGAATAGCGTAATCAATGTAGTTAATCGTTTGACTTGATAAGATTATAAGAATATAGACTAACTTATTTGTAGCCCTTTTCTTTGCAGCCCAGAATGGCCCATTATTCGTTTGACGGGAGGCGTTAGTAGGTCCGTCGAGAAAGTGATAATTCTGTTACAATATCCGATTAATAATTTCCAGGTTATTTCTAATTTAAAACCCGACCCATCATATTCAAATGTCTCATTTAACCTTAATGACTTGTTTTCAATCTAATTTCGAGAGGGGCATTTTTGTCCGAAATGCAAGTTGTACTTCTCTTTTACTATAATAGAGATTAGCATTTAGACATTTCAAAGATGAGTTACATCATATGTGAATGGTTTTCGTATGTGCCAAGTATTCGAATGTACAATTTGTAGTACTTTAAATTAGCAATAACTAATTTTAAAGAAACGTTGTTACCTATCGGTCTTTGAAGAACTTTCTTTACTCAATCAAGACAATGAGAAAAAAAATTCATCAAATATAACATCAAGAGACATGATATATTTGCGTGTCTCAACTCTCAAGAGACCATTTCTTTGACTTTAATTTGATTTCAATTTTATCTTTTAAGAGTTAAACACGAAAACATAACAAACTGATCTACATATATATCTTGAGATGTTTCATTTTATGTTGGCTTCTAAAGTGACTCCTCTCATAAGATTTTCAAATTGTATGGACTAAATAGTATCCGACTGTGACAAATACATCACATCTCATCCTTTCCATCCCTAAGACCTTAAAGGTTAACGTTAATCATGAAAATGCTAGCTTCTATATGCATGATGCATCCTTCCGAAGTTAGTATTATTATGATGCCATTTTAAAATATTCGTAGGAGAAAGGAGATTAAGAGTTTATGTTATTGGAAAACAAACTCTTAAGGATGACCACAAAATATGTTTAAGAAACAATGAAGAGAAAATAACAAAAAACAATACGGGTGTAAAAGGATGGACTAATGGTCCACAAACAAGTTCCATATCTTTTATGTGTGAACACATTGTTAAGGTCAACTTTACTAGAACTAGATTTGTCAGAAATTGAATCAGAACTACTATTTGTTTACAATACATGTTAGTTCGAAGATTGTACGTCGGCTCTCAAGTAGGATTATAATTTACTAGCGTTTAGACATTTCAAAGACGAGTTATACCATATGTGAATGGTTTTCGTATGTGCCAAGTATTTGAATATGCTATTTGTAGTACTTTTAAATTAGCAATAACTAACTTTAAAGAAACATTGTTACCTATTGGTCTTTGAAGAACTTTCTTTACTCAATCAAGACAATGAGAAAAATTCATCAAATATAACATCAAGAGACATGATATATTTGCGTGTCTCAACTCTCAAGAAACCATTTCTTTGACTTTAATTTGATTCCGATTTTATCTTTTGAGAGTTAAACACGAAAACATAACAAACTGAACTACATATATATCTTGAGATGTTTCATTTTATGTTGGCTTCTTTAAGTGACTCCTCTCATACGATTTTCAAATTGTATGGACTAAATAGTATCCGACTGTGACAAATACAACACATCTAATCCTTTCCATCCATAAGACCTTAAGGCTAACATTAATCATGAAAATGCTAGCTTCTACATGCATGATGCATCCTTAAGAGTTTGTTTTCCTTATTCATCCGAAGTTAGTATTATTATGATGCCATTTTAAAATATTCGTAGGAGAAAGGAGATTAAGAATTTATGTTATTGGAAAATAAACTCTTAAGGATGACCACAAAATATGTTTAAGAAACAATGATGAGAAAATAACAAAAAACATTACAGGTGCAAAAGGATGGACTGATGGTCCACAAACAAGTTCCATATCTTTTATGTGTGAACGCATTGTTAAGGTCAACTTTACTAAAACTAGATTTGTCAGAAATTGAATCAGAACTACTATTTGTTTATAATACATAATAGTTCAAAGATTGTATACCGGCTCTCAAGTAGGATTATAAATTATTAGCGTTTTGACATTTCAAAGACGAGTTACACCTTATGTGAATGGTTTTCGTATGTGCCAAGTATTCGAATGAGCTATTTGTAGTACTTTAAATTAGCAATAACTAACTTTAAAGAAACATTGTTACCTACCGGTCTTTGAAGAACTTTCTTTACTCAATCAAGACAATGAGAAAAAATTCATCAAATATAACATCAAGAGACATGATATATTTGCGTGTCTTAACTCTCAAGAGACCATTTATTTGACTTTAATTTGATTCTGATTTTATCTTTTGAGAGTTAAACACGAAAACATAACAAACTGATCTACATATATATCTTGAGATGATTCATTATATGTTGGCTTCTTTAAGTGACTCCTCTCATAAGATTTTCAAATTGTATATACTAAATAGTATTCGACTGTGACAATACAACACATCTCATCCTTTCCATCCATAAGACCTTAATTTTAACGTTAATCATGAAAATTCTTGCTTCTACATGCATGATGCATCATTAAGAGTTTGTTTTCCTTATTATTTCGAAGTTTGTATTCTTATGATGCCATTTAAAAATATTCGTAGGAGAAAGGAGGTTAAGAGTTTATGTTATTGGAAAACAAACTCTTAAGGATGACAACAACATATGTTTCAGAAACAATGAAGAGAAAATAACAAAAAACAATACGGGTGTAAAAGGATGGACTGATGGTCCACAATCAAGTTCCATATCTTTTATGTGTGAACGCATTGTTAAGGTCAACTTTACTAGAACTAGATTTGTCAGAAATTGAATAAGAACTACTATTTGTTTACAATACATGTTAGTTCGAAGATTGTACGTCGGCTCTCAAGTAGGATTATAATTTATTAGCGTTTATACATTTCAAAGACGAGTTATACCATATGTGAATGGTTTTCGTATGTGCCAAGTATTCGAATATAATATTTGTAGTACTTTAAATTAGCAATAACTAACTTTAAAGAAACGTTGTTACCTATTGGTCTTTAAATAACTTTCTTTACTCAATCAAGACAATGAGAAAAATTCATCAAATATAACATCAAGAGACATGGTATATTTGCGTGTCTCAACTCTCAGGAAACCATTTATTTGACTTTAATTTAATTCTGATTTTATCTTTTAAGAGTTAAACACGAAAACATAACAAACTGATCTACATATATATCTTGAGATGTTTCATTTTATGTTGGCTTCTTTAAGTGACTCCTCTCATACGATTTTCAAATTGTATAGACTAAATAGTATCCGACTGTGAAAAATACAGCACATCTCATCCTTTCCTCCCATAAAACCTTAAGGTTAACGTTAATCATGAAAATGCTAGCTTCTACATGCATGATGCATCCTTAAGCGTTTGTTTTCCTTATTCTTCCGAAGTTAGTATTATTATGATGCCATTTTAAAATTAAATATTCGTAGGAGAAAGGAGGTTAAGAGTTTATGTTATATGAAAACAAACTCTTAAGGATGACCACAAAATATGTTTAAGAAACAATGAAGAGAAAATAACAAAAAACAATACGGTTGTAAAATGACGGACTGATGGTCCACAAACAAGTTCCATATCTTTTATATGTGAACGCATTGTTAAGGTCAACTTTACTAGAACTAGATTTGTCAGAAATTGAATCTGAACTACTATTTGTTTACAATACATGTTAGTTCGAAGATTGTATGCCGGCTCTCAAGTAGGATTATAATTTAATAGCGTTTAAACATTTCAAAGACGAGTTACACCATATGTGAATAGTTTTTGTATGTGCCAAGTATTCGAATGTGCTATTTGTAGTACATTAAATTAGCAATACCTAATTTTAAAGAAAAGTTGTTACCTATCGGTCTTTGAAGAACTTTCTTTACTCAATCAAGACAATGAGAAAAAATTCATCAAATATAACATCAATAGACATGATATATTTGCGTGTCTCAACTCTCAAGAGACCATTTCTTTGACTTTAATTTGATTCTGATTTTATCTTTTGAGAGTTAAACACGAAAACATAACAAACGGATCTATATATATATCTTGAGATGATTCATTATATGTTGGCTTCTTTAGGTGACTCCTCTCATAAGATTTTCAAATTGTATGGACTAAATAGTATCTGACTGTGACAATACAACACATCTCATCCTTTCCATCCATAAGACCTTAATTTTAACGTTAATCATGAAAATGCTAGCTTCTACATGCATGATGCATGCATGATGCATCCTTAAAAGTTTGTTTTCCTTATTCTTCTGAAGTTAGTATCATTATGATGCCATTTTAAAATATTCGTAGGAGAAAGAAGGTTAATAGTTTATGTTATTGGAAAACAAACTCTTAAGGATGACCACAAAATATGTTTAAGAAACAATGAAGAGAAAATAACAAAAAACAATACGGGTGTAAAAGGATGGACTAATGATCCACAAACAAGTTCCATATCTTTTATATGTGAACGCATTGTTAAGGTCAACTTTACCAGAACTAGATTTATCATAAATTGAATCAGAACTACTATTTGTTTACAATACATGTTAGTTCGAAGATTGTATGTCGCCTCTCAAGTAGGATTATAATTTATTAGCGTTAAGACATTTCAAAGACGAGTTACACCATATGTGAATGGTTTTCGTATGTGCCAAGTATTCGAATGTGCTATTTGTAGTGCTTTAAATTAGCAATAACTCATTTTAAAGAAACGTTGTTACCTATCGGTCTTTGAAGAACTTTCTTTACTCAATCAAGACAAATGAGAAAAAATTCATCAAATATAACATCAAGAGACATGATATATTTGTGTGTCTCAACTCTCAAGATACCATTTCTTTGACTTTAATTTGATTCTGATTTGATCGTTTGAGAGTTAAACACGAGAACATAACAAACTGATCTACATATATATCTTGAGATGTTTCATTTTTATGTTTGCTTCTTTAAATGACTCCTGAAACGATCCGACCCGTTTTTTTTAAAATAATAAATAAATAATAATAATAACAATAAATAAATAACTATAACTAGTGGTCCCATACCCACTAGCCACCTAACCACAATCACAACCTACAGCGGAAATAACAGTACCAATAAATATCCAATAATCCAATAACCAATAACATAATAAGTATTAATTCTAATCATAAACTAATGATCCAAACATCATAAATCAGAGAACCAGCAATCCTAAACAATATTCTAGGACTCAACTCTAGCAACCTAACAGAAGCCAGGTAACCAAGCGAACCACTAGAACATCCTCCTCTTCATTGCCTTGATTCCATGATCACACTTTGCCTTTACCTGCACCACAAACACAAATTGCAATGCATGAGTATTTTATAAACACTCAGTAAGGCAATCCTCCCATCTACTGGGTTTTACACAAAAGCAATAGAGACATCTCTAACCATCAACCAACAATCAACAAACAATAAATGACAAACCAGGATTCTGCATCGACCGACACCAACATGCATCGACCGACGCCACATGGGGATGCATCAACCGACACAAGGGATGCATCGACCGATGCAAGTTACACATGCATCGACCGTTACCCGAACTACATCGACCGACACATGCTCGACATAACACGAAAACCCTAAGGTTTTACGCGCCGTCCTCGCACTTGCATCGACCGACACACAAAGTGCATTGACCGATGCAATGCCGAGCATCTTGTTTTCCCCGAAGCTTCTCGCCGTATCTTCGTTCCTACAACCACAAAACTCGATCCCAAACCACAAGAAAGCTTCCTAACGTCTCAAATAACGATCTAACGAGCCTATCAACACATAACAAGCAAATCAGAGAGATCTCTAGCTTAGATAAGCCATGGTCATTCACTTACCTTTGCCAAGACGATGCTGAACCTCAAACAAACAAGAAAACCCTCCTAGCAAGCTCCTACAACGTTCTAAGCCTCAGATCTCACCAGAAAACGCCACAAACCTCCAAGAATCTCCCAAAACGCTCAAGAACTCTCACAAAACTCTTTTTCTCTTTTTATTTCTCAAAAACGGCCAAAACACTTCGAATAAGACAAAACTCGTGTTAAGGGTTTTTCTAACCCAAAACGCAGCGTTTAACTTAAGTCAAAACGCAGAAAACTGAACCTGCATCGACCGATGCACTATATGCATCGACCGATGCAATCCCCTAATCGGGATTTTGGTTCACGGATGTTATAACTTCTCTCATAAGATTTTCAAATTGTATGGACTAAATAGTAGCAGACTGTGACAAATACATCACATCTCATCCTTTCTATCCATAAGATTTAAGGTTACCGTTAATCATGACAATGCTAGCTTCTACATGCATGATGCATGCATGATGCATCCTTAAGAGTTTGTTTTCCTTATTCTTCCGAAGTTAGTATTATTATGATGCCATTTTAAAATATTCGTAGGACAAAGGAGATTAAGAGTTTATGTTATTGGAAAACAAACTCTTAAGGATCACTACAAGAAAATGTAGTAAAGATAGCATATGAAGATAGCGTTTTTTTCATTTCTGCTATAGTTAACATAACGGCATATATTCGATAGCGTTTGGTTAATTTTTAAACTCTATATTATGTTTTTAGAAGTTACAGTTTTTAGAAGCGTATGTTTAGATAGTAATACGAGGTTTAAAACGCTGTATATTAGTTTAGGCGGACCAAAAAAATTTCGTTTCCCGGCTAAGTAAAAACAAGCGCCCAATATTTTTATTTTCCCTCTTATGCTTTGTCGTTTTACCTTAGTCGACATATCAGTTTCTTTCCTTTGCTTCTCTCTCACAAGTTCGCGAACTAGGGTTCTTCAATTTCTTCCGTTGATTATCTCTCAAATTCTTTGATTCTTGTCAAAATCTCACATTCTTAGAATCTCCATCTCTCAGACACCCTTTATCTCTCTGTGAAATCTCTTATCTCTCTCAGAAAATCAAAGGTACAGATTTCGATTGAATGCTATATATATGTTGGGTAATCGATTTTGGGTTTCGAGATGTTCTAAATTGGTTTTCTTTTCGACAAATTTGTCAATTATTTAGGGTTTCTGTTTCGATTTTGGGTTTCGAGATGTTTTAATTTGGTTTTCTTTTCGAAAAATTTGTCAATTATTTAGGGTTTCTGTTTTGATTTTGGGTTTTGAGATGTTTCTGTTTTGATTTCGATTTTTTCTGACTATAATCGATTGTGACCATAATCGACTATTCTTTACAAGAATTTTATGGTTTCAATTGGTTTAAGTTTTTAAGGTTTCAGTTCTTAAGGTTACAAGATTCTGACTATAATCGATTCTTCTTTTGCAGGTTCTCATTTCGCAGCTTCTTCTTTACAAAATCCTAGTTATCTATAGGTAATTGCAGTTTTATATGTATCTCTTTTGTTTCACTGAGTTTGTCATATTCTCTGTTGTTTGACTATAGTCGATGTCACTGAATATGTATATGTGTTGGTTTAATTGAGTTTGAATCTATCTGATATAAGAATCTCTTGTCACAAATGTATGTAATCGTTTGACCATGGAGCTGTGTAACATGGACAAGTCTTGGGTTTGGCTTCCAAGGTATGGTTTTATATTGTTGTTACTAATAATTTCTTAAGTTACAACTAAGTTTTTTATGACTGTTTATTGAACTTGAAAGTATTTTTTACCTTATAGGAATAGTCTCGAGTATGAGAAAGGAGCAACTGATTTTGTTTATGGGTCAGCAAGGAGAATGGGAGATCCTCCAAATATGTTTTGTCCACGTATTGACTGCCGGAATCTGTGCCATCAACCATTAGCCACAATAGTAGATCATCTGATTATTAGGGGTATGAACTTGATATACAAGAAGAGTAGATGTTTGAGTAATCACGGGGAGATAAGGGATTTAACAAGAGGTGATGATCCAATTTCAGAATTTGACGCTTATGAGTTTTTTAGAGCTGCTTTCTTTGATGGTGATGACAATACACATGCCCAGAATGACAATGCAGATCAGAGTGACAATGCAGATCATCATGAAGAAGATTCAGAATTTATGAAAAAGTTGAAAGATGCTGAGACTCCACTCTACTCCAGCTGTTCTAAGTACACTAAAGTGTCTGCTATCATGGGGTTGTACCAGATTAAAGTTAAGAGTGGGATGTCAGAAAACTACTTCGATTAGCTTCTAAAGATAGTTCATGACATGCTACCTGGAGATAATGTCCTTCCAACATCAACAGATGCGATGAAGAAGTTCTTGAAGGTATTTGGTTTGGATATGAGAACATTCACGCATGCAAGAACAATTGCATTCTTTATCGGAAGCAGTACGAGGATATGACAAGCTGCCCTAGATGTAGTGCTTCAAGATGGGAGATGTATAAGCACACAAAAGAGGAAAAGAAAGGGATTCGAGCTAAAGTTCTTAAATATTTCCCAATAAAGGACAGATTTAGAAGGATGTATAGATCGAAAAGGATGGCAGAGGACCTACGTTGGCATTTCAGTAATGCTTCAGAAGATGGAATGATGCGGCACCCGGTGGATTCGATAACTTGGGCTCAGGTTAATGCTAAATGGCCACAGTTTGCGTCTGACCCGAGAAATCTTCGACTTGGGTTGTGTACTGATGGGATGAATCCTTTTTCGATTCAAAACACCAAGTATAGTACATGGCCAGTGTTTCTTGTGAACTATAACATGGCACCTACATTGTGTATGAAGACTGACAATATAATGTTGACTCTGTTGATACCTGGACCAACTGCACCGAGTAACAACATCGACGTGTATCTTCAACCGTTGATAGAAGATTTACAGGATTTGTGGAATGAAGGTGTGGATGTTTATGATGCCTTCTCAAAGGAAACTTTTAATCTGAGAGCTATTTTACTGTGGACTATCAGTGACTATCCTGCTTTGGGGACTTTGGCAGGATGTAAAGTTAGAGGTAAACAAGCGTGTAATGTTTGTGGTAAGGATACTCCTTTTAGGTGGCTTAAGTTTAGTAGAAAACATGTCTACTTGGGCAATAGGATAAGACTCAGAACTGGGCATCCTTACAGACGCAGACGGAGTTGGTTTGACAACACGGTAGAACAAAGGACTGCATGTAGAATTCAAACAGGGGCTGAAATATTTGAGCATTTGAAAGACTTTAAGAATGATTTTGGTCGAGCTTTAGATAAAAAAAGTAAAAGAAAGAGGTCTGATTTGTGTGAAGATGATGAAATTTCAGAAGAAGAATATGATGAAGACAGTTATCAATGGAGGTGGAAGAAGCGGTCTATTTTATTCGATCTTGAATACTGGAAGGTTAGCATATTTTATATATAAAATTTAAATAAAACTATAGATAAATTTAGTTCTTTGCCATTGTCTAACTTATATCTTCGTTTCCATGTATTAGGATATGCCTGTTCGCCACAACATCGATGTAATGCACGTTGAGAAAAACGTGTCTGATGCCATGTTGTCCCTTCTAATGCATAGTGCTAAATCTAAAGATGGCTTAAAGGCACGACAAGATTTGGAAGATATGGGTATTCGGGAAGCATTACATCCACAAATACGTGGGAAGAGACAATACTTACCACCTGCTGTTTATTGGTTTTTCAAGACGGAAAAGAAGAAGTTCTGCAAGAGGTTGTCTGAGTTCAGAGGACCAGATGGGTATTGTGCGAATATAGCAAACTGTGTTTCAGTTGATCCTCCTACAATTGGTGGCTTGAAGTCTCATGATCACCATGTGTTACTACAAAACTTGTTACCTGTGGCTTTGAGAGGACCGCTGCTAACTGGACCTAGGATTGCAGTGACTAGAATATGCAACTTCTTCAATCGATTGTGTCAGCGTGTGATTGATCCAGAGAAGTTTATAACATTGGAGGCTGAGGTTATTGAGTCATTGTGCCAACTGGAGGGGTTCTTTCCTCCTTCCATGTTTAATATCATGTTCCACCTTCCTATTCATCTAGCAAGGGAGACACGGTTGGGTGGACCGGTCCATTTTAGATTGATGTATCCATTTGAGAGGTAGTGATTTATGTTTTTTAAATCTCTTTTAATTACTTAATGTGATGAAAACTGATACTTCTTTGTTTGATATGTAGGTACATGAAAACCCTTAAGTCATATGTTAAAAACTATGCAAGGCCGAAAGCTTGTATTGGCTGAGGAATACATGGCAGGAGAATGCATTGCTTTCTGTTTGGAGTTTCTAAAATCTTCTGTACCAGTTGTGGAAGCTGCAGTTCGTAATGAAGATCTTGAACCAGATGAGCACATCCTCGAAGGTCGTCCAATTAACAAGGGGAAACCAGTTGTCCTTACAGAGAAATAGCGGGAGATAGCGCATAGATATGTTCTGATGAACACAGCAATGTTTACTCCATATGTTGAGTAAGTTTGACAACATTTCCTAGCTATTATTGTTTTTCATGTTTCACTTTTACAAATATCTGTTTAATACTTTTATAAACAATTTCGACGTGTCTATATAGTATGCACTTGGAAGAATTACAAGCTACGGATGTGCATTGCAGAAGAAATGAAACTCTTTTATGGAAATTGCATGGGGAAAAGTTTACACAATGGATTAAAGAGAAGGTATGCAGTTAGATAAAGATAAATATCTTTTTAATTCTTACCATCTAAAACTATATCTAAATACTTGCTTTCCTTCTGAGTTTTTCATTAGATCCCAAGTAACTCAAAGGACCATTCTAAGCAGCTAAGGTGGTTAGCATTTGGACCACGACAAGAAGCTCAGACATTTAAGAGATACATAGTGATTGGACATCGATTTCACACCAATGATGTAAAGCGGAAGACTCAGAATAGTGGAGTATCCTATGAAGCTTTCACCATGTGTCGATCTAGTGCAAGAGATACAAATCAAAAGGCTGACATTGTTTCCTACTACGGAGTTATAGAGGAGATCATCTTGCTGGACTACCACATGTTCTATATACCACTGTTTAAGTGTAGATGGGCAAACAAAGGGAATGGTGTGAAAGAAGAGGACGGCTTTACGCTTGTCAACTTGCATATTAACCAATCTGCATTTCGACAAGATCCATATATTATGCCGTCTCAAGCAAAACAAGTTTTTTATTCCCGAGAAGATGACTCATCCCCTTGGTATGTAGTTATGAAAGCGCCACCAAGGGGTTATCATGAGTTGGAGACAGAAGCAGAGACTTTGGCACCACCGTCATCCAGTCAACAGTTTGAAAATTTGTTGGATCAGTCTTCTGATGATGATGAGAGTTACTGTGTTAGGGCAGATTGCGAAGGAGTTTTAGTAAAGGATTAGTATAAACCAGAATATTATAACTAGGCTTAGTATTTAGTATATTAGGTAGCATATTGGTTAATGTGAGATTTATTAGTAATGGTCTACAGATTTTGCTTACGTGTTTTCCTTTTGGTTTTGTTTACAGAAATCATGACAAAAAAGACAACCAGTGCTAAGAAAACAAGACGTAGCAAGCGTCAGCAAGGCATTGATGTTACTCCTCTTGAGTTGAAAACAACCAAAAGAAACAAAAGACTTGCTAAATCAGTCTAAGCTAAACCAGTAGTAGAAGAAGAAGCTGAACTTGTAGTAGAAGTGGAAGCTCAACCAGCAGTAGAAGAAGAAGCTGAACCAGCAGTAGAACTAAACCCTAAACCAGCAGTAGAACTAAACCCTGAACCATCATCTGAAGAACATGAAGTAGAAGGAGAAGAGAAAGAGACTGAGAAAGAGCCTGAACTAAATGGAGAGGACCAAGAAGCTGAACAACATGAAACTGTTGGTAATTCACCTGAAGAATGTTTAACTGACCAGTCAAAGACGAAGAAAAGGAAAACTAGAGGACCCACCAGGATGAGTAAATTGGCTAAAAGCAATGAGGACAAAGTAAATGTGGAATTTAACATCATCGGTGACCATGTTGGGAAGGGATCAATTACACTGTCATCTTTTATGGGAGTTCTTGTAAGGGAGCATGTGTCAGTACTTTTAGATGATTGGAGGTACTTGGATTCAAAGATAAAGGATACAATGTGGGAACAGCTTCAGGTACAAGTGTTATTTTCTTTTTTTACTTTGTATTTTATTTGATGCTTTTAACAAACTTTTATAATAACATTTTATAAATTTGTTGTTGGGGACGTTCAATTTGACAGAAGATTGGCAAAAACATTCACTGTTAATGCAAATGGGTTGCGCATGGATGGCTTATAAGTCTAGGCTACTTCAAAAAATTTGTCTTGCTAAGACCAAGGGTGAAATACGAGATCTGAAACCAAGCAACATTCACAGTGAATCATCATTGTTCAAGTGGGTGAAGATTAGGACTGGCAAAGCTTTCAAGGTTTGCATTCAAATACAAAATTGATTTATTTAATTTTACTTATATTTAATATATCAATTGGAATGACTTTTATAGGAACGAAGTGCGAAGTACAGGGCTATGAGGAAAGCACAGATTCCACACACAACCAGTCGCAAAGGAATGAATCGCCTTGCTGATGAAATGATATGTCTATGTAGTGATAAATTGTATTCATTAGTTATATACTATAAATAGTGACTGTGACTACTTCTTGGTACTTGTAGAAGAAAAATGCACCTGACTCAAGTAAGATTAATAGAAGCAAGGTCTGGATAGCTGGACATACCCATGCAGATGGAAGACCTGTTAAACCGGAGTTTCAACAAACAATTGTAAGAAGTTATCAAACTCATCTGTTGGTTTACTTGGTGATGTATAATGTTGGTTTTACTTGGTAATGTATATTGATGCATTAACAAAATTTTAAACCAGGAACAAATTAAATCGCTTGATAGTGAGATAGGCTCAAACTCCAATGTTAGTCTTAAGGAAGATGCGGTTAAGTCAAATTCTAGGGAAAGATAGGAGTGGAAGAATCAAAGGAATGGGTCGAGGGGTTACTGCTACCAAGCTAGCATTCTTACAGGCCAGAGATGCACATGTGCAGAAGATTGAAGCTCAACATGCAGAATTGGTGAGCGAGGTTGCTGATTTGAGACACATGGTTCATGAATTAACTAAAGGGAATAAGGTAAGGTTAATATTCAAATGTGGTTTTCAATTCCTGGTAAGATGTATTATTGAAACTCTTAATTGTGTGTATAGGATGATGGTGCAAATTCAGACACCACTGATGAACCAAGGTGTTAGTTACTTGATTGGTCTGTAGATGAAGATGTTGTTGTTGCTGAGGGAAAACTATGCTCTGCTGAACCAAGTTACAAGATTGGCCGTATGCCAATTGGTCCTAATGGGTCAGCTGTAGTTGTGACCATTGTATCAGATAAAAATGCATCTCTATGGAGGCCTACAGCAACTATCGACAAGCTTGGCCAGACTGTGGGAACCAAGATAGCATGGCCTTTTGATAAGCTAATTGTGGACAGTACGAACTCCTCAACTGGAAACAAGGGAGCTGATGCCTCGATAAAGTTCTTATGATATAGTTTACATTGTTATGATAATATATAAATGCTTATTGGTTAGGTGACACATGCATTATGTTTTTGTATGAATTTTTTTAGGAAGATAGAGTCCAGCTTGTTGATTGGATTATTGGTGGTGAAGTAATTGCTGAGGCACATATGATTTCAAAAGACCCTAAACAGTTGGTGAATAAAATTCCTTTGGGTCTGAATGCTGCAATGGTGAATATTGTAAAAGTCATTAACAAAGAGGCTTCATTATGGAGACCACCAAGTGAAGACATTTCTGTGATGGGTGATGCACTGAGCGTGAACATAGCATGGCCACTTACTAAGCTGTCTAAGTGTAACAGACAGATAATGGAGGATGCAGAGTCTGAGAGTGAATCGGATTTTCGTAAAGAAGATTCTAACAAAGGTGGAGCATCTTTCAATGATGGAGGAGGTGAAACAAGCTTTCTATGGTGGTGGTGAATGATGATGAATGTATGCAATGAGATATGAATGGATGGATGGATGGGTGTTTCAATTCCCCTTATGCAGTTGCAGTATAAGAGGTGTCAATCATAAATGAGTGTTTGTGAACAATTAAGATATGTATATGAATCTAAGTTAAGCCAAATGTAAAGATTGTTTGTCACTAACAATCCTAAGATGAAAATGTAAAATGCAGAAAGTGAAACTACAAGAACTAAGAGCTAAATGTAAATAGAACAGAATGATTGCAATAGTTATGAAACAAGAACAGAAATAGAAACTATGCTAATGAACTAATGCAATACAAGAAATGAAAAGGACACTAAGTAAATGCAATAGAAATGCAACCAGAATGAAACTAGAGATAAGACAAGACAACTACAAATCATCAACAAGAGTTCTGGGCAGGGGCGGAACCAGCATAAAGTATAAGTGGGGGCAGTTCATAGGATAAGGGAGTCGAACCCCTTACCTCAAGGTTTTTTCAGACAAATCTAAACCACTTTGCCACTTAAATAACTTCGTTTAGTGTAAATTTGTTTATATATTTATATCGTTACTGGTGGCAGTTGCCACCACCATCCATAACGTGGGTCCGCCACTGTTTCTGGGGATGAACTCGAGCAAGCACTCGATCGAGTGTAGATCGAGTGCAGGGTCGAGCTGGATAAATCCGGGAAACAGAGCAACACAATAAAAACAGGGCAATGCAAAAACGAATCAAACAACAAGCAAGCAACATGATTAAGACTTTAAAATCAACAAACAAAGAAGGCCTTGAGGAGGGATTCGTGGGCTGGACTAATGAATGAGGTTATCACACCTTGGCCAACAAATCTCAAGCAAACTTTAAGCAGGCATTAAACAATACATCTCAAACCAAACAAGACCTCTAATCTCTTAGCAAGCCTAATGGTAAGCTCTAGATCTAGCCTTATCTATGCTCCTTAAACATTGGTGTGATGCTAAGATGCTTGAAATCAAACCCTAACCTCTCAGTTCAGGATCAGCATTAAGAACATCTAGCCTAGTAGAGATTCTACCACAATCAAGCTTGACCAAAGCATACAAACCTCAAACACAGCCCAGCCTAACCCATCCTCAAGATCCTAAGCACTACTCACAAGAACACATGATGAACACAAAAATCATAAACCCAGAAAATATTGAAACTTGCATCAAATGAAAGATAAAACAGAGATCTACAATATTGTTGAAGAAATAAAACTCAAAATCTTTATATCTTGAAAGTTATGAAACCAACAAAATACAAAAATCTAGTCTTTTCTCTTAAAACAAGTACAAGATCTAAGAAAAATAAAAGTGCAAAAGGAATAATCTCCAAAAGGGTAAAAATTAGGTTTACAGAATATCTAAAAAGCTGGACTCTTTTGGTGGCTGCAGGTACAAGGCTTTATATAGGAGAGGGAGTGGAAGCCCTAAAAATACTAAAAGACAAAATAGTCAACGGCTCGGTCAACTCGACCTGTGCTCGGTCGAGTGGCAGGTCGAGCTGGCTTCTCTCGTGCGTTCTCCACTCGGTCGGGTCCTCCTCAGCACACGGTCGAGTGTCTGGTCGAGTGTGCGGTCGAGTTGGACTCCGGACCTTGTTGTTTCAGCCTTAACTCTCTTGCTTTTCCTTCATGGTTGCTTCACTTCTCCTCAGCATTGCTTCCATGCTCCTTAAGCTCCAAAATCACCTGTTTATGCATGAAAAGATGCAAATGCAATGCAACTAAACTCTAATGCATGATTGGTCCTAAAGCTACACAATAATGGTCAAAATGGATAGCAAAAGATACAAAAGATGTGAATATATTAAGGGAAAACAAGGTAAAATATATGAACATCAGGAGGAACAACAGGTTCTAAAGGAGCAAGAACATCAGGTTCTAAAGAAGTAGAACCAACTCAAGAATCATCACCTAAGGTAAAACTCTTTACATTAATCTGTCTTTTACATGATGTGTTGTATAGTTGTGTGATTGTGATTAATTTCTGCAATTTAATTTGTAGAGTGGTGCAAGTAACAGCTACAACAATAGCAACTTAGCTAAGAAGAAATGCTTTCTCATGGATTGCTTTGGATCGGGAGAAAGAGTTGCAGAAGGCCGAGGTATTTCAACCAATCCAAAGGACACTGTCCACTGCCATCCTTTGGGTCCAAATGTGAGCAAGGTTTGGGTTGACATCTGCTTGATTGGCGACGCAAGAGTATGGAGACGAACATCAGAATTTGAGATTGTTGCTGATGCATTAGGTACTACTACTGCTTGGCCTAATAAGTACATTGTTTATATGTGAAGCTTTCTCTTATGTTGGATTGTCTTGGATTGTGTTGGGTTGTAGAACTTGTTTGGCTTGGTGAACTTGTTGTATTTGTACTTGATGTAGAAATATATATGAACTTTTTCAATTAGATAATGTTTTGGTTTGATAAATGACAGGATGTTTAACTATAAGCTAATATGGGAAACAAAAATCAAATTATTTAAAAATCTGGGGAACAATAACAATGATTGAAAACAAACGCTATATTAAAACTAATGGTGGCGTTTGTAAATTATATGAAACCATAAATAATAACGAAAACTATCTGCTATTATAAAGTTTACAATTGCAATAAAAGAAACGCTATCTAAAAGGAAAATATAATAGTATAAGAAGAAAACACTATGTAAAGTGCCATATCTATTATAACGAGCGCATATATAGCATTCACAATACCGCTATGATAACCTGTTATAGCGTTTTCCGGATGCTGTATATGTAACATTTTCTTGTAGTGGATGACCACAAAATACGTTTAAGAAACAATGAAGAGAAAATAACAAAATTCAATTCAGGTGTAAAAGGATGGACTGATGGTCCACAAACAAGTTCCATATCCTTTATGTGTGAACGCATTGTTAAGGTCAACTTTACTAGAACTAGATTTGTCAGAAATTGAAACAGAACTACTATTTGTTTACAATACATGTTAGTTCGAAGATTGTATGTCGGCTCTCAAGTAGGATTATAATTTGTTAGCGTTTAGACATTTCAAAGACGAGTTACACCATATGTGAATGGTTTTTGTGTGTGCCAAGTATTCGAATGTGCTATTTGTAGTACTTTAAATTAGCAATAACTAACTTTAGTTGTTACCTATCGATCTTTATAGAACTTTCTTTACTCAATCAAGACAATGAGAAAAAATTCATCAAATATAACATCAATAGACATGATATATTTGCGTGTCTCAACTCTCAAGAGACCATTTCTTTGACTTTAATGTGATTCCGATTTGATCTTTTGAGAGTTAAACACGAAAACATAACAAACTGATCTACATATACATCTTGAGATGTTTCATTTTACGTTGGCTTCTTTAAGTGACTCCTCTGATAAGATTTTCAAATTGTATGGACTAAATAGTATCTAACTGTGACAAATACAACACATCTCATCCTTTCCATCCATAAGATCTTAAGGTTAACGTTAATCATGAAAATGCTTGCTTCTACGTGCATGATGCATGCATGATGCATCCTTAAGAGTTTGTTTTCCTTATTCTTCCGAAGTTATTATTATTATGATGCCAATTTAAAATATTCGTAGGAGAAAGGAGGTTAAGAGTTTATGTTATTGGAAAACAAACTCTTAAGGATAACCAAAAAATATGTTTAAGAAACAATGAATAGAAAATAACAAAAAACAATACGGGTGTAAAAGGATGGACTGATGGTCCACAAACAAGTTCCATATCTTTTATGTGTGAACGCATTGTTAATGTCAACTTTACTAGAACTAGATTTGTCAGAAATTGAATCAGAACTACTATTTGTTTACAATACATGTTAGTTCGAAGATTGTATGTCGGCTCTCAAGTAGGATTATAATTTATTAACGTTTAGACATTTCAAAGACGAGTTATACCATATGTGAATGGTTTTCGTATGTGCCAAGTATTCGAATATGCTATTTGTAGTACTTTCAATTAGCAATAACTAACTTTAAAGAAACGTTGTTACCTATTGGTCTTTGAAGAACTTTCTTTACTCAATCAAGACAATGAGAAAAAATTCATCAAATATAACATCAATAGACATGATATATTTGTGTGTCTCAACTCTCGAGAGACCATTTCTTTGACTTTAATTTGATTCCGATTCTATCTTTTGAGAGTTAAACACGAAAACATAACAAACTGATCTACATATATAATCTTAAGATGTTTCATTTTATGTTGGCTACTTTAAGTGACTCCTCTCATAAGATTTTCAAATTGTATGGACTAAATAGTATCCGACTGTGACAAATACATCACATCTCATCCTTTCCATCCATAAGACCTTAAAGTTAACGTTAATCATGAAAATGCTTGCTTCTACATGCATGATGCATCCTTAAGAGTTTGTTTTCTTTATTCTTCCAAAGTTAGTATTATTATGATGCCATTTTAAAATATTCGTAGGGAGAAAGGAGGTTAAGAGTTTATGTTATTGGAAAACAAACTCTTAAGGTTGACCACAACATATGTTTAAGAAACAATGAAGAGAAAATAACAAAAAACAATACGGGTGTTAAAGGATGGACTGATGGTCCACAAACAAGTTCCATATCTTTTATGTGTGGACGCATTACTAAGGTCAACTTTACTAGAGCTAGATTTGTCAGAAATTGAATCAGAACTACTATTTGTTTACAATACATATTAGTTCGAAGATTGTATGTCGGCTCTCAAGTAGGATTATAATTTATTAGCGTTTTAGACATTTCAAAGACGAGTTATACCAAATGTGAATGGTTTTTGTATGTGCCAAGTATTCGAATATGCTATTTGTCGTACTTTATGTTAGCAATAATTAACTTTAAAGAAACG
Organism: Camelina hispida; assembly: GCA_023657505.1. Taxonomy (NCBI): domain Eukaryota; kingdom Viridiplantae; phylum Streptophyta; class Magnoliopsida; order Brassicales; family Brassicaceae; genus Camelina; species Camelina hispida. The sequence goes on along the minus strand of CP094635.1, from coordinate 21,437,488 downwards.
TTGTTACCTATTGGTCTTTGAAGAACTTTCTTTACTCAATCAAGACAATGAGAAAAAATTCATCAAATATAACATCAAGAGACATGATATATTTGCGTGTCTCAACTCTCAAGAGATCATTTCTTTGACTTTAATTTGATTCCGATTTTATCTTTTGAGAGTTAAACACGAAAACATAACAAACTGATCTACATATATATCTTGAGATGTTTCAGTTTTATGTTGGCTTCTTTAAGTGACTCCTCTCATAAGATTTTCAAATTGTATGGACTAAGTAGTATCCGACTGTGACAGATACAGCACATCTCATCCTTTCCATCCATAAGACCTTAAGGTTAACGTTAATCATTAAAATGCTAGCTTCTAAATGCATGATGCATCCTTAAGAGTTCGTTTTCCATATTCTTCTGAAGTTATTATTATTATGATGCCATTTCAAAATATTCGTAGGAGAAAGGAGGTTAAGAGTTTATGTTATTGGAAAACAAACTCTTAAGGATGACCACAAAATACGTTTAAGAAACAATGAAGAGAAAATAAGAAAAAACAATACGGGTGTAAAAGGATGGACTGATGGTCCACAAACAAGTTCCATATCTTTTATGTGTGAACGCATTGTTAAGGTTAACTATACTAGAACTAGATTTGTCAGAAATTGAAACAGAACTAATATTTGTTTACAATACATGTTAGTTCGTAGATCGTACGTCGGCTCTCAAGTATAATTATAATTTATTAGCGTTTAGACATTTCAATGACGAGTTACACCATATGTGAATGGTTTTCGTATGTGCCAAGTATTCAAATGTGCTATTTGTAGTACTTTAAATTAGCAATAACTAACTTTAAAGAAATGTTGTTACCTATCGGTCTTTGAAGAACTTTCTTTACTCAATCAAGACATTCAGAAAAAATTCATCAAATATAACATCAAGAGACATGATATTTGCGTGTCTCAACTCTTAAGAGACCATTTCTTTGACTTTAATTTGATTACGATTTTATCTTTTGAGAGTTAAACACAAAAACATAACAAACTGATCTACATATATATCTTGAGATATTTCAATTTTATGTTGGCTTCTTTAAGTGACTCCTCTCATAAGATTTTCAAATTGTATGGACTAAATAGTATCCGACTGTGACAAATACATCACATCTCATCCTTTCCATCCATAAGACCTTAAAGTTAACGTTAATCATGAAAATGCTTGCTTCTACATGCATGATGCATCCTTAAGAGTTTGTTTTCTTTATTCTTCCAAAGTTAGTATTATTATGATGCCATTTTAAAATATTCGTAGGGATAAAGGAGGTTAAGAGTTTATGTTATTGGAAAACAAACTCTTAAGGTTGACCACAACATATGTTTAAGAAACAATGAAGAGAAAATAACAAAAAACAATACGGGTGTAAAAGGATGGACTGATGGTCCACAAACAAGTTCCATATCTTTTATGTGTGGACGCATTACTAAGGTCAACTTTACTAGAGCTAGATTTGTCAGAAATTGAATCAGAACTACTATTTGTTTACAATACATATTAGTTCGAAGATTGTATGTCGGCTCTCAAGTAGGATTATAATTTATTAGCGTTTTAGACATTTCAAAGACGAGTTATACCAAATGTGAATGGTTTTTGTATGTGCCAAGTATTCGAATATGCTATTTGTCGTACTTTATGTTAGCAATAATTAACTTTAAAGAAACGTTGTTACCTATTGGTCTTTGAAGAACTTTCTTTACTCAATCAAGACAATGAGAAAAAATTCATCAAATATAACATCAAGAGACATGATATATTTGCGTGTCTCAACTCTCAAGAGATCATTTCTTTGACTTTAATTTGATTCCGATTTTATCTTTTGAGAGTTAAACACGAAAACATAACAAACTGATCTACATATATATCTTGAGATGTTTCAGTTTTATGTTGGCTTCTTTAAGTGACTCCTCTCATAAGATTTTCAAATTGTATGGACTAAGTAGTATCCGACTGTGACAGATACAGCACATCTCATCCTTTCCATCCATAAGACCTTAAGGTTAACGTTAATCATTAAAATGCTAGCTTCTACATGAATGATGCATCCTTAAGAGTTTGTTTTCCATATTCTTCTGAAGTTATTATTATTATAATGCCATTTCAAAATATTCGTAGGAGTAAGGAGGTTAAGAGTTTATGTTATTGGAAAACAAACTCTTATGGATGACCACAAAATACGTTTAAGAAACAATGAAGAGAAAATAACAAAAAACAATACGGGTGTAAAAGGATGGACTGATGGTCTACAAACAAGTTCCATATCTTTTATGTGTGAACGCATTGTTAAGGTTAACTATACTAGAACTAGATTTGTCAGAAATTGAAACAGAACTAATATTTGTTTACAATACATGTTAGTTCGAAGATTGTATGTCGGCTCTCAAGTATGATTATAATTTATTAGCGTTTAGACATTTCAATGACGAGTTACACCATATGTGAATGGTATTCGTATGTGCCAAGTATTCAAATGTGCTATTTGTAGTACTTTAAATTAGCAATAACTAACTTTAAAGAAATGTTGTTACCTATCGGTCTTTGAAGAACTTTTTTACTCAATCAAGACATTCAGAAAAAATTCATCAAATTTAACATCAAGAGACATGATATTTGCGTGTCTCATCTCTTAAGAGACCATTTCTTTGACTTTAATTTGATTACGATTTTATCTTTTGAGAGTTAAACACAAAAACATAACAAACTGATCTACATATATATCTTGAGATGTTTCAATTTGATGTTGGCTTCTTTAAGTGACTCCTTTCATAAGATTTTCAAATTGTATGGACTAAATAGTATCCGACTGTGACAAAGACATCACATCTCATCCTTTCCATTCATAAGACCTTAAGGTTAACGTTAATCATGAAAATGCTAGCTTTTACATGCATGATGCATGCATGATGCATCCTTAAGAGTTTGTTTTCCTTATTCTTCCGAAGTTATTATTATTATGATGCCATTTTAAAATATTCGTAGGAGAAAAGAGGTTAAGAGTTTATGACATGTTATTGGAAAACAAACTCTTAAGGATGACCACAAAATATGTTTAAGAAACAATGAAGAGAAAATAACAAAAAATAATACGGGTGTAAAAGGATGGACTGATGGTCCACAAACAAGTTCCATATCTTTTATGTTTGAACGCATTATTTATTAAGGTCAACTTTACTAGAACTAGATTTGTTAGAAATTGAATCAGAACTACTATTTGTTTACAATACATGTTAGTTCGAAGATTGTATGTCGCCTCTCAAGTAGGATTATAATTTATTAGCGTTTAGACATTTCAAAAACGAGTTACACCATATGTGAATGGTTTTCGTATGTGCCAAGTATTCGAATATGCTATTTGTAGTACTTCAAATTAGCAATAACTAACTTTAAAGAAACGTTGTTACCTATTGGTCTTTGAAGAACTTTCTTTACTCAATCAAGACAATGAGAAAAATTCATCAAATATAACATGAAGAGACATGATATATTTGCGTGTCTCAATTCTCAAGAAACCATTTCTTTTGGCTTTAATTTGATTCCGATTTTATCTTTTGAGAGTTAATGTAACATCCGTGAACCGAAATCCCAATTTGGGAGTTGCATCGGTCGATGCAAATGTTGCATCGGTCGATGCAAGGTTGAGTCTCTGCGTTTTGACTTAAGTCAAACGCTGCGTTTTGGGTAGAGGAAACCCTTAAGTCGTTTTTGTCTTATTTTTCGTGGGAAGCCGTTTTTGAGAGAAACGAAAGGAGAGAAAAAGTTATTGAGAGTTCTTGGTGATTTCTTGGAGTTTTGGAGGCGTTTCTGTAGAGATCTTAGGCTTAGGACGTTGTAGGAGCTTCCTAGGAGCGTGTTCTTGGTTGTTTGAGGTTCAGATTCTTCTGTGGCAAAGGGAAGTGCATGACCATGGCTTATCTAAGCTAGAGATCTCTCTGATTTGCTTGTTATGTGTTGTTAGGCTGGTTAGATTGTTATTTGGGACGTTAGGAAGCTTTCTTGTGGCTTGGTATCGAGTTTCGTTGTTGCAGGAACGAAGATCCGGCGAGAAGCTTCGGAGGAAAACGATGATCGGCAATGCATCGGTCGATGCACTTTGTGCGTCGGTCGATGCAGATGCGAGAACGGCGCGTAAACTCTAGGGTTTTCGTGTTATGTCGAGCATGCGTCGGTTGATGCATAGTCTTGGTTTGTTATTGGTCGATGCATAGTCCTGGTTTGTTATTGTTGATGCATATGGTGTCGGTCGATGCATGTTGGTATCGGTCGATGCAGAGTCCTGGTTTGTTATTGTTGATTGTTGAATGTTGTTTGATGGTTAGAGATGTCTCTATTGCTTGTGTGTATAGCCCAGTAGATGGGAGGATTGCTTTACTGAGTGTTATAAAATACGCATGCATTGTAATATGTGTTTGTGGTGCAGGTAAAGGCAAAGTGTGATCGTGGAATCAAGGCAATGAAGAGGAGGATGTTCTAGGGACTCGGTTCGATGTTGTCTGGCTTGCTAGGTTGCTAGAGTTGAGTCATTAGAACATTTATAGGTTGCTGGTTCTATGATTTCTGCTATTTGGTTATTGGATATTGTTGATGTGGATTATTATTTGGATATTGATTGGTATTGGTTATTCCGCTGTTAGTTGTGATTGTGGTTATGTGGCTAGTGGATATGGGACCATTAGTTGTAGTTTATTTATTATATTATATTATTATTTATTATTTACTATTTAAAAAAAAAGGTCGGTCGTTTCATTTTGGTATTAGAGCCCTTACGGTTCTAGGTTTGGGTTCACTAGGTTTCTGTTGTGATGTTTGGGATTGCATGCTTTGATTGATTATGTGAGTTAGTCAATTGTGTGTGGCATGGAGTCCTAGAACATCCTCTTCGAGCCGATTGTGTGATTCCACGGTGCATTTATATTTCTGTCTTTGTATTAGAAATTGTTTGCTTAGCCTTCTGTTCATGGTAGTGCAGATGGTTAGAGGTGATGCTGTGGCTGGTCGAGGTCGTGGTCGTGGACGCGGACGTGGTCGTGGTAGGGGCAGAGTCCCAGTGGTTAGTGAGACCGAGGACCAGAGTGTGACAGCTGAGGATGTTGGCGAGTCACAGGATGTTCCGGGGGATTCCGTGAGTGTGGCAGGAGGGGGCTGTGTTGATGCTCCAACGGCCGGTGATGCTAGGGTCTCGGGTGTGGGAGTCCCAGCGGGTGGAGTCCCTGGTACTGACGTTGCGGCTATGCTAGCACAGGTGTTAGCGCGGTTACCACCAGTGGTACCGGCTCAGGCTCAGGTAGTGCCACTAGTGGTGGCGGAGGAGCAGCAGCTAGTGGTTGCAGATGTGGAAGATCATGGACGTTATTTGTCTATGCTCAAGGAGATGAAGGGTCTGTTCACTGAGAGGTTTTTGGGTGGTACAGATCCTACTGCTGTGGATGCGTGGAGGACGAGTGTGGAACTTAACTTCCATACTCTGAGATGTCCTGAGAAGTTTTGGGTAGACATAGGGGTCTACTATTTGGGTGGTGATGCTGAGTTGTGGTGGAGATCAGTGGCTGCTAGGAGAGTGCAGCGGGAGATGACTTGGGCTGACTTCGTCTTGGAGTTCAACCGCAAGTATTTTCCTAGAGAGGCATTGGATCGGTTGGAGGTGCAGTTCCTTCAGTTGTCTCAGGGGACACGGTCAGTGCGGGAGCTGGATTTAGAGTTCAGTCGACTTCTTTGTTATGGGGGTCGGGCTTTGGAGTCTGAGGAGGCTCAGATCAGGAGGTTTTTGAGGGCTCTACGTGATGATTTGAGAGTTCACTGTAGAGGGCGGAGTTATGCTACACGTGCAGAGTTGGTGGAGACTGCAGCGGAGATTGAGGAGGATATCCGGGCACAGTCAGTGGCGGTAGCTCCAGCAGTTCAGCCTAGTAGGGCTCAGCAGCAGGGTGGTTCGAGCAGGGGTGATAGGTCTGCACAGGGAACCAAGAGGAAGTGGGAGGCTACGCTGACGCAGAGTGGTGCGAGTTGCTTCAAGTGTGGGAGCAAGGATCATAAGATTGCTAGCTGTCCCAAGAGGAGTGCTCCGACGGCAGGGCGTCGAGTATGTCATCATTGCAGGGAGCCAGGGCACATCAGGCCCTTGTGTCCCAAGTTGCAGTCGGCAGCAGTGGCAGCGTTGCAGCTGGTGCAGCCTGGAGGTCAGCAGGTGGCACAGATTGAGCAGGCGCCACGGGTTTACACGACAGCAGAGACTGGTGGAACTAGTGCCGGGGCGATCACAAGTATAATTTCTGGTACTTAAGCTTTGTGAATTTTTAGTAGGATCAGATTTTATGTTTTCCTGTGATAAAGTGGTAGGTTCTCAACACATAAGGTTTGTGTAGGGACCTTGTTGGTGGGCGGGTTTAAGTCCCATGTTATGTTTGATTCTGGAGCTTCTCATAGCTTCATTACTCCAGAGTGTGCAGAGAGTGCGGGGATTAGCGGGGATCCTGGAGAGCGTTCAGGAGTTGTCAGAGTTGCGGGAGGTGAGTTCCTATTGGACGAGCTAGAGGAATTGATATTCAGATCGCAGGAGAGTCGTGGCCAGCAGATTTGCTTATCAGTCCAGTGGAGTTATATGATGTTATTCTCGGGATGGATTGGTTGCATCGGCATAGGGTGCATTTGGATTGTCATCGGGGTAGAGTGGAGTTTGAGTGCCCAGGAGGGAAGTTGGTGTTTCAGGGTATTAGACCGACTTCGGGGAGTCTCGTGATCTCAGCCATTCAGGCTGGGAAGATGATCGAGAAGGGCCATGAGGCTTATTTGGTTACTATATCTATGCCAGAGTCAGTGGGGAAGTCTACGGTTAGTGGTATTCCGGTAGTGGAGGAGTTTGAGGATGTGTTTCAGTCTTTGCAGGGATTACCACCATCTCGGTCGGATCCTTTTACCATTGAAGTAGAACCGGGGACGATGCCGTTATCCAAGGCTTCTTACAGAATGGCTCCAGCAGAGATGGAAGAGCTGAAGAAGCAGCTAGAGGATCTGTTGAGTAAGGGATTCATCCGTCCTAGTGTATCACCGTGGGGAGCGCCGGTGTTGTTTGTGAAGAAGAAGGATGGGAGTTTCAGGTTGTGCATTGATTATCGGGGTTTGAACCGGGTCACTGTGAAGAACAAGTACCCTCTTCCTAGGATCGATGAGTTGTTGGATCAGTTGAGGGGTGCTACTTGGTTCTCCAAGGTAGATCTGGCGTCGGGTTATCATCAGATACCGATTGATGAGGCAGATGTGAGGAAGACAGCTTTCAGGACGAGGTATGGGCATTATGAGTTTGTGGTGATGCCTTTCGGGTTGACTAACGCGCCAGCAACGTTTATGAGATTGATGAACAGCGTGTTTTAGGAGTTTCTGGATGTGTCTTTCATCATTTTCATCGACGATATCCTGGCTAATTCTAAGAGTCCTGAGGAGAGCAAGTGCAGTTTTTGGCAGCGTGAGATGGGCTTTCTGGGTCATATTGTGTCTGCAGACGGGGTTTCTGTAGATCCAGAGAAGATTCAGGCTATCAGAGATTGGCCTAGACCACAGAATGCCACAGAGATCAGGAGTTTTCTTGGATTGGCTGGATTCTACGGGAAATTTGTGCAGGGTTTTGCGAGCAGAGCACGTCCTATGACTAAGTTGACAGGGAAAGATGTTCCTTTTGTTTGGTCAGAAGAGTGTGAGGAAGGCTTTGCAAGCCTGAAGGAGATGTTGACTACTGCGCCAGTGTTGGCTTTGCCTGAGCAGGGAGAACCCTATATGGTTTATACAGATGCATCTAGAGGTTGTTTGGGGTGTGTTCTGATGCAGCATGGGAAGGTGATTGCCTACGCTTCGCGGCAGTTGCGGGCGCATGAAGGCAACTATCCTACTCATGATTTGGAGATGGGTGATGTAGTTTTTGCCCTAAAGATTTGGAGATCTTATCTTTATGGTGCAAAGGTACAGGTGTTTACAGATCATAAGAGTCTGAAATATATATTCACTCAGCCTAAGTTGAATTTGAGGCAGAGGCGGTGGATGGAGCTTGTGGCAGATTATGATTGGGAGATAGCCTATCACCCTGGTAAGGCTAACACGGTTGCAGATGCTCTGTGTCGGAAGATGGTAGCTTCGACTCAGGAGCAGAAGATGGAGTCTCTGGTAGGTGAGATCAGTGCTTTGAGCTTGTGTGATGTTTCACAGGAACCATTGAGTTTGGAAGCAGTTGATAGAGCAGATATTCTGAGTAGGGTGCGGTTGGCTCAAGAGAAGGATTTGGGGCTGGTGAATGCCTCCAAGGATGTGGATTCAGAGTATCAGGTTTCAGATAATGGTACTATCTTGGTGCATGGTCGGGTTTGTGTGCCCAAGGATGAGGAGTTGAGGCAGGAGATCCTGAGAGAGGCTCATGCGAGCAAGTTATCTATTCATCCAGGAGCGACTAAGATGTACCGTGACCTCAAGAGGTACTATCATTGGGTCGGGATGAAGAAGGATGTGGCTAGCTGGCTTTCAAGGTGTGATGTGTGTCAGCTAGTGAAGGCTGAGCATCAGGTTCCTGGCGGTTTACTGAAGAGTCTACCCATTTCTGAGTGGAAGTGGGATATGATCACTATGGATTTTTGTGGTAGGATTGCCAGTGTCACGGACTTTTGATGCTATTTGGGTCATTGTAGACCGGTTGACTAAGTCAGCACATTTTCTGGCCATTAAGAAGACTGATGGAGCAGCGGTCTTGGCTAAAAAGTATGTGAGAGAGATAGTCAGATTGCATGGGGTGCCAACGAGCATTGTGTCTGATAGGGATTCTAAGTTCACTTCGATGTTCTGGAAGGCATTTCAGGCAGAGATGGGCACTAAGGTGCATATGAGTACATCTTATCATCCCCAGACTGATGGAGAGTCAGAGAGGACGATACAGATGCTTGAGGATTTGCTGAGGATGTGTGTGTTGGATTGGGGTGGCCATTGGGCAGATCACCTGAACCTAGTAGAGTTTGCTTACAACAACAGTTATCAGGCAAGTATTAAGGTGGCTCCTTATGAGGCTTTGTATGGGAGACCATGTCGTACACCATTATGCTGGACTCAGGTGGGGGAGAGGAGCATGTTTGGTGCTAGTTTTGTTCAGGAGACCTCAGAGAAGATTCGGGTTCTCAAGCTGAACATGAAGGAGGCTCAAGATAGGCAAAGGAGTTATGCTGATAAGAGGAGGAGAGATCTTGAGTTTCAGGTAGGAGACAGAGTGTACCTCAAGATGGCCATGTTGCGGGGTCCGAACAGGTCATTGTCAGAGACTAAGTTGAGTCCGAGGTATATGGGTCCATTCAGAGTGATTGAGCGGGTTGGACCAGTGGCATATAGACTGGAGTTACCTGAGGTTATATGTGCATTCCATTAGGTTTTCCATGTGTCTATGTTGCGGAATTTTCTCCGTGAGGGGGAGCAGGTGTTGGCTAATATTCCTGAGGATCTTCAGCCGAACATGACAGTGGAGGCGAGACCAGTGAGGGTTCTCGAGAGGAGGATCAAGGAACTTCGGAAGAAGAAGATTCCTTTGAAGAGAGTCCTGTGGGACTGTGATGGTGTTGAGGAGCAGACTTGGGAGCCTGAGGCAAAGATGAAGGCAAGGTTTAAGAAGTGGTATGAGAAGCAAGCCGCGACTTGAACTTGTCTAGCTTGGTCCCACATGTAATCCGTGGCTGGAGCGGGAATGGAGTATTCCAGCCCATCTCTCTTGTTTACTCGGTCGCTTGGGATGGTTGGTTGTGCGACTCAGTAACAAGATGAGGTGGTGCTCGGGGTACAAAGTTTCCGTAAGGCGGGGTTTGTTGGAGGAAAGTTTCCTGAAATAGCAGTTTCCAAAAGTGGGAAGTTTCTAAAAATGGAAAGTGCTAAATATGGAAAGTTTTACGGAAGTTGGAATTTATCTATTTTAGCGGTGGAGAGCCTTGGAGGGGCTTGTGTGGCCTTAGTGGCGGACTTTTGAGTCAGTGTGCTCATGTGTGGCAGTATTCTTTTGTTATTGAGTGGCCTTTGTGGCAGTATTCTTTTGTCATTGTGTGGCCTTTGTGGCAGGCTGTTTAGCCAGAGTGCCTGTGTAGGCGGTCCTTCGGGACAGAAGGTCCTTCCGGACTGATGGTCCTTCGGGATAGACGGTCCTTCCGGACAGATGGTCCTTCGGGACAGACGGTCCTTCCGGACGGTCCTTCGGGACAGACGGTCCTTCGGGACAAATGGTCCTTTGGGACAGATGGCCTTGGTGGCGGTCCTCTTTAGGACATTTTGTTTGGCCTTGGTGGCGGCCCTTGTGGCATGTATTTGATCCTTATGTGGTCATGAGGTATTCCAGTGAGGGGATATGTGGTTGGTGGGACATTGAGATGTTTTACGCGAGCCACGGGAAGGAAACCTGGATAGGGGTAGGACTCAGACGTGTTCAGAATTGTTTGCTCGCGGCTCTTGGAGGAACTAGGTTCTCCTAGTACTGCCATATTCAGAGACTTTGTGGCTTGGGAGTATGGTTGGTATATCGACTTTTGACGACGGTCCGTAGGCGCGCTGTAGGGTGACGACCCGAGAGACGAGTTTGGATTTTTCCTTATATATTATGGCATGCGGGTTTCGGCCCGATGAGGAGCCAACATTTGGCATGCAGACTTAGGTCTTATGAGGAGCCAATAAGAACTCAAGGTCTAGGCCTATGAGTAAAGGAAAGTCCAAAAGTCGAGAGCAAATGACGCTTGGAGCGTGAGTCTATCGCCTAGAGGTGACCTTCTATAAGATCGGTCGGAGTAGTGCGGGCTGTGGAGGCGGTTGCACGGGAGTCCTTGGCTGATGGTTGTTCGAGATTCGAGGACGAATCTAGTTTGGTGGGGGAGAATTGTAACATCCGTGAACCAAAATCCCGGTTTGGGAGTTGCATCGGTCAATGCAAGGTTGAGTCTCTGCGTTTTGATTTAAGTCAAACACTACGTTTTGGGTAAAGGAAACCCTTAAGTCGTTTTTGTCTCATTAGTCGTGGGAAGCCATTTTTGAGAGAAACGAAAGGAGAGAAAAAGTTATTGAGAGTTCTTGGTGATTTCTTGGAGTTTTGGAGGCGTTTCTGTAGAGATCTGAGGCTTAGGACGTTGTAGGAGCTTCCTAGGAGCGTGTTCTTGGTTGTTTGAGGTTCAGATTCTTCTGTGGCAAACGTAAGTGCATGACCATGGCTTATCTAAGCTAGAGATCTCTCTGATTTGCTTGTTATGTGTTGTTAGGCTGGTTAGATTGTTATTTGGGACGTTAGAAAGCTTTCTTGTGGCTTGGGATCGAGTTTCGTGGTTGCCGAACGAAGATCCGGCGAGAAGCTTTGGAGGAAAACGATGATCGGCAATGCATCGGTCGATGCACTTTGTGCGTCGATCAATGCAGATGCGAGGACAGCGCGTAAACTCTAGGGTTTTCGTGTTATGTCGATCATGCGTCGGTCAATGCATATCTTGCATCGGTCGATGCAAGTTAACGTTGCATCGGTCGACGCAGATCTTGCGTCGGTCGGCGCAACCTCCATCTGGTGTCGGTCGATGCATGTTGGTATCGGTCGATGCAGAGTCCTAGTTTGTTATTGTTGATTGTTGAATGTTGTTTGATGGTTAGAGATGTCTCTATTGCTTGTGTGTATAGCCCAGTAGATGGGAGGATTGCCATACTGAGTGTTTATAAAATACTCATGCATTGCAATATGTGTTTGTGGTGCAGGTAAAGGCAAAGTGTGATCGTGGAATCAAGGCAATGAAGAGGAGGATGTTCTAGGGACTCGGTTTGATGTTGTCTGGCTTGCTAGGTTGCTAGAGTTGAGTCATTAGAACATTGCTAGGTTGCTGGTTCTATGATTTCTGCTATTTGGTTATTGGATATTGTTGATGTTTAGATTATTGGTTATTATTGGATTATTATTTGGATATTGATTGGTATTGGTTATTCCGCTGTTGGTTGTGATTGTGGTTAGGTGGCTAGTGGATATGGGACCACTAGTTGTAGTTTATTTATTATATTATATTATTATTTATTATTTACTATTTTTTTTTAAAAAAAACTCGGTCGTTTCAGTTAAACACGAAAACATAACAAACTGATCTACATATATATCATGAGATGTTTCATTTTATGTTGGCTTTTTTAAGTGACTCCTCTCATACAATTATCAAATTGTATGGACTAATTAGTATCCGACTGTGACAAATACAACACATCTCATCCTTTCCATCCATAAGACCTTAAGGTTACTGTTCATCATTAAAATGCTAGCTTCTACATGCATGATGCATCCTGAAGAATTTGTTTTCCGTATTCTTCAGAAGTTATTATTATTATGATGCCATTTTAAAATATTCGTAGGAGAAAGGAGGTTAAGATTTTATGTTATTGGAAAACAAACTCTTAAGGATGACCACAAAATATGTTTAAGAAACAATGAAGAAAAAATAACAAAAACAATACGGGTGTAAAAGGATGGACTGATGGTCCACAAACAAGTTCCATATCTTTTATGTGTGAACGCATTGTTGAGGTCAACTTTAGAAGAACTAGATTTGTTAGAAATTGAAACAAAACTACTATTTGTTTACAATACATGTTAGTTCGAAGATTGTATGTCGTCTCTCAAGTATGACTATAATTTATTAGCGTTTAGACATTTCAAATATGAGTTACACCATATGTAAATGGTTTTCGTATGTGCCAAGTATTCAAATGTGCTATTTGTAGTACTTTAAATTAGCAATAACTAACTTTAAAGAAATATTGTTACCTATCGGTCTTTGAAGAACTTTCTTTATTCAATCAAGACAATCAGAAAAAATTCATCAAATATAACATCAAGAGACATGATATTTGCGTGTCTCAACTCTTAAGAGACCATTTCTTTGACTTTAATTTGATTCTGATTTTATCTTTTGAGAGTTAAACATGAAAACATAACAAACTAATCTACATATATATCTTGAGATGTTTCATTTTATGTTGGCTTCTTTAAGTGACTCCTCTCATACGATTATCAAATTGTATGGACTAAATAGTATCCGACTGTGACAAATACAGCACATCTCATCCTTTCCATCCATAAGACCTTAAGGTTAACGTTAATCATTAAAATGCTAGCTTCTAGATGCATGACGCATGATGCATCCTTAAGAATTTATTTTCAGTATTCTTCTGAAGTTATTATTATTATGATGCCATTTCAAAATATTCGTAGGAGAAAGGAGGTTAAGAGTTTATGTTATTGGAAAACAAACTCTTAAGGATGACCACAAAATACGTTTAAGAAACAATGAAGAGAAAATAACAAAAAACAATACGGGTGTAAAAGGATGGACTGATGGTCCACAAACAAGTTCCATATCTTTTATGTGTGAACGCATTGTTAAGGTCAACTTTACTAGAACTAGATTTGTCAGAAATTGAAACAGAACTAATATTTGTTTACAATACATGTTAGTTCGAAAATTGTATGTCGGCTCTCAAGTATGATTATAATTTATTAGCGTTTAGACATTTCAAAGACGAGTTACACCATATGTGAATGGTTTTCGCATGTGCCAAGTATTCAAATGTACTATTTGTAGTACTTTAAATTAGCAATAACTAACTTTAAAGAAATGTTGTTACCTAGCGGTCTTTGAATAACTTTTGTTACTCAATCAAGACAGTCAGAAAAAATTCATTAAATATAACATCAAGAGACATGTTATTTGCGTGTCTCAACTCTTAAGAGACCATTTCTTTGACTTTAATTTGATTCCAATTTAATCTTTTGAGAGTTAAACACAAAAACATAACAAACTGATCTACATATATATCTTGAGATGTTTCATTTTATGTTGGCTTCTTTAAGTGACTCCTCTCATACGATTATCAAATTGTATGGACTAAATATATCCGACTGTGACAAATACAGCACATCTCATCCTTTCCATCCATAAGACCTTAAGGTTAACGTTAATCATTAAAATGCTAGCTTCTACATACATGATGCATCCTTAAGAGTTTGTTTTACTTATTCTTTTGAAGTTATTATTATTATGATGCCATTTTAAAATATTCGTAGGAGAAAAGAGGTTAAGAGTTTATGTTATTGGAAAATAAACTCTTAAGGATGACCACAAAATATGTTTAAGAAACAATAAAGAGAAAATAACAAAAAACAATACAGGTGTAAAAGGATGGATTGATGGTCCACAAAAAAGTTCCATATCTTTTCTATTTGAACGCATTATTAAGGTCAACTTTACTAGAACTAGATTTGTTAGAAATTGAATCAGAACTACTATTTGTTTACAATACATGTTAGTTCGACGATTGTATGTCGCCTCTCAAGTAGGATTATAATTTATTAGCGTTTAGACATTTCAAAGACGAGTTACACCATATGTGAATAGTTTTCGTATGTGCCAAGTATTCAAATGTGCTATTTGTAGTACTTTAAATTAACAATAATCAAATTTAAAGAAACGTTGTTACCTATTGGTCTTTGAAGAACTTTCTTTACTCAATCAAGACAATGAGAAAAAATTCATCAACTATAACATCAATAGACATGATATATGTGCGTGTCTCAACTCTCAAGAAACCATTTCTTTGACTTTAATTTGATTCCGATTTTATCTTTTGAGAGTTAAACACGAAAACATAACAAACTGATCTACATATAAGTCTTGAGATGTTTCATTTTTATGTTGGCTTCTTTAAGTGACTCCTCTCATAAGATTTTCAAATTGTATGGACTAAATAGTATCCGACTGTGACAAATACAGCACTTCTCATCCTTTCCATCCATAAGACCTTAAGGTTAACCTTAATCATGAAAATGCTAGCTTCTACATGCATGATGCATCCTTAAGAGTTTATTTTCCGTATTCTTCCGAAGTTATTATTATTATGATGCCATTTTAAAATATTCGTAGGAGAAAGGAGGTTAAGAGTTTATGTTATTGGAAAACAAACTCTTAAGGATGACCACAAAATATAACAATGAAAAGAAAATAACAAAAAACAATACAGGTGTAAAAGGATGGATTGATGGTCCACAAACAAGTTCCATATCTTTTATGTGTGAAGGCATTATTAAGGTCAACTTTATTAGAATTAGATTTGTTAGAAATTAAATCAGAACTACTACTTGTTTACAATACATGTTAGTTTGAAGATTGACCACAAAATATGTTTAAGAAACAATGAAGATAAAATAACAAAAAACAATACGGGTGTAAAAGGATGGACTGATGGTCTACAAACAATTTCAATTTCTTTTATGTGTGAACGCAATATTAAGGTCAACTTTACTAGAACTAGATTTGTTAGAAATTGAATCAGAACTACTTTTTGTTTACAATACATGTTAGTTCGAAGATTGTATGTCGCGTCTCAAGTTGGATTGTAATTTATTAGCGTTTAGACATTTCAAAGACGAGTTACACCATATGTGAATGGTTTTTGTATGTGCCAAGTATTCGAATGTGCTATTTGTAGTATTTTAAATAAAAATAACAAACTTTAAAGAAACGTTGTTACCTATCGGTCTTTGAAGAACTTTCTTTACTCAATCAAGACAATGAGAAATAATTCATCATATATAACATCAAGAGACATGATATATTTGTGTGTCTCAACTCTCAAGAGACGATTTCTTTGACTTAAATTTGATTCCGATTTTATCTTTTGAGAGTTAAACACGAAAACATAACAAACTGATCTATATAAATATCTTGAGATGTTTCATTTTTATGTTGGCTTCTTTAAGTGACTCCTCTCATACGATTATCAAATTGTATGGACTAAATAGTATCCGACTGTGACAAATACAGCACATCTCATCCTTTCCATCCATAAGACTTTAAGATTAACCTTAATCATGAAAATGCTAGCTTCTACATGCATGATGCATCCTTAAGAGTTTATTTTCCGTATTCTTCAGAAGTTATTATTATTATGATGCCATTTAAAAATATTCGTAGGAGAAAGGAGGTTAAGAGTTTATGTTATTGGAAAACAAACTCTTAAGGATGACCACAAAATATGTTTAAGAAACAATAAAGAGAAAATAACAAAAAACAATACAGGTGTAAAAGGATGGATTGATGGTCCACAAACAAGTTCCATATCTTTTCTGTTTGAACGCATTATTAAGGTCAACTTTACTAGAACTAGATTTGTTAGAAATTGAATCAGAACTACTATTTGTTTACAATACATGTTAGTTCGACGATTGTATGTCGCCTCTCAAGTAGGATTATAATTTATTAGCGTTTAGACATTTCAAAGACGAGTTACACCATATGTGAATAGTTTTCGTATGTGCCAAGTATTCAAATGTGCTATTTGTAGTACTTTAAATTAACAATAATCAAATTTAAAGAAACGTTGTTACCTATTGGTCTTTGAAGAACTTTCTTTACTCAATCAAGACAATGAGAAAAAATTCATCATATATAACATCAAGAGACATGATATATTTGTGTGTCTCAACTCTCAAGAGACCATTTCTTTGACTTTAATTTGATTCCGATTTTATCTTTTGAGAGTTAAACACGAAAACATAACAAACTGATCTATATAAATATCTTGAGATGTTTCATTTTTATGTTGGCTTCTTTAAGTGACTCCTCTCATAAGATTTTCAAATTGTATGGACT
The DNA here is from genome assembly GCA_023657505.1 of Camelina hispida. NCBI lineage: Eukaryota > Viridiplantae > Streptophyta > Magnoliopsida > Brassicales > Brassicaceae > Camelina > Camelina hispida. The sequence goes on along the minus strand of CP094635.1, from coordinate 21,420,780 downwards.
AAATAGTATCCGACTGTGACAAATACAGCACATCTCATCCTTTCCATCCATAAGACCTTAAGGTTAACCTTAATCATGAAAATGCTAGCTTCTACATGCATGATGCATCCTTAAAACTTTATTTTCCGTATTCTTCCGAAGTTATTATTATTATGATGCCATTTTAAAATATTCGTAGGAGAAAGGAGGTTAAGAGTTTATGTTATTGGAAAACAAACTCTTAAGGATGACCACAAAATATGTTTAAGAAACAATGAAAAGAAAATAACAAAAAACAATACAGGTGTAAAAGGATGGATTGATGGTCCACAAACAAGTTCCATATCTTTTATGTGTGAAGGCATTATTAAGGTCAACTTTATTAGAATTAGATTTGTTAGAAATTGAATCAGAACTACTATTTGTTTACAATACATGTTAGTTTGAAGATTGACCACAAAATATGTTTAAGAAACAATGAAGATAAAATAACAAAAAACAATACGGGTGTAAAAGGATGGACTGATGGTCTACAAACAATTTCCATATCTTTTATGTGTGAACGCAATATTAAGGTCAACTTTACTAGAACTAGATTTGTTAGAAATTGAATCAGAACTACTATTTGTTTACAATACATGTTTGTTCGAAGATTGTATGTCGCCTCTCAAGTTGGATTGTAATTTATTAGCATTTAGACATTTCAAAGACGAGTTACACCATATGTGAATGGTTTTTGTATGTGCCAAGTATTCGAATGTGCTATTTGTAGTATTTTAAATAACAATAACAAACTTTAAAGAAACGTTGTTACCTATCGGTCTTTGAAGAACTTTCTTTACTCAATCAAGACAATGAGAAAAAAATCATCATATATAACATCAAGAGACATGATATATTTGCGTGTCTCAACTCTCAAGAGACCATTTCTTTGACTTTAATTTGATTCCGATTTTATCTTTTGAGAGTTAAACACGAAAACATAACAAACTGATCTATATAAATATCTTGAGATGTTTCATTTTTATGTTGGCTTCTTTAAGTGACTCCTCTCATAAGATTTTCAAATTGTATGGACTAAATAGTATCCGACTGTGACAAATACAGCACATCTCATCCTTTTCATCCATAAGACTTAAGGTTAACCTTAATCATGAAAATGCTAGCTTCTACATGCATGATGCATCCTTAAGAGTTTATTTTCCGTATTCTTCCGAAGTTATTATTATTATGATGCCATTTTAAAATATTCGTAGGAGAAAGGAGGTTAAGAGTTTTATGTTATTGGAAAACAAACTCTTAAGGATGACCACAAAATATGTTTAAGAAACAATGAAAAGAAAATAACAAAAAACAATACGGGTGTAAAAGGATGGATTGATGGTCCACAAACAAGTTCCATATCTTTTATGTGTGAAGGCATTATTAAGGTCAACTTTATTAGAATTAGATTTGTTAGAAATTGAATCAGAACTACTATTTGTTTACAATACATGTTAGTTTGAAGATTGACCACAAAATATGTTTAAGAAACAATGAAGATAAAATAACAAAAAACAATACGGGTGTAAAAGGATGGACTGATGGTCTACAAACAATTTCCATATCTTTTATGTGTGAACGCAATATTAAGGTCAACTTTACTAGAACTAGATTTGTTAGAAATTGAATCAGAACTACTATTTGTTTACAATACATGTTTGTTCGAAGATTGTATGTCGCCTCTCAAGTTGGATTGTAATTTATTAGCATTTAGACATTTCAAAGACGAGTTACACCATATGTGAATGGTTTTTGTATGTGCCAAGTATTCGAATGTGCTATTTGTAGTATTTTAAATAACAATAACAAACTTTAAAGAAACATTGTTACCTATCGGTCTTTGAAGAACTTTCTTTACTCAATCAAGACAATGAGAAAAAATTCATCATATATAACATAAAGAGACATGATATATTTGCGTGTCTCAACTCTCAAGAGACCATTTCTTTGACTTTTATTTGATTCCGATTTTATCTTTTGATAGTTAAACACGAAAACATAACAAACTGATCTATATAAATATCTTGAGATGTTTCATTTTTATGTTGGCTTCTTTAAGTGACTCCTCTCATAAGATTTTCAAATTGTATGGACTAAATAGTATCCTACTGTGACAAATACAGCACATCTCATCCTTTCCATCCATAAGAGCTTAAGGTTAACTTTAATCATGAAAATGCTAGCTTCTACATGCATGATGCATCCTTAAGAGTTTGTTTTCCTTATTCTTCGGAAGTTAGTATTATTATGATGCCATTTTAAAATATTCGTAGGAGAAAGGAGGTTAAGAGTTTATGTTATTGGAAAACAAACTCTTAGGGATGACCACAAAATATGTTTAAGAAACAATAAAGAGAAAATAACAAAAAACAATACGGGTGTAAAAAGATGGACTGATGGTCCACAAACAAGTTCCATATCTTTTATGTGTGAACACATTGTTAAGGTCAACTTTACTAGAACTAGATTTTTCAGAAATTGAATCAGAACTACTATTTGCTTACAATATATGTTAGTTCAAAGATTGTATATCGGCTCTTAAGTAGGATTATAATTCATTAGCGTTTAGATATTTCAAAGACGAGTTACACCATATGTGAATAGTTTTCGTATGTGCCTAGTATTCGAATGTGCTATTTGTAGTTCTTTAAATTAGCAATAACTAACTTTAAAGAAACGTTGTTACCTATCTGTCTTTGAAGAACTTTCTTTACTCAATAAGGACAATGAGAAAAAATTCATCAAATATAACATCAAGAGACATGATATATTTGCGTGTCTCAACTCTCAAGAGACCATTTCTTTGACTTTAATTTGATTCCGATTTTATCTTTTGAGAGTTAAACACGAGAACATAACAAACTGATATACATATATATCTTGAGATGTTTCATTTTTATGTTGGCTACTTTAAGTGACTACTCTCATAAGATTTTCAAATTGTATGGACTAAATAATATCCTACTGTGACAAATACAGCACATCTCATCATTTCCATCTATAAGACCTTAAGGTTAAGATTAATCATGAAAATGCTAGCTTCTACATGTGATGTGTGTGGTTTTTCACTTCAAATCTTTTACCTTAAAAAGACCACACAACTGCTGAAAGTGCACAGCTAATCGGTAGTAGTATTTAAGGATCGATCCCAGAGAGAGAGTTGTGGTTCAACGGAATCCAACGAAAGTAAGTAAGGCTAGGACTCAATAAAAAGGGGGTTTTGGTTGTCACGGTTGTAGCGAGCAAATTAAGGTAAATAAAAGCAAGTAAAAATAATGAAACAAGTGTTGGGCATCAAGGGGAATCGCAGGGGTTCAATGATCTATCTATCTAGGAAAGTTTAGGGTTAGTTTGTTTATCTAAAACTCGGACTACGAAACACTAATAAACCGTTAACTTAAAGTTCTCAAGCTAACCGTCTAAGATCACTACACCCCGTAACTCAACTATCGCAGGCTACGACGCATAGATCAAAGCATTTAAAACAGGTTCGATTAACATCTGTGGAATTCCATAGGTTAGGGGTATGTGCTTCCTATGTCTCCCCACACATCTAAGCTAGGTCAAGCACACATGAAAGCTTTTGGCAAAGCACACACACTTTAGATCATAGTTAGTTCATGAGGCCAACTTAAAGCATTAAGTAAAGACTTAGACTTAAAACATAGAATAAACAGAATTTAAATCTAACAAACCCTAAAAATTGCCACCTAAACTAAAATCATCTCCCCCCTTTGATTATCTCTTTAAACCCAACTAGAAAACTACTCAAGCATGTTTAAGGGAATCATCAAAGCAAGGTTTAAACAATTCATAAACATAAAAGAATAAAAAGAGAAAAGGGTTTTAGATATTACTTCAATGATTGTCAAACAAAGTTGTAGGATCTTCTCCCTTAGAAACAAAGTACAAAGCAAATAGAATAGAAAAGAGTTGGTGGATCTCAAAGCTTCAAAGAGAGGGACGAGGGAGAGGTCTGGACGTCGGCTGCTCCTCTGGTCGTGTCTCTTGGCTGCTCTAATGATTGCACACTCTAAACCCTAGGGCTTATAAGAGTATTTATAGGGTTCTGTCTAGATTTAGGGTTTTGCAAGGATAGAAAAGTCTTCTCTTGATAAGTGCATGGCAAGGGCGGCGTAGGAAGCTTCTAGAACGGTGGTGAAGACTTGGACTGGGCCGCCGTGGTGGTCAGTGTTCAGGCCTTCAATAAAAGCCCATGGGCTTGATGGTTCTTCTTAGGTCAGTTTAAAGTACGTCTCGGTAACTCGGGCATAACTTCCGGATGGTTGGATGGATCGACTTGATTCTACTTTGAGGAGAAAGATGACTCTCTCAGCTTTCCATAGACACCAAGTACATCGAAATGTGAGTTCTGGAAATTCTTCAAACGTTGCCCGTTCTGTAAAGCTCTGAATATTTCCTAAAACGTATTATCCTTGCCTTTTGGTCATTTTTGCTATAAAACCTGTAAAACCTTCTTGAAACCTAAAATACTTGATAATAGACATTAAAGCCTTGAAATCATATCAAACTCATCCTAAATGCATACTAAAACTATAGCTAAAATGGATAAAATAATGATGTTATCAATTCCCCCATACTTAGTCTTTGCTTGTTCTCGAGCAAATAATCAAACTAAATCATGGAAAAGAGGTTTTGAAAATACTGGGAATTCACTTATGTTTGGGGATATTGTCTTTGCACTCTTCTTCGCCTTGACATTAGGAACTTCCATTTGTTATCCACCATGAGAGTCATCAACTCTCCTTGATCCCACAATTCTTAGAGTTTCCAGAATCTCCATTGTCATCTCTTTACATAAATTTAAGCAATAATAAAAAGTGAAATCTTACCATGGAAAAATCGATCAATGGCTTGCAGACTCTTTTCAAGCCAAGGCTTTCTTCATATGATTCCTTTCCTCTCCCTTTTCTTACTTCTTTTTTTTTTTTCTTTTTTTTTTTAATCAAAGGTGTAGGGAATACTGGGGTCATCAGTAATTTACCTATCCCTCGATTCCAAGCTTTTTGTGATCATTTGACTCAAGAGTAGAATAATGAGGTCAAAGGTAATTTACCTACCTCTCTAAACTGATCAGAATCATCTCATCTTTTATTCTCTCTTTTTTTTTTTCTTTTTTTTTAGGGTATTGAAGGGAAGAGAGAGAGGGGAACATACTTTTGAAGAAGTGCAATGTCTTGTGTGGCTTGAATGTAGAGATCTAGTCCAATGTATACCAATTCCCAGGGCTTGAAAATTAAGTCCGGTTTAGGTCCTATAAAAGTTAGAGACAACCTTAGATCATCTGAATATCCATCGAATAGGGACTTGCGGGATTGTTGAGTCGGCTCACAGTCTTTCGAAACTTTGGTTCTGTTGTCAAGCATAATCAAGAGTCGTAAGAGTGTTAATCCAAATCAAATAAACCTTTAGAATAAGATCATAATCCCCTACTAGTTTTGACTCAATAAAAAAAAAATATGACTCGATAAAATGTCAAAATTATTGATGTAAAAAGTGGAAAAAGGTTTCAAGTCAACAAAATAGAAAGTAGCATTAGAATAGGATGAACATCCTTCCCCCCAGACTTAAATCACACCGTCCTCGGTGGGAAAAAAGAAAGAGATGAGGATTAAAAATCGTAAGGAAAAGTGTAGGGTTTAAGAACAATGTCACCTTGATGGAATGAAGTGTGTTGACTCTTAGACGTTTTATGGTTGCCCAAAAAATTGTCTTAGAGTTCGGCTGTGATATGAAAGTGTGGGGACTAACCATGTGTACTTCCTTTGGTTGCTTGACATCGAGTTTGAACTAGGCTAATTTCAATCGAATTCTGTTTGATAAATCTCTAAATGCATCCTCCTTGAAACAAAAACTTAAAACCATCAATAACAATGAGAAAATAAAAATAACAAATGCATACCTATGTCTCGCGGTACACGGGTGAACGGACGCGGACATAAGCAGCAGGTGCGGTCACAAACATTAGCAGCTAACGTTGGACGTGGTACAGGGTACATAAGGATTTTGATGATCCGTCGCCTTCGGCTTGCATCGGTCACATTGAACATGGCCGGTCAGTAGGTGGTGCTTGCCACTAGTCATGTGGTGCATAACCAATCCATGGGGACTTCTTCCTTCTTTTTGGCTTTTCTATATTTTTTTTTGTGTTTTTTTTTTTTCTTATAAACCTGAAACTAAAATACAAAAATATCAATAGTAAAAAAAAATAAATCCTAAAAATAATTACTTACTAGCTTGGGTTGCCTCCTAAGAAGCGCACTTGTTTAACATTGTTGGCTCGACTTTGGTTGCTTTCTCAAGCAGGGTGAGGAGAGTGAGTTTTCCTAAGACAAGCTCTCTTGGATCTTCCTCCATCAAAGGCATCAGGTGGCTCTCTAGCATAATCTTCTTCTCTACTACACCTCCGAGTTGGTGGGTTGAATGGTTTAGCCTCATAGAAAATGTCTCCATTGATGTTGGTGAGAGTCATTCTTCGGTTAGTCCAGTCCATGACGGCTCCAGCTGTGGCTAGGAATGCTCGTCCAAGGATAAGTTGTGTAAACCTCCCTTTCTGAGCATTGATGACTTGAAAGTCAGTTGGAACATTGCAGATTCCAACTCTCACATGAATGTCTCGGACCAATCCTTTGGGCATTGTGAATGAGGAGTTGGCGAGTCCTATGCGTATGTCCGAGGGTTGTAAGTGTCTCAAGCCAATCTTCCTTGCAGCATCGGTTGACAAGCTTTGACATCTTTGTTGAACTTCTCCAAGTCTTCCTCGCTAATGCGTCTTCTACGCCATAGTTTTTGAGTCTCGGCTGGTGCGTCTGGATAGAGGGATAGTCTTGCCTCTCTAAAGTGATCCTCCACATGCTCTTCGGTAATATAGCTCTCCATGAAAAAACGCTTCAATGGGAACTTGCTCCATGCTTCTTCGAATGAGATGTGAGGTGGAATAGCTTTCATCAAAGTCTTAAACTTGTCTCTTGGGGGCTCATCTCATCTAGAGACAGTTTGAATCTCTCCAAACTCGGCGGTTTGGTGTTCATCTCCTTCTCCTATGATCGGCTCAGCTTCTGGTTCTTCTTGTTGAGGGCTAGCAAGATCGGATCCATCATCTCCAATGGACTCATCCTCATAATCGGTTTCATACTCCTCTTCTTCTTCAGCGACTTCTTCTTCTCCTAGACCTTCAAGGTTTCGTGGTGGTGAGGCTTCAAGAGTTGTTACAGCAAAACAATCGTTGGTAAGGATTGAAACTTCTTCTTCTTGAGATATCTCTTGCAAATCGGGTTTAGAACTCATGGTCTCCATCAAAACTTGTGGCTTTTCTGTTTTTTTTTTTTTTTTTTTTTTTTTCTATAAACCTGAAACTAAAATGCAAAAATATCAATAGTAAAAGAAAATAAATCCTAAAAATAATTACTTACTAGCTTGGGTTGCCTCCCAAGAAGCGCACTTGTTTAACGTCGTTGGCTCGACTTTGGTTGCTTTCTCAAGCAGGGTGAGGGTAGATGGATCGACTTGATTCCACTTCGAGGAGAAAGATGATTCTCTCAGCTTTCCATAGACACCAAGTACGTCGAAATGTGAGTTCTGGAAGTTCTTCAAACGTTGCCCGTTCTGTAAAGCTCTGAATCTTTCCTAAAACGTATTTTCCTTGCCTTTTGGTCATTTTTGCTATAAAACCTGTTAAACCTTCTCGAAACCTAAAATACTTGATAATAGACATTTAAGCCTTGAAATCATATCAAACTCATCCTAAATGCATACTAAAACTATAGCTAAAATGGGTAAAATAATGATATTATCAACATGCATGATGCATCCTTAAGAGTTTGTTTTCCTTATTCTTCCGAAGTTAGTATTATTATGATGCCATTATAAAATATTCGTAGGAGAAAGGAGATTATTTTAAAACATTCGTTCCATATCTTTTATATGTGAACGCATTGTTAAGGTCAACTTGACTAGAACTAGATTTTTCATAAATTGAATCAGAACTACTATTTGTTTACAATATATGTTAGTTCGAAGATTGTATGTCGGCTCTTAAGTAGGATTATAATTTATTAGCGTTTAGATATTTCAAAGACGAGTTACACCATATGTGAATGGTTTTCGTATGTGCCAAGTATTCAAATGTGCTATTTGTAGTACTTTAAATTAGCAATAACTAACTTTAAAGAAACGTTGTTACCTATCGGTCTTTGAAGAACTTTCTTTACTCAATCAAGACAATGAGAAAAAATTCATCAAATATAACATCAAGAGACATGATATATTTGCGTGTCTCAACTCTCAAGAGACTATTTCTTTGACTTTAATTTGATTCCGATTTTATCTTTTGAGAGTTAAACACGAAAACATAACAAACTGATCTACATATATATCTTGAGATGTTTCAATTTTATGTTGGCTTCTTTAAGTGACTACTCTCATAAGATTTTCAAATTGCATGGACTAAATAGTATCTGACTGTGACAAATACAACACATCTCATCCTTTCCATCCATAAGACCTTAAGGTTAACGTTAATCATGAAAATGCTAGCATCTACATGCATGATGTATGCTTTGTTTAGAAATCTAATTTTATTTCTGATGCTCTATTTAATTTGTTTAGATATATGGGGCTGGGGTAATGGAGAATTTATTAAGTACAGGATAGGATAAGACGTTTTGTTTTCCTTCGGTTAACCGTTTGGTTCAACCGAACCGAAATAACCGAGAACCAAGCACTTCACCCTCCTCTTTAATAAAAAAAGAACATTGGGTGTTAAGAAGCCTTGGGTGACTGACTGATGTTGTGATATTGTTACTCGATTGAATGTCAATCTTCCCTTAATCAACATTATCCCAATCTTCACATCTTCTTATTGTTTTGCTAGTTTCCTAGGTGTAGATGCTAAAAACCACAATTCAATTCGATACTTGATTAAAAAGATCTGGGACAGACTTTCGGTAGAAATCGATAAGAACATTGAAAGAACGAAAAACTGGATTTATTTTTCTTTACTTTCTGTGTTTTATGCGAGTTAGATTACAATGCCCTATTCTCGAACTAGGACGAGGTATTTATACTAGCAAAACCTAATGCCAATCCCCGAATCTCCTACGGCGATCTTGCCTCGCCCTTCCATGATCCTCTCAACTAATCCCGAAATCTCCTGCTTCGCTTGACTCGACGTCCCTCTCAGTCAAACTTCCCTTCCTGGGCCTGTCGAACGCCCACCATTTCTGTTCAAGATCCACTACTAAATGGGCTTTTCCTGTGAACCCTAGATCGGCGAAACCCAACACCAACAATTGCCCCCCCCCCCAACCTTTTAACTTTGCCACTAAGAATATCCGAAGAATATTTCAACGTTTCGATTTTGCGATCTATCTCAGGGAGAACACGCCTAATCCTAGTTTCCGATATTCGTGATGATTACCCTCTCTCTCCCTGAGATCCAACGCTGGATACGAACATTCTAGACAACTTAGATAAATAGAGAGAGATTCGTGGGATCCCAAAAACCGAAGCAATTATGACTTATAAGTCATTAACAATACGTCTCATCATAACCGTGCACTTCATCCACTACATAGAGAAAAGTTTTCCTTTTCCCCTCATTCTTAAATTTCTTATGGTTTTTCGAACTTCTCGTCTTTTATTTTCTTCCGAAATCTTCTTCCGTCAAAACTAGTCATGACAAAGCTTGAGCTTTGGGGGTATCACATCCGTACGATTACTTGCGAGAAACACCTCATCAATCTTCGTCATAAGTTTGGTGTGCCTCCCGACGTGGAGATGATACTCTCCCCCGACAATACATATACTCCGGAGACCGTCCCTACGGGCTACTGCTGCGCGTATATGATCTATTTTGAGAGATGCGGGCTCGTCATCCCCATCCTTAACATTATCTTACTGATTCTACGGCGTCTCCGGATGGCGTTTCCCTAGATGTGCCCGAAGAGAAGAGGCTTGTCCTTGGTGTCGATGACATTCTCTGGTTGTGCCAAGTCAAGCACAACTCGGGATTCCAAGGGACATTTTACATGTCCTGCCGACAGGACCTGAGAAATCCTAGAGGCAATTCCTTGAAAAGATGATCGACGGAGGGAGAAGTATTTTTACTTCTATATCTCTCCCGCCTCAGTGGGAGATTTCAACTTTGAACAGCTTTCGACCCAATGAGCCGTATGCGTGGGTTAGGACGACCCCCAACCACTTCTATTATTTTTTAGATTTGCTCATGTCCAAATGCAATGTTTCTTCGAATTTCCAAACTAAACCTTGTAGCTTTGAATTTTCAGATTCCGGAGACCACCCCTTGACTCCAGCGGACCATAGTTTGACGAAAAGACTACGGGACGGACCGGTCGAGTGGAGCACTTTCTCTCGAGCTTGAATTGTAACAGCCCTCAATATCCCCATTGTACCAGCTGTTCTCGCTCCACTTCTGAAACCGGTCCAGCCGATCCAGCCCGAGGTTCTGAATCCGTCTGCTTTGCCCCAGAGTATAAACGCTGACCACTCGACTGCCCCCGCAGGTAACAGACGGTCAACAGAACTAAACCTTTGTGGCTGTTTGTGGTATTTTTTTTTGTTTTTTTTTGGTTATATATTTTTTGTTTGACACATCCTATTCCTCTGAGCAGCCAACCCGGTTCAACCCTGTCTATCTAGCTCATCTTCAACCTCCACTTTTTTGTTTGTCATGGCCACAAAGCCCACACTTCGCGAAGTCAGGGAGCAAACGCCGACCTCATGCCCCTTGCAAGCTGGTGATGTCAATGCTGCCATGACCTCTTCCCTGCGAGCCGTCTAAGCTACTTCGGCCCAAGCCCTAAGTGAGGAGGTTAACCATGCGTTTGTAACGCCGGCTGGACACTCAGACCCGGGGAGGGAGATAATGCGTGCGAACTTCCTCCTCCTCATAAGCGAGCTTGGACGGATGTCCCGCGATCCGATGAGGACAAGAGTCGCAACAGCCAGGGAAACCAATGTTGTGAAGGTTATTCGACGGGACAATGATATAACCTGCCTGCCAAGGATCAGACCCCCTCCGGAAACAGGTCTTCGAGTCGGTCGTTCCATTGGAAATTCTCCCATTCTTGTGACTCTCCAACCGTTGAGGACCACCTTGGAATAGCTACCCTGTTCTAGCATCTGAAAACCGCCAGGTGCCAAGTTTTGCTGGTAAAAGACCTCGCTAAGCGCGAAACCTGCATTAAAGCAATGGCATCTAAGGCAATGGTGAGCATATTTCTGGACCTAGTCCAACATTCTTAACTTGGAGTACGTTTTTATTTTTATGTCTATTTACTCTATGTACTTATTCATCAGAGGCTATAGCTGGTCAGAACAATTTTGGTTGCTCTTTACAAAAACGACTAAGGGATGTCCCCCAGGCTGCTGAGCTGGACAATACAAAGAGGGTGGTACACGAGCTGACGATGGCACTGAAGGCTGCACAGGAGAGGGGGCCCAAAGCGGCCAAGAAGGCAGCTGTTCTCGAACGAGAGGCTGCCTCCTTCGACGCTGCTTGGGGCAAGCTCACCACGGTCGAGGCGGAACTAGCTTCTGCCAAAGCCACCAACGCTAAGGTTTTTGAGGACCAAGCTCTTCTCTCTCAGGAGCACAAGCGGCTGACTAAGGGAGCAAAGAGGTTACACTCCCAAACAATTCAGAGGGCAGTTTTCGATGCTAAAGTTGGGCTGGTGCATGACTATCGTGTGGTCCTAAACTCCATCAAGGATAAGTAGGAGAAGAAGAAGAAGAAGGCGGAGGTCGAGGGTGATCTGGCGGAGATTGAGTCTTACTATCTCTTGATAAAGCAAATCAGAAAAGGAAGGACCATCGTTGAGGAAGAGCTCCGCATCCTCAAGACTCAAAAGGTTGTACTCGAGGTTTGGTGGGAAAACTTGACCTTCCTTAGACCTCGGAGGATTCAGTTGCTCTGATGGAGGTCAATTATCGCACAGGGGTCCCACATGTTCTGAATGAACACGAGAGCAACACCGGCGGGGTAGCAGACTTGGCGGCTGGAGAAGGAGATGGGGATAACTGAGCATTGCTTCTTTGGTTTGCGTGGGAGGATTTTAATCCATAGACCTTGTTTGTTTGCCAGGTAAGGCTTTTAAATCCTTTTTAACTCCTATTTTCCTTACATCGAGAGTTTTATTTAACTTCACACTTCTCGCGTGTTAAATCCATTTGCTTTGCTTAGGGGGGGGAGACTGGGAGTGAGAAACTCGTCTGGTTCCTCGTTTGTTTCTTAATCAAGCCTAATGCAAAGTCGTCAGGTTAGTGGACTTGCTTGTCATGGAGCAAATCGTGGGAAATAGTTAGCAAGTAGCGAAGTGTTATTTGCTTCACATGAGGTCGCCCGATGCTTCCTGATAGGTCGAAAGATATTCAAGAAGACGAGGTAGTGTCGGAGTTAGTTAGCAAAATTACATTAAATCCGCGTTAGGTCTCTTGAAGACTTCCTATTAGGAGCTCGCGGGGTCAGGATGTATAATCAAAGTTGAGACAGAACCCTTTTTATTGATTTAAATACGAGAGTTTGTGTTTATTGATGAAAGCTGAAGAGTTAAATAGATTTGCACAAGGTACAGTTACGGAAAGGAGTTGATTAGCGTCGTGGCTGCGCTTGGGGAACTGAGCTGCCTACGCACCCTGTAAAGGGATCAAGCCTTTTCGTAGTTTGATTGTTTTTTATACTTACTCGAAGTATTTCTTTAATTTCATAATGTTACAAGGTCGGAGCTTGGGTTTTCCATTACTCTTATATTCGAGGCGATATACTCCGTTGCGGACAACTTCGGTAATTTGATAGGGTCCTTCCCATTTGTTTCCCATTTTTCCGGCGTTCCTTTCTTTCTTGTGATCGAACACTCTGCGGAGTACCTGCTCTCTGACGGCGAAACTGCGAGGGCAAACCTTGGAATTATAGAATATTGCTACAGCCTTCTGGTAGTTTTGAGCTTGCACAAGGGCCTGCTCTCTTCTTTCGTCAATAATATCGAGGTTGTCACGAAGTGCCTCGGCGGACACTTCCTACCGATATTTCTGCTGGGATTATGGCTTCAATGCCGTAGGCTAAAGAGAACGGAATTTCTCCAGTAGAACCATGGGGTGTATTTCGGGTGGCCTATAGGACACCGAGAGGTTGTGCGTTCCAGTCGGACATTGCTGCGCCAAAGCGTCCTTTGAGACTATGTAGGATTAGCTTGTTGGCGGCTTTGGCTTGTCCGTTACCGCGGGCTAGTTAATCATGGGTGCGTGCCGTTGGCACATATTCCAGTCTGCGAGCATGGTTGGCCAAAAATATCCCTGTCGTTTTACACTGAGGGCTAATGACCGTCCTCCGGAATGATTGCCACAGGGGCCTTCATGAGCGTCGGTCATAATGCTTTGTGTTTTCTCTCCGTGGACGGACCTCAGGTACGGACCATATATGCATTGTTTATATAATTCTTCGCCAATTATGCAGAACCTCGCGCTATGTGCTTTTAGCTTGCGTACTTGCCACCGATCCTCAGGGACTGTGCCGTTTGTGAAGTAATCGCGGATCGTGGTCCGCTATTCTAAGCTGGGTTCTAGATCGGGCTCGTTTTCAGAGTCGTGTTCCTCCAGAAGCTCATCATCTTGGATGGGTTCCTCTTCGCCAGGGCGGGTTCTAGCCTCGACCTGGTGAACGCTTTGTCCTTTCATGGGAATGGCGATACTAGGTTCGTCGATCCCCTCCACAGGTTTGACTCGCTTGACAGCGGGGTCCGAGGTTGTGGTGAGCAACGAGAGGGAGTCAGCGGCATAATTGTCTCCTCGTGGGATTTTGGTGAGTTTGAAAGAAGAGAACTGCTCTACCAACGACTATACGATCCGGAGGTAGGCGATTATCCATTCGTTGTTCGTGTCAAACTGGCTGGTGACACGCTGCAACTTGCTATACACTACAAGCTCCTTGACCCCCACCCCCAACGCTAGTTGGAGGCTGGCTATTAGGGTTTCGTACTCGGCTTCGTTATTTGAAGCCATGAAACCGAGCCAGAAAGATTGTTTATTATTTTGTTAGTGGGAGATACGAGTCGTATTCCAATCCCATATCCTTTTCTGGAGGATGCTCCGTCTGCGTATAACGATAATTTCTTGGTGCAATTAAGTGCTCAATCATCATTTGCGACAAGCTCGATTACAAAATCGGCAAGGACCTGTGCTTTGGCGCAGGTTCTAGGTCGTTATATGATGTCGTATTTGCTTAGATTTATGGTCCACTTCACCAGTTTGTCGGATTGTCTAGGGCTATGGAGTATCGAATGGATTGATTGGGAAGTCATCACCACGATTGTGTGCGATTGGAAGTATGGTCGTAACTTGCAAGCTGACAGTACGACTGCTAAGGCTAATTTTTTCATGGCAGGATATCGCATTTCGGCGTCAATTAGGGTTTTACTAACGTAGTAGATACGCTTTTGATCTCCTTCCTGCTCTCGCACTAGCACTCCGCTCACTGTGGATGCTAAGATTGCGATGTAAAGGAGAAGGTGTTCCCCCTCGACCAGTTTGGACAGGACGGGGGCTCGGTTATGATACCATTCGAACTCTTGGAATGCTTCTTCGCATTTATGATTCCGTTCCAACTTTTTGTTAGCCTTTAACATTTGATAGAACGGAACGCAACGATTTGTGGATTGGCCGATGAAGAGATTCAGGGCGGCTATCCTCCCTGTAAGCCTTTGTACTTCTTGGGTGGTTTTTGGGGAGGGCATTTTGAGGAATGTTGCAATTTGCTTAGGATTTGCCTCAATCCCTCGTTCTGTGACTTGGTATCCCAAAAGTTCGCAGGACGCGACTCCAAATGTGCATTTGGTCAAGTTGAGTTTCATCCCGTACTAGTTTAATATCTTGAAGCACTCTTTCAGCTGGGGGACATGGTCCTGTTCGCTCATCGACTTGACAAGCATGTCGTCGACATAAACTTCCATTGTTATGAAAGCTTTCATCGATCTTGGTCGACGGGACATATTAGGATCTGGTTATACCTAGAGAAGACATCCATAAAGGACAGGATCTCATGGCCGGACGAGCCGATCGATATGAGGGAGAGGGTAATTGTCATTTGGGCAGGTCTTATTAGGGTCCCGTTTTTCTTTCTGACCACGAAGGGGTTGGCCAGCCATTCGGCGTAGTCAACCTCCTAGATTGATCCAATTTTCAACAACCAATCCACATTACGTTACGTTAATGTCGATACCTTTCATGTCCGATGAGGACCATGCAAAGGTGTTTCAAGAACTGGACCAACTCGTTTTTTTTGTTGAGGTTCAGGTCGGGTCCTAGTCTGATGCACCGATCCAGGTAGCCTTCTACAATGGACACTTGATCAACCACGGTCATGGGCGGGTTTCGAACGATGTGGTCTTTTTGACCCAGGAGCTTGCGAGCTTCGAGCTTGTTGTTGATCATTAATTGCTATTGAGTCAATCAAGTTGTAGCCTTTCATGTAGCATTTTTGCAAGGTATGTTGGCTACTGTGAATGGTCATGATTCCGTTTCGAGAAGGAAATTTGACGCATTGGTGATATGGCGACGGAACTACTTTCATCCCGTACAACCACGGTCAACCGAGGATGGCGTTGAAGGGGGCGAGGCGATCTACAACCACAAAATTGGACGGTGCCTTTGGCTAAAGCTGTATCTCCAGCAAAGATGGTGAGCGAGGCCTTCGCCCCTTTCAATTCTGAATCGGGTTAACCCATTCGAATAAAGGAATCGTAGAACATAAGGTCGACAGAGCTTTCGGTGTCGATCATAATTCTAGAGAGCTTGCATCCTCCGACGTCGAGTCTTACGATCAGAGTATCATCATGCGGTTTATCCAAGTTTACAGTGTCTCTCTCCTAGAAGGTGATTTTGTAATCGGTACCGGAGGGTGGCTTTCTTCCTCGATGGTAACTGTCGACCCTACGTTGGTATTCAATGATCGAGTTTATGGAAGTACGTCACAGGGAAGAACCCGTGGTGATGTATTCGACTCTGTGGGCTCTTTCAGGATTTCTAAAACATTGTGAGAGTTGCAGTCGGCAACTCGCGACCTACCGGGGTGTCAGAGGCAGAGTAAAGACCGAGCTAGGAGAATTTTGACATATGGTGAGTTCTTTGAAGACGAGGTTAATGTTTTTTAGGGGCTGGAGGAGATGACCCCTCTACCTCGTCGGTTCTCTCACGCTTTGCAACGGTGTTTGTTGCGTTGGCGCTTCCTTCTCTAGATTTTCTCCCTTTTTGCCATGGTCGATGTCACCCAGCTTGCCCGCTTCGTGCTTCATTGGAAAGAGGCGTCCCACGCTTCTACACTCCTCGGTGGAGCGACCTCGCACCTTATAGAATTTGCAAAGAAATCAGGGATCGAAGTTCTAGTTTTTGGTCTTGGGTCCAGAATCGACCGCAAAGGCGTGAAAGGTAGGCTCTAGGGGCTCCGTCTAGAAAGCTCTTTTGGGAGGGATTGAAGGGTGTGTTTGCCGTCTTATGGAGTTTGGCCATAATGGCTCCTTGCTCCTCGGCTCTACTGAAGTATATGGATCTGTGGAGTGCATCGTCGAGGGAAGGAATTTCGAAGTATACCTAAGGCCGTGATGGAGGGCCGCTAAGGCCACCTCGTCGTTCAGATTAGCTATCATGGTCTTGGTTTCCTTGAATCGAGTGACATACTAGCGGAGTGACTAGTCTTTCTCTTGGACCAGAAGACCAAGTACCGCTTTAGGAATACCGACGTGAGCTGGTCGAAGTTATGGATCGAATTGTTTTCAAGAATCGCAAACCATTCCAAGGCGGGTCCAATAAGATTTTCGGTAACATAGCGGTAATTACCGGCTTCGCATTCCTCGTTAGTGAGATAGGCTTTGGTTATTGCCAACCTAAACGTGCGAAGATGTGTTATGGGGTCCGAGACGCCTACGTACTCTGATAGGCGCTGTTTGCCCACATCTCACAGGCGAACTTTCGCTATTCGGTTGGTAAACGGGGTACGCCTCGTTTCCGCGATGACACGGTCGATGTCTGGGGCCGCGCTAGTGGCCAGATGAACTTTGGATCGTATCTGGTTCATCTCTGCGTTAGCCTTGTTCATGTATTCTGTGAGAAAGCAGGCGCTTACCACATTGTCTCTTTGAGGACCGGAGAGGCGAGGGTAATTGGCCACCTCGGGAGGGACCGTTCCAGTCGGGGGTTCCTCGGACTGACTGTATTTGTTATGATCAGGGGGTTCTCAGGCGCACTTAGAGCGTCAGTTCCTGGCGTTACTGAGCTACCGTACCCAACCAAAGTCTGGTAAAAGGGGTACGTGCTTACGTTGGTATCATTGCAGTGCCTCGTCGAGTCGAGTGCCCAGGGTTGGACCGAACGTGTGAACACGGGTAACGTTCTAATCCCAGGCGGTGTAACGTGGATTGTCGTGAAGTCCAGGCGGGTTTGAGGAAGTGTCTCATCTTCGAGATTTGTGGGAAGTGAGCCGGACGGGCGTGTGCCATCTTGCGTGCCTCCCTGATAAACCTTTAGAT
The DNA here is from genome assembly GCA_023657505.1 of Camelina hispida. Lineage (NCBI taxonomy): Eukaryota > Viridiplantae > Streptophyta > Magnoliopsida > Brassicales > Brassicaceae > Camelina > Camelina hispida. The sequence continues at coordinate 21,403,204 of CP094635.1, read as the reverse complement.
TTACGCGAAGCGCGAGCTCTTGCTTGTGATGTCTTGACTTTGGGTTTTATCGATCAAGATGGCGAGCATCCTTCATATCTTAGAGAGCTCATTTCTGTTGTGCGATCCTAGCACTACGGAGGATGCCAGAATGTGTCCTAGTCGTCTTGTTCCATTTGTTTTAGGGCAGGTCCTAGGATTGGTTCCTGTTTCCCGAAGGAATTGTGGGACCAGCGGACGTAACCCCAGGGGTGGCTGTAACGACCCGGAACCTCGGTAGCAGATAGTCGAGAAATCTGAGTCGAGATAGTCGAGAAATCCGAGTCGAGATAAACGAGAAATCTGAGTCGAGATAGTCTAGAGATCCGAGTCGAGATAGTCGAGAAATCAGAGTCGAGAAAGTCGAGAACTCAGAGTCGAGAAAGTCGAGAACTCAGAGTCGAAAGTCGAGAACTCGAGTCGAAGTCGAGAAATCAGTATCGAGGATTTTTGTCGAAGTCGAGAGTTGCCGATACTTGGTATCGAGGATTGTCGAGAGTTGTCGATACTCAGCGACGATGGAGTCCGACGGTAGAATCCGATGGTTATGGGGATTGGGCGATGGAAATAGAGAGTTCGAGACTACTGAAGTAGTGAGCGGACGTTTGAACTAGGGAAATGGAATCCCAAGTATACAGTGATCAGATCATTCAGGCTTGCAAGTTTCTGGATGAAAATTGGTTCGGACGAACAGGTTTGTAAATGTCCGAGAATTGGGATGGGAGGTTTCGGTACTTAGTCCGAGAGACAGTCCGAGTAAAATAGGAATGAAAGTCCTAGTGATAGTGATAGTATAGTGATAGTGATAGTATAGTGAAGTGATAGTGATAGTGAAGTGATAGTGAAGTAGACTATCCAGAAATGGTTGCATCGGCGATCGATGGAGCGGGCCGAAGGACGAGAGTGGATCGATTGGACGAAGGGCCGATAGAGGGCCTAAAGGATTCGGGAAAATCTCGCGGAGATTTAAGCCGACTCACGGGTAAGGAAACCCGAGAGAAATGGAAACTCGTGGTAATGGAAAGGTGATCGGATAAGGATAGATGCGAGAATTATGGGAAGTTACGGGCGGTGAGACTTATCGTTCTAAGGCAACTTAGGGCGGTTCGTGGATCCTATATAAAGGGATAAAACCCTTAGAAATTTCTCTAGTTTCGCATAAGAATCCGAGAGCCACCGCAAGAGAGAAAGAGGAGAGTTCCATCGAGCTTACCCGAGAGAGAGATCCTACGTCCAAGTCGAGAGAGGAACGGTAAGTGTCCTTCCACCTTGATCCGTCGATGGTTATGGTTGTGGTTATGGGATATATCTGGGATACTAATGGTATCGATCTGTCCGTGTAGAAGCGGGGATCAGATCCGAGCATAGAACCGAGAGATCAACACCTTAGGTCGATACCGAAGGTGAGTGCGTGACTGAGGCCAAGTTCCATGGTTGATTCTCTTGACCCGTGGTTTATTTAGTCTTGTTGATTGCTTGTCTTATGGTTATGGTTTCTATTGCAATATGAATGATGGTTGGTCTAAGAGATTTAGGCGACTATCCATGGTATTTGATTGACTTGCGTGACTTGATTGGAATATTCCCTGTGTTAGATTGAGATCGTTGAACTGAGCCTAGTGAGACGGGATGACCGCTCCACTCAGTAAACTTTGTTTACTTACGCCTCCTTTTATTGGACGCAGGAAAAGATAGGTCCGATGATCGAGACTTTAGTGGCTGACCAGCTCGTGTGACGAAGGCAAGGGAGGAAGAAGGATGGTGGTGGCTTTGGGTAGAAATATTAATGGCGTTATTTTTTATTAGTTTCGTTATTCTCATGCATGGGACATCTTTGTTATTTTAAGGCCGAATTGAACCTCTTTATATTAATGGATTCGCAAGTTTTAAGTTATGTCACCTGTTATTCATGCTTGTTGTTATACTTGTTAAATATGCGCATAGAATTCGTCGACCTTAGAAAAAATTGTATCGGCCTGTTTAGGTCCGAGTATGGTTTCTAGGGTCGGGGTCTTACATTTGGTATCAGAGCACGGTTATAGTTCTAGGACATGTTCATATAATGGGTGCATGGGTTATTGTTACTAAAAAGCCATCCCTTCCTTGCCAATAACGTCTCACGGTAAGACTGGTCATGTATAGATTATAGGGTGATAGGCTAAGGTTGTTTGGACGCTAACTTAGAATCGGTTATGGTATTCCAGATGGCACCTAACACTCGCAACTCGGCTAATACCTCGGCTAGACCAGGAGTCGGAGGGAACACCGAGGAAGCACCGAACACTGCTGCGGTGAATGTTGAGCAAGTGGGTGCGAGGACCAGGACGGAAACCGGAGGGCATGGAACCCAGGGATTTGGTACGAGAGCGATACCAGTAGGGGGTACGGGTGCTAATGCGACTGCGAACGTGGGGATGGGGCAAGTATTGGAGACCTTGGTCCAAATACTGAACCAAATAACACCACCTCAGGCCGCAAACCCGCCTGTACCTAATGTGGTGCCAGTGGTGGCAGCTCCTTCGTACTTGACTATCATGGACCACATGCTTAAGTTGGGTACGCAGTACTTTAGTGGAGGAGCGAATCCGACCGAGGCTGACAAATGGAGAAGTCGCCTCGAGAGGAACTTCGACTCGGTGCGTTGTCCGTTGGAGTATCGGAAGGACATCGCTACCCACTACCTGTCCGGGGAAGCCCATGCGTGGTGGACAGGCATGGCAAACCGTATGGTCAACCGACTGAAGAGATACGGTGGAAATGAGATGGTGGATGAGCAAGTTCAGATTCGTCGGTTCTTGCGGAGCATGAGAGTGGATATCCGCAACCGGTGTATGATTCAGAATATTCGGAATATCGGGAGCTGGTGGAAAAGGCGGCCATGTTGGAGGACGGACTGGTCGAGGAGGCTCAGCAGCATCCTGGAGGGATCATGGTGCAACAGGCGCCAGTGGTGAAAGCTGAACCGGGAAATGGGAATAAGCAGACTGGGAGTCGGAAGCCTAAGGGTAAGGGCAGTGTGCGCTTGCGTCCGACTTGCCGTAAGAGACACTCGAGTCAGTGCTGACAGTTGATGGGCACTTGTTTCAATTGCGGTGAGAAGGGTCACATGGCAAGCAGCTGTCCGAAGGGGAGCGACACACGAGTGTGCTACCAATGTGGACAGCCGGGTCACATTCGGCCAGATTGTCCGCAGTTGGGAACAAAAGGGCAGAAACGGGCCAGCAAGGTGCTGCCGTTGCCACCACCGCCGAAACGGCCGGCGATTATGCCTAGGGTGTATTCGATCGCGGACGGGCAGGTGGAAGCGAGCACTTCACAGCAGATCACTGGTGAATTTCTTGCGTGAATATTGTGTGTGTGTGCGTGTGTTTGCTTGTGTGTGGATATGTTCTTAGCAAGTAGAATTGTGTAGGGACCTTACTCATGGGCGGTGTGGAAACTCATGTGATGTTTGACACCGGGGCTTCGCATTGTTTTGTGAGTCCGGATATGATTTGTAAAGAAGGTTTCCGGAAGAAACCCGGAGATCATTTTGGTTTAGTGCAACCAGCGGGCGGACAAGTGATGTTTACGTACGGGGTGGTACGTAGCATCTCGGTCATGGTAAGCGGTATGGATATGCCGGCAGACTTAGTCATATGCCGAGTGAAGGCACACGATGTGATATTGGGTATGGATTGGCTAAGCAAACACCGAGCTCACTTGGACTGCTACCGCGGGCGTGTATTGTTTGAGACTGCGAAAGGGATGTTAGAATATCAGGGCATCAGGCCATTGTAAGGAAACCTGTTGGTCTCAGCGACGCAGGCTGAGCAGTTAATCAGTAATGGGTGTGAAGCTTACTTGGCTTCGATCATGATAGAGGAAGTAGGCACGGGTACAGGACTATCAGAGATACCAGTGGTACGAGAGTATGAGAGCGTGTTCGGACCTTTGTCCGGGTTACCACCATCACGGTCAGATCCGTTCACTATTGAGTTGGAACCTGGTACGGCTCCGATATCGAAGGCTCCGTATCGCATGGCACCGGCAGAGATGGCCCAGTTAAAGAAACAGTTGGGAGAACTGATGGAGAAGGGATTCGTAAGACCAAGTAGTTCACCATGGAGTGCACCGGTACTCTTTGTAAAGAAGAAGGACGGTACCTTTCGACTTTGCATCGACTACCGAGGATTGAATAAGGTGACAGTGAAGAATCGGTATCCCTTACCGAGGATTGATGAGTTATACCAACTTCGAGGAGCCACATATTTCTCGAAGATTGATTTGGCTTCGGGATATCACCAAATCCCTATAGAGGAGTCCGACATTCGGAAAACAGCCTTTAGGACAAGGTACGGCCATTACAAGTTTGTGGTCATACCGTTTGGGTTAACCAACGCCCCAGCAGCATTCATGAAACTCAAGAATAATGTTTTCCGAGATTACATGGACGAGTTTGTGATTGTGTTCATAGACGACATTTTGGTTTACTCGAAGAGTAAAGAGGAGCATGCCGCACATTTGAGGATAGTGCTAGAGAAGTTGAAGGAGCAGAAGCTTTTCGCCAAACTAAGCAAGTGTAGCTTTTGGAAGCGCGAGATTGGGTTCTTAGGACATGTAGTATCGGACAAAGGAGTGTCCGTGGATCAGGAAAAGATTTGATCCATAGTAGAGTGGCCTAGACCGTGGAACGCCTCAGAGATTAGAAGCTTCCTAGGACTAGCCGGATACTATCGACGGTTTGTGAAAGGGTTCGCAAGCATGGCGCAGCCGCTGACCAAGCTAACGGGAAAGGACGAACCGTATGTGTGGTCGGCTGAATGCGAGAAGAGTTTCTCGAGACTTAAGGATATGCTGACTAGTGCGCTGGTGTTAGCACTACCGGATCTGGACGAGCCGTACGTAGTGTACACGGACGCGTCGGGCCGAGGTTTGGGATGTGTACTTATGCAGAATGGGAAGGTGATAGCTTATGCTTCTAGACAATTGAGGAAGCATGAAGCGAATTACCCAACTCAGAATCTGGAGACGGCAGCCGTAGTATTTGCACTAAAGATTTGGAGGTCCTACTTGTATGGTGGTAAGGTGCAAATATACACGGACCACAAGAGCTTACAGTACATCTTTACTCAGTCAGAGCTGAACCTACGCCAGCGGAGATGGATGGAACTAGTCGCGGAGTACGACTTGGAGATCAGTTACCATCCAGGTAAAGCCAACCTAGTGGCGGACACCTTGAGTAGAAGAGGGTCGGCTATCAGTGCTGAGAAAGAAGTGGAGAACTTAGTTGGTGTGATCAGAAGCTTACGGTTGAATGCGTTGACGGAACAGTTGGAACCGTTAGGGCTTGGGGCCGCGAACCAAGCAGACTTGCTAACGAGGGTACGGTTAGCACAGGAGAAATACGCAGAGCTGATACGGTTGTCCAAGGTGGACGGAACCGAGTATGAGACAGCGAATAACGGTACTATTTTGGTTAAGGGACGAGTGTGCGTTCCTTCGGATAGAGATCTTCGTGCTGAAATCCTTAGGGAGGCGCATCAGTCACAGTTGGCGATCCATCCTGGATCCACCAAAATGTACCAAGACTTGAAAAGATACTACCATTCGTCAGGCATGAAGAGAGAAGTAGCAGAATGGGTCGCAGCATGTCCAACATGTCAAAGAGTTAAGGCGGAATATCATGTCCCGGGCGGTTTGCTGCAAAACTTACCGATACCCGAGTGGAAATGGGACATGATAACCATGGACTTCGTCACGAGTTTGCCACCGTGTGACAAGAAGGATGCTATATGGGTCGTCGTGGATCGACTGACCAAGTCGGCGCATTTCTTGGCCATCAATAAAAAGGACGAGGCCGAGAAGTTGGCCGAGGTGTACGTACAAGAGATAGTACGGTTGCATGGAGTTCCGGCGAGCATAGTATCAGACAGAGACTCAAAGTTTACCTCAGGAATATGGAAGGCCTTGCAAAAGCGTTTTGGGACGCGAATGGATATGAGTACGGCCAACCATCCGCAAACGGACGGGCAGTCCGAGCATACCATACGGACATTGGAGGATCTTTTGCAAGCCAGCGTGCTAGATTGGGGAGATAATTGGGTTAGGCATCTGCCGTTAGCAGAATTTGCCTACAACAATAGCTTCCACGCGAGTATAGGCATGTCACCGTACGAGGCTTTATATGGTCGACCTTGCAGAACACCCTTGTGCTGGACACAAGTAAGGGAGCGGAGTGTTTATGGTCGAGATTTCGTTGACGAAACGACCGAGAAGATCAAAATCTTGAAGCTGAAAATGAAGGAAGCTCAAAACCGTTATGCGGATAAGCGCCAAAGGGAGTTGGAGTTTCAGGTTGGAGGTTTATCTCAAAACCGTGACTTATAAGGGTAAGGATCGGGTAGCACTGAACACTAAGTTGACACCTAGATACATGGGACCGTACCGAATCCTGGAAAGGATTGGTCCGATGGCCTACAAGTTGGAGTTACCTCCGGATATGTCAGCTTTTCATCTGGTGTTTCATGTGTCGATGCTAAGGAAATGCATCACGGGACGGGAGAATGTGATCTCCGAACCCCCACCTGACCTACAAGTGAATATGACCATCATCGGTCGGCCAGTTCGGATAACTGGTACGAAAATGAGGGGTCCGCATAAGAAAAAGAAGACGAAGTTGATACAAGTTGTGTGGGATTGTGAGGGGATAGAGGAAACAACTTGGGAACCAGAAGAAGTTATGAAAGTAAACTTCAAGAAGTGGTTCGATAAGAGAGAGATTCCTCGTAAGGAGAGCAAAGATTCGAGGACGAATCAGTCCTAAGTAGGGGAGAAATGTAATGACCCAGAAGCTCGGTAGCAGATAGTCGAGAAATCCGAGTCGAGATAGTCGAGAAATTCGATTCGAGATAGTCGAGAAATCCGAGTCGAGATAGTCGAGAAATCCGAGTCGAGATAGTCGAGAAATCAGAGTCGAGAAAGTCGAGAACTCAGAGTCGAGAAAGTCGAGAACTCATAGTCGAGAAAGTCGATAACTCAGAGTCGAGAAAGTCAAGAACTCAGAGTCGAGGAAGTCGAGAAATCAGTATCGAGGATTTTTGTCGAGGAAGTCGAGAGTTGCAGATACTTGGTATCGAGGATTGTCGAGAGTTGCCGATACTCAGCGACGATGGAGTCCGGCGGTAGAATCCGATGGTTATGGGGATTGGGCGATGGAAATAGAGAGTTCGAGACTACTGAAGTAGTGAGCGGACGTTTGAACTGGGGAAATGGAATCCCAAGTTTACAGTGATCAGATCATTCAGGCTTGCAAGTTTCTAGATGAAAATTGGTTCGGACGAACAGGTTTGTAAATTGCCGAGAATTGGGATGGGAGGTTTCGGTACTTAGTCCGAGAGACAGTCCAAGAAAAATAGGAATGAAAGTCCTAGTGATAGTGATAGTGATAGTATAGTGAAGTGATAGTGATAGTGAAGTGATAGTGAAGTAGACTATCCGGAAATGGTTGCATCGGCGATCGATGGACCGGGCCGAGGGACGAGAGTGGATCGATTGGACGAAGGGCCGATAGAGGGCCTAAAGGACTCGGGAAAATCTCGTGGAGATTTAAGCCGACTCACGGGTAAGGAAACCCGAGAGAAATGGAAACTCGCGGGTAATGGAAAGGTGATCGGATAAGGATAGATGCGAGAATTATGGGAAGTTATGGGCGGTGAGACTTATCGTTCTAAGTCAACTTAGGGCGGTTCGTGGATCCTATATAAAGGGATAAAACCCTTAGAAATTTCTCTAGTTTCGCATAAAAATCCGAGAGCCGCCGCAAGAGAGAAAGAGGAGAGTTCCATCGAGCTTACCCGAGAGAGAGATCCTACGTCCAAGTCGAGAGAGGAACGGTAAGTGTTCTTCCACCTTGATCCGTCGATGGTTATGGTTGTGGTTATGGGATATATCTCGGATACTAATGGTATCGATCTGTCCGTGTAGAAGCGGGGATCAGATCCGAGCATAGAACCGAGAGATCAACACCTTAGGTCGATACCGAAGGTGAGTGCGTGACTGAGGCCAATTTCCATGGTTGATTCTCTTGACCCGTGGTTTAATTAGTCTTGTTGATTGCTTGTCTTATGGTTATGGTTTCTATTGCAATATGAATGATGGTTGGTCTAAGAGATTTAGGCGACTATCCATGGTATTTGATTGACTTGCGTGACTTGATTGGAATATTCTCCGTGTTAGATTGAGATCGTTGAACTGAGCCTAGTGAGACGGGATGACCGCTCCACTAAGTAAACTTTGTTTACTTACGCCTCCTTTTTATTGGACGCAGGAAAAGATAGGTCCGATGATTGAGACTTTAGTGGCTGACCAGCTCGTGTGACGAAGGCAAGGGAGGAAGAAGGATAGTGGTGGCTTTGGGTAGAAATATTAATAGCGTTATTTTTTATTAGTTTCGTTATTCTCATGCATGGGACATCTTTGTTATTTTAAGGCCGAATTGAACCTCTTTTTATTAATGGATTCGCAAGTTTTAAGTTATGTCACCTGTTATTCATGCTTGTTGTTATACTTGTTAAATATGCGCATAGAATTCGTCGACCTTAGAAAAAATTTTATCGGCCTGTTTAGGTCCGAGTATGGTTTCTAGGGTCGGGATCTTACAGTGGCCCTAGGTTCGAGTTGTTGGGTTCCCGAAACGATGCGGGACCCTAACGAGAGAGGCCTGTGCATCTCGAAGAGCTTTGGTCTGGTTTCTGAGTGTCGTTTGGGAAGGGAATTCGTTCTGGATTTTGTCGGGATTTAGACTCCGGACTCTGGCTGGGTTTGGACCTGCTCGTGTTGTGAGGTCGTATTGCTTGGGATGGGTCCCTTGTTTGTTGACGGTGGTGAGAGGTAGTCGGGGTGTGCCACTACGCTAGTAAGGTCGCGAGTGGTTTCCGATATGGTTAGGTTGGTTGCAGATGGATCCATTTCGTCTAGATCTCTTCGACGTAATCTATTTTTGAGAATAGAAAGACTTAAGTCCCCACAGACGTTGCAAAATTGTAGATGCTAAAAACCACAATTTAATTCAATAATTGATTAAAAAAGATATAGAGCAGGTTTTCGGTGGAAATCGATAAGAACAATGAAGGAACGACGAACTGGATTTACATTTCTTTTCTTTCTGTGTTTTATGCGAGTTAGATTACAATGCCCTATTCTCAAACTAGGACGAGATATTTATACTAGCAAAACCTAAGGACAGTCCCCGGATTTCCTCCGGCGATCTCGCCTCACCCTTCCATGATCCTCTCAACTTATCCTGGAATCTCCTCCTTCGCTTGACTCGACGTCCCTCTCAGTCAAACTTACCTTCCTGGACCTGTCGAAGGCCCGTCATTGCTGTTGAAGATCTATTGCTACATGAGTTTTTCCTGCAGGCCCTAGACAAAACCAAACACAACACTAGGTTTCAGGAGACTGGTTTTGTTAGTGTTGTCACTAAACCATGACAAATGTATTAGAAATACGTAAATCCAAAATAAAATTAAACGACATACAAAATCTTTAAACCTGTTTGTTGTATGTTCAAATATTTTTGTAACTGATTTTGTCAAATCTCTCATAAACGCTTTAATTCCTTTTCTATTTCTTTTTAATTAGACAAATCCATTATCATATGCAAGTATAATTGTATAAATATTAACTTCAGACCGAGCGACTCAGCATCTCCGTTTATACACTTAACCAGTTAACCTCCCGTAAGGACAATTCGTTGATTTTGGGCCTAGTGTGTTTATTTTCTACTCTTTTATTTGATTTAATAATGACATTTTTATTAACTCATAGAGATGATTTCATTTTGTTTGGGACTATTCATAGAGAGATAATATAGACCGTAACAACAGTTGACACATTGTGTCACTGTAAAATGTTAACGTAACGACAAATGGACCAATATAATTCGGACCGAAATTGTTGACAAGTGACACTGATATCCAAAAAAAAATAGATTCTAACTGAATATCAAACCGTTAACGACATTGAAAAGATTAATTAGAATAATATAAAATACGAGTTTAGAAGATACAACAAGTGAGTGTGAGTCGTTTGGTCGACAAAAAAAAAGAAAAAAAAAACTGACCAAACATAACATACAAGAATAAAATCCACTATCATATACTATAGTAGATGTATTAATTTATTAGAACCATAAAATTTTATTAATTTATCGATAAAATTATAAATAAATGATCATAATTTAGTATTCTTATTTAAAATATATTCTCTCCGTTTTTATTAATTGTTATAATTAAAAAAATTATTTTATAATAGTTAACGTTTTAGGTTTTCAATGTAGGTGTTTGATAATGTTTTGACCAATTAAAAATTATAATAATTGTCATTTTAGATTTTATTTTTGTCATTTTTCAATGTAGATGTTCGATAGTTAAAATGTCTCAACTGTTTTAATGTTTTGACCAATTAAAAATTTAGAAAATTTATTAATGAAAGATAAAATAAAAATTAGAATTATTTTTTAAATTTGTTTGCAAAAAACCTTCAACAACAACTAATTTCAATAGGAGGGAGTATATTTAAAAATAAATCTTAATCATTGTAATCAATACTTTTTATCAAGAAAACCAACACTTATGATGTCTTGCAAAGAACACCAATTTTTTTACAAAATTTAGAAATGGATTTCAAGAAAAACTATTGTAAATTTAAGAAACAACATCAACACAAAAATCGTATTACTAAATTTTCTTACATATATATATATATAGATAATTTTATATAATTATTAATTTATAATATATTGAAGTGAAGAAGAGATGTTAACCGTTTGGTTCAACCAAACCAAAATAACCGAGAACCAAGCACTTTACCTTTCTCTTTGATGAAAACATTGGGTGTCAAAGAAGCCTTGGGTGACTGATGTTGTTGTGATATTGTCTACTCGATTGAATGGCACATCATAATCTCCCATTAATCAACATTATCCCAATCTTCACATATTATGATTGTTTTGATAGTTTCCCAGGTTTCAAGACACTGGTTTTGTTAGAGTTGTCACTAAACCATGACAAAATATACTAGAAATACGGAAATCCAAAATAAAACTACATACAAAATTTTTAAACATGTTTGTTGTATGTTCAAATATTTTTGTAACTGATTTTGTCAAATTTCTCATAAACCTTTTAATTCCTTTTCTATTTCTTTTTAATTAGACAAATCAATTATTATATGCAAGTATAAACATTAAATTGTTTTTTTTTGTAAGCTCCGAATGAGGTTGTTAATCTAGTAATATTTTTTCTCCGAATGAGGTTACAATATCTCTACATTTTATTTTTAACATTCCTTTTAGGTATAGAATTATATATTTTTATAGTCCATTTTTTATTAAAATTCGTTTGTTGACTAGTGGACCGTTAATTATGACATGTATAAAAAGATACAATGAACAAGAGATGTTACCTAAAATCTCGGTGAAACTGATGAAATCATCAAGAGAAGAAGAAGAAGAAGGAGAAGAGACATCTAACTTTCTTTCGTGAGACCATATTTTCAATGAAACTATAAAACCTCGTTTGAAATAAAGTCTTTTAACTCCACGGTATCCATCCATCTTTAGAATATTTGATCTTCTAACCTAACTATATCCCTTACAGAATTATTTGAATTCTTGAAACTCATACAGTCGTACTATTATGGGCTTTTATTATTTAGCTGTAACAATCTATTTGGGGCCAAATATGATCTCATATCCAAACCCAATATGTCGTCATCTATTACACAAAGCTATTCGCACTACGCGGTGGGTTTCAACATTTAAAACAGCACGCAGTTATATTCATGAATACTTAAACATTAAGGTAGCATACAAGAATAAAATCCAGTGTCATATACTACTAGATGAGGACCCGCCCGATGTGCGGGTTTTAAGTTTTATAAATTAAATTAAATTTAAAAAATGTATATTAAAATTTGTTGTTAGTTATTTATAAATTTTATTTTTGTTATAATACACTGATTTATATCCATTTACAAATCTTTTATGTATGTTACTATTAAAACTGTATTTTTTACACCTAAATATACTCTGTGTTACAAATATATTCTTTATCACCACCTAAAAAATGTCTATACGAATACATTAAGCCAACTATTTTACTTTCCTTTCTGCATAGTGTTTTAATTACTAAAATTGTTGGCTCAAAAAACATTTTGAATAAAAAGTATATTACATACTATACTAATCAATGATATATCATCAAAATAATGTATGACCACCATAGAGAAAACCTCAGCTACACCCTCATCCTTTATGGAGAGAACCTTGCGTGCAACCTCCTCCACCATGGAGAGAACCTTGGCTCCGCCTTCCTCCCTTGGGAAGATAACCTTGTGTCCATCCTTCTCCACCATAGAGAGAACCTGGCTGTGTCGTCCTTCTATGTGGAGAGAACATGTTCACGTCTTTTTGCTATCTCAAAATGGCTTGTTCCGACAACCAATGAAAGTAAAAATATTTTTCTAACGTTACAAAATCTTTTGATAATAATTAATGTTAAATTTTCTAATGAATTCGTGATAATAACTATGCAGAAGTGAAAGTAAAATAGTTGGAGTAATGTGTTTATATATTACATAATATAGTAATCAATGATGTATCATCACAATAATGTATGACCGCCATGGAGAAAATCTCGGCTCCGCCCTCATCCCTTATGGAGAGAACATTGCGTCCAACCTGCTCCACCATGGAGAGAACCTTGGCTCCGCCTTCCTCCCTTGGGAGATAACCTTGCGTCCAACCTCCTCCACCTCACTCTCTTAGGGAGATAACCTTGTGTCCAATCTTCTCCACCATAGAGACAACCTTGGCTCTGCCGTCCTCCTGTGTGGAGAGAAAATGTTCACATCTTTTTGCTATCTCAAAATGGCTTGTTCCAACAACCATTGAAAGTAAAAACATTTTTCTAACGTCACAATATGTTTTGATAGTAACTACTGTTAAATTTCCCAATGTATTCGTGGAAATGCCTTTGACACACCATGATGTAGTCTCTGTCTCTGTAATGCCTAAACCGCCACCTTTCTTAGTGAGCCCATGTTCACTCTCAGTCCATGGGCCACCTTCCTAAGTGGGCCCTACATCTATTCTTGGCATTTGGACCCACCCATATTTGATGGCAAGTTTGTTACGTCTGGGAGGCTTTAAAAACTTGTTTACCGACCCTACAAATGATCTTTTCCTGTGTTTTGTTCTCACTCGCACAGTTCCGACAATCACTTCCAGAAAGGTCACCCATCATGAAGTTCTCTCAGGACCCTTAACCAAAAAATAAGTGCATTTTTGTGACATATGTGGTCATATCAATTCTTTTAAACATTTTCACAAACCAGGGTATCAGAGTCTTTGAGATCCTATGGATCTATCAACAATGATTTATGTTTTTCCAATTAGCTATCTATGTTTGTTGTAAGCTTGTGTTTGATTAACTTATTTTATCCACTCATTAGGTTGATGAGCTTCTACTCGTTATCTCTATTTGGGATTGAGTTAAAATAATGGTAACAATTATGTTTGCAAAAAAAAAAAGGTTTCTGACCAACCAATCAAGGTTGAGAAATTAGAAGAAAATTAATTTGGCATAATTAAAGAAACAATAGAAAATTATAAGCATAGTAATATATCCCAAATAATTCAAAGATGAAAATATTAATTAAATAAAACAGTCTAAAAATACTAAAATAAATTTTAAAATACAGTATTAGGAAAAGAAGACGCATATATTAATCTTTTTTTTAGGTCACCATATTATTCTTACAGCTTACCTATTCCCAACTGGAAAAGGTGAAAGTAGGAGAAAATTTGGTTTAAAAACATAAGAAAAATTTACATTTCCATTTAAAAAAATTTCCCAATTAAACAAAGTTGAAAGCAATGTTTTTGAACAAATTATTTAAATATGAGATGATCTATATTTATATAGAAGTGAGTATTTACAAAATTTAGAATTAATAACTTAAAAATTAATAACTTAAAACTTTAAAATAAGTAAATAATATTATAATTTCGAATTTTATAATTATTAAAAAATGTATTTTTAGAAATTCTGTAAGTTTTGATAATTATATTTTTTAAACAAAATATTTTATTTTGTTGTAATCAAATTCCTCTTATTAAATATTAATTTTTACACATGTCAAAATTTGAGATTGATAACTGACACATGTCAAAATCTTGTTAATGGCTAACTTTCAAAACCCAACTTTATATAATAAGATAGTAGAGGTATTAATTTATTGGAACCATAAGATTTTATTAATTTATTGATAAAATTATAAAATAAGTGTTCATAATTTAGTGTTTATTAATTTTGCATAAATATCTTTTGATAATTATTAATCCATATTTCAAATAATTTTATTTGAAATATGAGTCAACTTTTTCTAAGTTTTGAGCAACTTTTGTACTATTCTCTTACTTTAATGATGACTGTGCTCCCATTTTACAAAAACAGAAGTTGTTCTCTCTTTAGAACAATGATATTTCTCTCTGTTCCATCTATTTTCATTTCTCATTTTCTATTTTTCTATCTTTTTTCAGAATGAGGTTTTTTTTTTTTTTTTGTAGGTTCTGAATGAGGTTGTTAATCTACTAATATTTTTTTCCGAATGAGTTATAATATCTCTAAAGGTATAGAATTATATATTTTTATAATCCATTTTTTATTAAAATTCGTTTGTTGACAAGTGAACTGTTAATTATGACATGTATAAAAATATACAATGAACAATAAATAAAATACAATTTTGGAAATTTTTTTAAAAAACAGTGTTGTAAACATTTATGTATGTGTGGATGAGAATATGGATAAAAGGAGGTAGAAAAATCAAATAAAATCATGTTTAAAAAGTGTGGTAGAATGATTTTGAGAAACTTAAAAGTGGGTTAGAGTGTACATTTCTCATAAATATGAGGAGTTGTTTTTAATTATGTTGTTTATTTAGGACCTAAAGAGCTACTCCCTCCATTTCAAAATATAGGATGTTTTACCTAAAACACGCATATTAAGAAGTCTTTACTTCTAACAATTTCAACCAATGAGAAACAATACTGCATAATATAAAATACTAAACTAATCAAAAAGTTGCATAGAAACTTGAAAACATCCTATATTATAAAACAAAAAACTTTTCTAAAACATCTTATATTTTGAAACGGAGGGAGTATTATATTAGTAATATGTTTAGACTTCAATGTAGATTTAGACGTATAAATGAAGAATACCCCGGCAATCTCATTGTTTCGGTACTTAATGGGTATGAGACGTATACATGAAGAATTCTGATATAATCTCTGGAGTTACTGCCATAAGATGTAGACTTAGACGGGGACTTAGACCCCTTGATTCCATATAGGATCTCTTATATATGGGGGCCTTCTTGTGTTGCTTTGATGCTCTGACATCTCTAAATGTAGGGGAGAGGCACTGGTTGCATTGCATGAGACATACTGCTGCTTAACTGGTGCAGTTGTGTTCTTGCAACCATATAGTTAACCACATAACAGGTAACCACGTTTTGAATAAACTCGTACATTTGTGACCTTTCTGTGAGATTGAAATATTAAGTCATCTGACAAATCTTAGGAGGTATTTAGCACTGTGTCATGGGAACAGTAGGAAGCAAAAACCTATATCATTCAAGTTTTAGATTATTGGCTATACTCAGGCTGTTCAGATTGATTCTTATCCTTTCAGGAGGATATATAGGTATCAGTAGCGCAGATTAGATTTTGATGTTATCACAACTAAAAACTTGAGCTTACCTAAGTAATAGATTCCAGTGAGATCAAATCTTCTCTGTTCACATGCAACTTGCGCAGTTAGATAGAAGTACAGCTTGCAGTTGCAATGCCCTTTACCCTCTAGCTTCTTTGATTGATGTTCTGGCTACAGGACTACTATTATTTGAGATAAGTTTTGTTGTTGTTAAAAAAGATAGGTTTTTATGAGAACAAGTAAAACTAAAAGATTTGTTACGGTATAACATTCTGGTGATGTTTTGATAGGAACCACTAGAACTCAAGAATTAAGCTAACTAACCAACAAAATTTCTTAATGGTGTTGTAGAAACTAGGTTTCCACAATGAATTTGTTTAAGGGGGGAAACAAATTCAGTAAAATAATCTCTCTAGAAAACTGATCTAAGCTTTGAAATTAGAGGAAGGAGAATTGATCTCGGAGAATTAGGGTTTTATTGCTAAGAACAAGAGGAGAACTGAATAATTATATTCAATAATGGATGCCTTACAATGGAGAAGTCTCTCTTTATTTATACATGTTCGTAGATTACATAATATATTAACTTTCCTTATGACATGAACTGAAATAAGGAGAGTTGCTTTATTTCTTGAGTCGGCCGCCGGGCGAAGTGGAAGTCGGTTCTTCTTCTCCAAATTGGGCTTCTCTCGTCCGAATTGGCCTTAAATAACCTAATTGGGTTCTTAACCGGATTCCCGGTTAAATAGTTAAATTATATTTCTGGTTTAACTCGATATGTCGGGGGTGCTAAATCCCGCACCAACAATTAGTCCCCCCCCCCCCAGTTCTGAATATTCGAGACTCAATTCGAATATTCCGAACTATGGGAAAGAGAATATCCGATCTAAACCATAAAGAATTTATTTGATTTTACCCGGATTCTCGCATCATGTTGCCGTAAATCGCCTGGATGACACGTGTCGCATGCGTCACATCCACTAGGTCGGAAATCGAAGAGTCGCGTAGGTCATAATTACTTTTGTAGGGTTGCCGCCCACTCAACTCTATAAATACGCCTCTCCTCTCGTCATTTCTCATTTTCTGCCGACAGCGAAAGGTAATCTGCTCCGAACTCTCTCCTATTTGTTTATTTTTCTTCAGTTTCCTTCCGTACTCTCCGAACTCGTACTATGGCAGGCACTTTGGATCCTGCTTCTTCGCCTGGAGACGAAAGCGGACAGTTAATTTGTCGCACTTCCAGACAAAAAACTCAGTTTGGAGAATCTAGTAGATCGAACTCCGAAGTCCCTCCACTCCTAGTTCGTTGCTCGGCTGGAGCCTCGTCTTCGCAGGCTCTTCCTTTGGAACCGACATTAGTTCGGAGTGGAGATGGGAGCGTCGAACTGACTCAAGATATTCTGTCACAGGAAGAAGATCAGTTCATCCCTTTTAGGAATTTCGAACGAAGATATCGATCCTTTGTTAGATCATGAGGGACGAATTGGAGGCGATAAGACTTCAAGTTCGACCGAAACCGTGAACGATATGCTGAACTCATGTGGTCTGTTTAACAGTGGCATCACTATTTTAATTCCCTTCGCCGATCACCGACCCTGGAATCCCTAGAGGGATATATATGCTTGTACGAGGGTTATTTTACTGAATGTCGCCTATTGTTTCCAATCCCAGCACTAATATCGCATTATGCCCAAATACGAAGGATTGCGATTTGTCAGTTCGTCCCTGGAGCCATTTGCAATTTTATAGCTGCCCTCACCATAGCAGCCGAAGTTAGTGTTAACATCGGAGTACAATGCTTTCAGCAACTCTCTAACTTTAAATTATCAAAAAGTCCGCATCGCTGGGAGATGAACATGAGGCCGGCACACAATTTCCTTGCCGGTAAAAGAGTGAGCAAATTCAAGAAGTGGGCGAACCACTATTTCTACGTCCGCGTTGATCATAACTCACTCGTTGATCTGTTAGGCATTCATCAAAGAGTGTGGAATGAAAATCCTAGTAGATTTTATTTTACAAATACATTTTAACTGACTTCGGCACCCCTGACCAGTTTTAACTTTTTCGTGTCTTGTTTCCAGATCGCCCATTTTTCGCAACGCGTCTAGCTCCAGACTATCATTCCGTCAGAGACACTCTACTATCCGGAAACAATCGACGGTGGGAATTCATCTCTCGCATCCGTGTCGAAACAGCAATGGGTAAAGCCAGGACTAACTTCCCAAGTTTCGTGATTTCGTTGGGACAAATCCCGGAACCCACCAGGTCAAATGTTGTTGAATCCAGCAGTCTCCAGATCGTTCGTCGAGACACCCAAGCCGCTACCCTAGCCGACATTGATCCTGCTCAAGATCGGACTGACATTGGCCCTGTCAAGGCTCTTGAGGAGGATGTAGACGTGACCAACGTTGGAGATGTCGAGGGAAATGATTCCTTTCCCTTGGCCTTAGCGAATACTGATCCTCCAAACGATGAACAGGACGTCCCTCAGCTCGGAGCTGGATCGAAAAGGAAGAAGAAGAGAACAAACAAGGAGAAACAGGTCGGAGATGATTCGACCACCGAGCCCCAGTTAGCAGTCAATCGCAAACGCTCGGCCAAATAAGCTGAGATGGAATCCGCTAATCGATTCCGCCTGAAAAGGGGGAATGATAAGACAGATCGGTTTGCCTTTGACTATTTTGGTAACACTCCCCTGGTTACGAATCGCGCTGCTTCAGGCGAACTCTTTCGGAACTTCAAGATTTCCAATCGAATTCTTCTAGAAGCAGATAAGCTGGAATTCGAGCAAGCATACCTTGACATTGCGGAGTCCCACTTAATGGTTCGTATTCTTATTTTCCCTAACTCTCTCAGATTTCATGTAGGCAAAACTAACATATATCCCTTGATTCCACAGACTGCGGCCAAGATGAATACGCTGGCTCAATTGTACGAAAGGCGAGTAAAAGCCGATAAGAGTTTGGGGTTAGAACTCGCAAAGGCGAAGGAGTGCGCAGAGCAGATCCGGACGGCCAACAGAGCCAAAGACGAAAGGATCAAAGAGCTTGAAGCTCTTATTGCTGAAAAGGATGGTATCATCACTCAATCCGAACTGAAAACTGACGAACTGAATTCCCGAGCGCTTATCCTCGAAGAGGAGAAATCCGAACTGCAAGGGGCATGTGACGAGTTGAAAGTCAAACTCGATTTTGAAGTTAAGAAACTTCGGCGAGATCGTTTGAGAAGCTGGAGCGAACGGCGAAGAAAGCGCAGACTCGATTGGATAAAGTCAAGGCTTATCTAGTGGAACAAGAGAGAGTTCGCCCCCTGGAGGATCTGTTGAACCAAGCTACAGGAGTGCAGGAAACTGTGCAATATCTGATTGAAAAGGGGGCAGTCATTCCCGAGGAGCGAGTCGCGGAGATTGATAAAAACAAGGCCAAAGCCGAGGAAACTGTCAACGCGATTGATGTCCTTGAACTGGGTGAAAATGACCTCGTCATGTGTTCGGACCAGCTCGGCTATGGACTTCTCCACCCCGGGACCATGGCTCCAGACTCTGTTCGTCATCCACACGGCTCCAATGCTGATATCTTTCAGGCCGATCTGACCGGTGTCCTAGATGTTTAATTTTCATTTTTTTTGTTGTAAACTCTGTTAAGTATGGGTTTGAATACCATTGTAAAACTGAATTGTTCGGCCCATGCTCCTTTTTGGTTTGATTAATCCTAGGCTTCGTCCCTACTTGTCGGAACTTTTCCTTTTTACCAGAAAGGGAAATTGACAATTTCAAGGAATTGCATCTTTTCCATTTTGCATGGAATTTGGAAATTTGGAAAGGGTTTCACCTCCCAATATTCATATAAATCAACCGGCATTGTCTCCGAACTAAACAACTTGAGAAAAACTTTTAATCAAAGCAATGTCGAGCTCTACTAGCAGCGTGGAATCCCCGCTAGTCGGAAACGATGTCCCGACGTTCTCGAATGCTGAAGCTATCGAAAGGGGATGGCCTACTAGCCGAACATCCGAGCTCCTTGGATGCTGATGTTCTGCGTCAAACCAGAAGAAAGGCGTGATTTGGAAGAATTTCTCCATCAGGTGGTAGACCTCCCCACAGAGTATCGTGATTGTCTTGCCGCATCGGAACAAGTGCAACGTAAATTACTACTCAAACTTGAGATGCTTGAGTTCCACCCAAAAGATTGGATTGAGAATAGGTTCGAAAGGGTAGCAGCTTTGCCGCCATGTCTCGTTGCGTACTGCAACGAGTGCCGAGAGGAATCAGATCGGAAGCCGAAGCACGTGGACCCTGCCCTGATTGGTGACTTCGTTCCAGGAAACCTTAAGCCGTTTTACATTAACAGGCGTGCTAACGATGCCGAACTTGCTGAGGCCGATACCTTTTTTTGTCAGTTAACCGTTACTTTAGTTTTTGTTTTCCTTTTTAAGTGGGAGACAAAGCTATGTCCGCTCCAAACTAATTCGTTGTTGACTTCGCGTACGCAGCTTGAAGGCATGCATCAAGAACTGAGTTAAGATCTTCAGTACTTTCATATG
This sequence comes from Camelina hispida, assembly GCA_023657505.1. Lineage (NCBI taxonomy): Eukaryota > Viridiplantae > Streptophyta > Magnoliopsida > Brassicales > Brassicaceae > Camelina > Camelina hispida. The sequence goes on along the minus strand of CP094635.1, from coordinate 21,382,880 downwards.
AAAAGATGTAGGATCGACCGCCAGCTGAGGACTCTGGAATCCGAAATTGCCATACTTAAGGCGAAAAGGAAAAGGACTACTGACTTGCTCGATGAGTCCGAACAGAAGGCCAGTGCACTGGAGACTCGCCCCGAGGATTGGGAGAAGACTGGGTTGCAATTGTTGTGGCCGATGCCAAAACGACTCAAGACGAGTGTTTGTGAGATCGCCGCGAATAGCGCACTAGTTCGGAATTAAGATGTTTTGTTTGATCATTTAATAAGACTCAGCCGCATTGTAGCAGGCGAATTTGAATTTTACTTTGAAAATCAGAATAAGACTTTACCGCAATAAAGTGGGCAAAAATTTTCTATACTCAGTCATTGTTTTGTTATTTTATTCTAAAAATGTACCAGAGGCGAGACGTCTCCCGGCTTACATCAGACAATTTTTTGTTAAGCGATGGTAGAAAACATCGATTTGAGCCTCAAAAGTTGGCTATTTATTCTTAACGATGTATGTTTGGTCGGAGGGCGAGATACTGGGCTCGGTTTATCTCCTTTTGCTTTAGTTCGGATGCCGGACTGCGAAATTATTCTCTGGGTTCGGCTGACTATTCCGTCCGAACTAAAGGTTGGGTGCGGAATAAATACTCTGGGTCCGGCTTATCCCAAAAATTGAAAGATCGGGTGCGGAATATATACTCTGGGTCCGGCTTATCCCTATATGTAAAGGTCAGGTGCGAAATAACGACTCTGGGTTCGGCTTATCCTGAGAAATAGTGCGTAGTTACGCTAGTTGATCACCTGGCCAGGGTGTCAACGAGGAACGAGTTCGGTATGAACCAATAAATACTTAGTCCAGATCAGATTAAGAACTGAGATATATGTATATATATTCTTCTTATTTTTTTTTTCTTTTTTTTTTTTTTTTTTTGAGGAAAATCTCCTTTTTTCTTCTTGGAAATAAGAAACGCGCTTCATTAAATGTGTTACGCGGTCATTGAGAATTATTCTCGGGACGCAGCAAAAATTTTGCTGCATTCTGATTGGTGGAATCAGCGGCGGTAACTTCCTATGATCCTATATAAATAGGGTTGAAGGTTTGGGAGGACGAAACATTCTAACTTCCACAACATACACGAGATAGAGAGAAAAATGGTAACTACTCGATCTGCATGGCTGAGACAGGCCCGGGAGAGAGTATCTGCTTCGGTGAGCGGTTCCGACCGTGCTGAGACGCCGGATAATCCCTCCGCCCTAGAGGGGGCGGAGACATTTCTAGTTTGTGCACCTGTCCCTTATGTCGATATGACTGGTGCGGAGGGGAGTCTCATATGCCAGGAGCTCCAACGGTATCGAGCTCGCCGCTATAGGTTGGGGGCTCATCTTACGGCGAGACGCCTTAGGCTGGCTGAGGTCTGTCGGTTTTACCATTTGGACGGGACTGTTCGGGTCCTGAACGAGATGATCGCCAAAGGTTTCTTCTTGGTGAAGTGGCGTATGACCCGGCTGCTTGCCGCGCATGCGGCGTGCCGAGAGCAGGTTGCGCGTATGGAGGTGCCTGTTCTGCTCGAAGCCGACTGCCAACCCCTGGAGGATACCGCGCATCTGTTTACCACGGACATCTGGGCTTACCGGGCTTCCCTGGAAAGGTTGAGACGATACGCCAACTTTTTGGAGTCGGCTGGCCCAATCTTTTGCGAAAGACATATGGTCGAGGGCCCATGTACCTTCCTGGAAGATTTGGTGTACGGTGGCTTCAGAGTCCTGATGGAAAGAATGGAAGCCTTAAGGCGGGCGCGTCAGCATTGGCGAGCAGAACTGATCAGGATGACGGTGGAGGAACCATTAGAAGACGATCTATTTGGTCCACGTCCTCCACTGTGGCTGCAGGACCGCCCAGAATGGTGATTGTGGGGCTCGTACCGTACCGAACTCGGAAGGCGGGTGGTCTTTTTCTTTTTTCTTATCTAGGAGTAGTTTGTCGCGAAGGGGTTTCCCCTTTGCGTCTCTTTTCTCTTTTCTTTTTTTTTATTTAATCGGTCATATCTCCAAGGCATGTAATGGCGATTGATCCTGACTTAGTTGTATCAACTTCATATCCGCATTCGAATTATCCAAACTAAGCGATGGAAGTTCTCCATTTGGATTTGAAGTAATGTTCTTAGACGAAGTGTAATGGAAACTAATCCAAATGACTTTCAGTGAAGTCTTATGAAACAATAAAACTAGTTTTGAGGAATTTTGTATATTGGCGTATTGCCGATCTAAATGTATTCGAAATAAAGAAAGAAGTTTTTCAGCCGGGAATAAACTTTATTAATGTCTTAGCTGCATTCACTTAATCTTGAAAAGACAGGGAATTGTTGCCTACGTACCCCGAAGCAGGGATCAAGCCAACCGTAGGGTTGTGACAACGACTTAGCAGTAATAACGTTTCAAGTGGGCCGCGTTCCACGAGTTTTTGATCCGTTCTCCGGCCATGGTTATGAGTTCGTAGACGCCCGGGCGATCTGCCCTGGATACGAGGTACGGACCCTCCCACCGAGCGCCGAGTTTACCGGCGTTAACTTCTTTGGTGTTCTCAAAAACTTCTCGTAGAACCAGATCGCCTTCGTTGAAAGGCCGCTGACAAATAGTCTTGTTATAATATCGAGCCGCTGCGTCTTGGTAGTGTTGCACTCGGACTAGAGCTTGATCGCGCAGCTCTTCGGCAAAATCGTTGTGGTCAACCAGCATCTTGTCATTGAGTTCGGGATTGTCGACCATCATGGTACGACGAAGTGTCGGGACTCCTGCTTCGGCTGGGGCGAGTGCTTCGAGACCGTACGCGAGGGAGAAAGGGGATTGTCCCGTACTCCACCGCGGGGTTGTGTGATAGGACCACAATACGCCATCGAGGTGGTCTGCCCATGCTTCCTTTCTTCGACCGAGTCGTTTCTTGAGTTCATCGACGATCGACTTATTTGTGGCCTCAGCCTGGCCATTTCCTTGCAGGTATTGAGGAGTCGAAGTGCTAAGGCGGATTTGCCATTTCTTCAGGAAACGTCTGGTGATTAGCGAGGTGAATTGCGTGTCATTATCGGTGATAATCTTGTATGGAAGTCCATGGCGACATATGATGTTCTTCCATATGAAATTGGTTACATCTAAAGATTGGATCCTTGTGAAGGACTCCGCTTCCACCCATTTGGTGAAGTATTCGGTGAGCACTAGGACGTACTTCTTGAATTTCGATGCCGGCAGAGTTCATATGGAGCTGTCACGGTATTAAGTTGTTCGGGCGGGACGTGCCGCATTGGTCCATGGCGCTGACAAGCTTCGCATTTTGTCGCGAAGGCTTCGCAGTCGGCCATCATGGTAGGCCAATAATGTCCATCCTTTTTGATCTTGAGGGCGAGTGCGCGTCCGCTAAAATGATTGCCACCTTCGCCTTCATGTACCTCCATCATGATTAGTTCAGCTTCGTCCCGAGTAACGCAGGTAAAGAGCACTCCTGACGAACTTCGGTGAAACAATTCTCCATCCAAGAGGACGTATCTGGCACTTCGAGCCTTCAAGCGTCGAGCTTCCCATCGGTCTGTCGGGACGATGCCTTCGGAGATATAGAGTTTGATCTCAATTTGCCAATCATCCGGAGGCTTTGTGATGTCCGTCAGATCCTCTATTGGCTCGTCGACTTCCATTAGAACCGAGTCGTCGTTGATTACAGCTATCTGGTTGTCAGGATCGATGCTAGGAGTGTCGATGCATTCGATCGGGATGGTGCGCCGCAGATCAGGGTCTGACGCGTTTTTGTTCCGTGGGACCTTCGTCAGAGAAAAAGATGCAAATTCCCCGGATAATGTTCGGAACAACTGTCAATACGCTCCCATTCGCTTGTTTTTAGCGTCGAATTCTCCGCTGAATTGGCTGACTACCAATTGGGAGTCACAGAAGTTGGTAGAAAGGGAGGCATTTATCTGTTGTCCGAGCGATGAAGCGATTTAGAGCTGCGATGCGGCCGGTCAGGCGTTGCACTTCTCGCTTGTTGGTCGGCGATGGCAGTCCCAGTATGGCTTCGATCTGTTTAGGATTTACCTCTATTCCTCGTTCAGTGACGATATACCCCAAGAATTCTCCTGAAGTAACTTCGAATGTACACTTCGTTGGATTCAGTTTAATCTGGAAATGATCCAAGATTTCAAAACATTCAGCAAGATGCTGGACGTGCTGCTCCGCGATCAAAGATTTGACCAGCATATCGTCGATGTAGACCTCCGTAGTTTTTCCAAGCAAATCTGCGAACATCATGTTCACTAGCCGTTGGTAGGTTGCTCCAGCGTTCTTCAGTCCGAACGGCATTACCTTATAGCGGTCAGTCGAGCTCATGGCGATCTTGTTGTAACCTGAGAAGGCATCCATGAACGAGAGCAGGTTGTTTTCGGCTGTGGCTTCGACTAGACGGTATATGTGTGGTAAAGGAAAGCTATCCTTAGGGCATGCTAAGTTTAGATCGGTGAAATCCACGCATACTCTCCATTTACCGTTCTTCTTTTTGACCACGACTGGATTGGCCAGCCAGTCAGGGTACTGGACCTCCATTATCTGGTCAGCTTTGAGTAGTCGCTCGACTTCATCCTTAACTGCTTAGGCCCGATCTGGACCCAGACGTCGGCGTTTCTGCCTGATTGGTTTGAACGTGAGGTCAATGTTGAGCTTGTGGCAGATAAAATCGGGATTTATTCCGATCATGTCCTTCGTTGACCAGGCGAATGTAGAAGATCGAGATTATAGAAAAGCGATCAGCTTTGTCTTTATGTGCTCTTCTAGTTCGGCACCGACGCTAATGGTTCGTGAGGGGTCAGAAGGATCAATGTTCGCCTGTATGATTCGACACTCCGGAGACTTGAGGCGATCTCTCTCCGGCTTATGGGGACCGGTAAGATGGTCCCCGCTCTGTAATTGCTACGCGTCCTCAGTCTTCCTCTGCTTCTTCTCGATAACAGAGCAAGTTCGGGCTACCCTCTGGTCACCATAAAGCGTGCAAATTCCTGTGGTGGTCGGGAACTTGAGGCAGAGGTGATAGGTCGATGGTACGGCCTGCATCGCGTATATCCATGGTACCCCCAAAATGGCGTTGTAGATCGGAGGCGCGTCGATGACTGCAAACTTAGTCTTCCGGGTTACTCCGCCGGCTCGTACTTGCAGCTTTACGTCGCCCATCGACATTTTGGTGATCCCACATCATAGCCCGTCAACGTTCGAGATTCGGGTTTCAGCTAATCTGGTGTGACACCATTTTTTCTAGCGTTTGCCAGCACAGTACATTGACGGTACTTCCTGTGTCGACCAGGACTCGTTCGACGTTGAAGTCGCCCATGGAAACTCTGATGACCAAAGGATCCAAATGGGGGTGTTGGATTCCTTTGGCGTCTTCCGATGTGAACGATATGGGGTCCGAGCAGAGTGGAGGTTCGTTCGGAGCTGTCTGAAGACTGCAAAATTGACAGTCCCTTTTCTTTAGTGCGCAGACGGAGTCGGCGCAGTCCTCTGGTGGGCCAAGTATCATGGTTATTCGTCCTCAGGGAGGAGAATTGACCCGCTCGGGGTTTTGCCCTCTCTACCGCTTGGGAGGGCCAGGTAGTTTGTCCGCCTGGGGCATCTCTTCTTGATGGTTCGCCAGCACTTGGTTGGCTGGCTGCTGAACTCCGTTAGCCGGACCGTTTTAGCCTCGTCCACCTCCTGCACCGCGGCCACCGTTAGATCGTCCACCACGCTATCCCCCTCGGCGACCTCTGCCTCCACGGGTGCTCTTTGGCTGAAAGACGGTTTCGACTTCGCCAGAGAGGTATTTCCCGTATAGGTAATTCTTCAGGTGGACGCACTCGTGTGTGGAGTGGCCGGCGATCATGTGAAAATCGCAGTATAGTTCCTTCGAGTCGGACGGCTGCTTGTTTCGGTCGTCTACTTTGGAGACCGCGTGAACAACGCCTTTCTTCCGGTCTTGAGGGTCGTGATGCTTGCGAGGTTCGTGGTGTTCGTCCTTATTTTTAGCCTTAAAGGGATGTGATGGCTGCCCGATTGTTTTTGCGCCTATTTGGGCGTCCTCGTCCTCGTGGAGTGCAAATCTGGAAGCTCAATGTAGTGCGTCATCGAGGTCCTTGGGCTCCCAGATGTTAAGATCCTTCCGTAATGGCGATCCAGGAATTAGGCCCTTTCTGAAGGCTGCCATTGCGGCATCCTCTGGGACGGTGACGCGTGTCAGCTTTTCCTTAAATCTGCTCAGGAAACAGCCGATGGATTTGCCGGGTTCCTGGGCCATCTCCCAGAGATCCGAACTTGTGACGCCTTGCTCAATGAGGATTCGGTAATGTTTGAGGAAAACCATGGACAACTGGTCGAAGTTGTCGATGGAATTTTGTTCGAGCCTTGTGAACCAAACTAAGGCAGGGCCAGAGAGGCTATCGACGAATAGCTAGCAACACCCAACATCCCTCTGTTAGTCGGTGAATCGTGCTTTCTCCATGGTTGCCATGAAGGATGTCATGAACTGGACTGGATCCTTGTCCCCCAGGTAGGTTGGGAGTTTCAGCTTGACGTTTGGTATGGCGGCCCGCAAGATCCGTTGAGTAAAAGGGGATTGCCGAGTCACCTCAACGATCCTGTCGATCTCTGGAGCTGTGCTAATAGCCCAATGAAGAAGCGTGCTCATGCCGCTAATCTGCGACTTGATTTCCTCGATTTCGAGGCAAGGCCCCGTGTTCATCGAGCGGGCAATCAGGGCAGCCAAACTCTCATGCGCCAGCGAGTTCGGGTTCGTCGGTCAGATGCTCGATGTTGCCTGGGGGGGAGGAATTCTCCGCCCTGGCTGATTTGTCATCGGTAGATCTGAAAAATCGAGACGACGAGAGAGGCCGCCTATTCCGAGTGCAGGAGATTTCCTTGCGGAGACCTGCAATGGGGTCGTCTAGGTTACGACAGCATCGACTCTGCGGTTGTGTCGGAGATCATCTGGTAGATCTTTTTCGTCATGGTGCCGAACAGGACCTTGAAGTCTTCCATGGAGACGACCTGCGGGTTCTGGACCGCTGTCGTGGTGCGAACAGGGAGATTCCCGGTTTGTGCTCCGATCTGCTGCTCCGTGGCGTATGCAGCTTCCTCATTCAGGGGTTGTTCATCCGAACGCTCCGTGTCGAGGTCAACCGGCTCTTCGAGAGTTCGTCCTGCTCCTTGGCTGGTCTCTCCCTCAGATCTGACGTCAACTGGGAGTTCGGAGTAGGTATCAGTTGGGTTTGTTGTTGCGTCGGTGGGCCGACGAACATAAATGGCGGTAACTTGTTTGGCTGGAGCGCCACTTTGTGTTGCAGTGTTGCCTTGAGCGGACGCGATGCCGTCAGACACGATGGAAGCAGTGCGGTTTGCTCCGGAGACTTCGTTGATGAGTGAAGACATTATCGTAGGCTTTCCAGAGAACTTCTGGATGAGATTTTCTTATAGAGTAACTTTTAGAGACGACTTTCGTCCCCACAGACGGCGCCAATTGTAGAAACTAGGTTTCCACAATGAATTTGTTTAAGGGGGGAAACAAATTCAGTAAAGTAATCTCTCTAGAAAACCGATCTAAGCTTTGAAATTAGAGGAAGGAGAACTGATCTCGGAGAATTAGGGTTTTATTGCTAAGAACAAGAGGAGAACTGAATAATTGTATTCAATAATGGATGCATTACAATGGAGAAGTCTCTCCTTATTTATACATGTTCGTAGATTACATAATATGTTAACTTTCCTTATGAGATGAACTGAAATAAGGAAAGTTGCTTTATTTCTTGAGTCGGCCGCCGGGCGAAGTGGAAGTCGGTTCTTCTTCTCCAAGTTGGGCTTTCCTCGTCCAAACTGGCCTTAAATAACCTAATTGGGTTCTTAACCGGATTCCCAGTTAAATAATCAAATTATATTTCTGATTTAGCTCGGTATGTTGGGAGTGCTAAATCCCGCACCAACAGGTGTTATGTCCTAGATGATAGTAGGAAACGTCGAAACTTATGCAAATGATTGAAATTCTCGATTTGCCATTGTGTTGAAGGATTTAGGCCCACAAAATAAAAGATTTTTGGATGGATTTACTTGTAATACTCAACCACCCCTGTCAAATACCAACTCTTTGTTTGGTTCTTAGTCTGTTTTTTAGTTAATTAGTAACTTGTGTATACGACATATACACATCAACAAAGCTTCATATTTTCCTGATATTTCAACTGAATTGGTCCTGTCCTTAAATTTTTGTTAATGCCTTTAAAAAAAGTTGAAGGTGAACATGCACTTCTAAAAGCAGATTATTTTGACAATAAAATATCAAACTGTTTGGTTGATTGGCAATGATTATAGATGAAGAGGTTGGTGAGTTCGTCTTCTTGTCTATTAGGTAATACTACAACTCTTAATTAGGTCTCTCAGTATGTTACTAATTCTTAATTTTCTGACCATTGTGAGACCTTAAGATATATACTATACTATACGTGCGTGTAGACATGCCGGGCGTTCCAAAGAGAACTTCAATGTCTCCGTCATGAATGGGAGAGTGAAGGTGACTGCTGAAGCTCCTGCTCGTGGCCACGACTCTGCTGGCTGTTTCTACTCCGGTGACGGCATCATTTTACTAATAATAAGCAAACAATGATGTGTAGGCACTACTTGGTAATTCCTAAAGAACACATTCCTACTGTGAAAGACCTTCAGAGAAGAGATGAAGACTACTCCTTAGGTTTGTTAGCAAAACATAATATATACATACATCATTTTCTGTTATATCTATGTTTAAAGTTTCGACAAAGATGTTCGGTTTATGATTTGCGCAGTAAAACACATGCTCAGTGTGGGACAAGACATGTTGCATAAAGATGCACCTCAAAGCATTCATAGGTGAGGGCTCTTGGTTACAAACGCTTAATCAAAACCAATTATGGATTTGGTGTTTGGATTTTGATATTGTAATCCACAAAACATAATATTACCACTAATTGGTTGATGTGTTTCTTCTTCTTGTTGTAACTTTGTATAGCTTTGACCTGATCTGTGAAGATGTGATATATGCTCAAAAGGTGAACTACTTCAGAAGAACAGAGTACTGGTACAAAAACAGAACATCGGGATGTTTATATCGGTGATTAACAATCAAGAAGACTTACACAAGACTAGAAGGCGCGAGAAGCTTCTAGAAGAACAAAGAACTTCATGTTTACAATAGGAATGTAAACATGAAGAAAGAAGGAAATTTCCTTAAACATAAAGAAAAAGAAAATTGTCCAATTCCTATTAGGATTAGAATAGGTAGATTGCCTATTGTGTGGCAAAGACCTAGTTCTATAAATAGGGTGCTAAGGCCGATTGTACACCTTAGCACAAACAAGAGAAAGTTAACCTAGCTACTAAGTTTTAGTCTTTAAGAAAAGAATAGAGCTAAGAACTTAGAGAGAGCGTGAGGTTTCTTTAAAGAGAGTTTTGAGATTAGAAAATTGTTTAGAACAAACTTGTAAACAGATTTTCTATTAATCAAAAGAGAGTTTAAAGAAATCTTTATTTCATTGTTTAGATCATAAGTTCTCACACTTTCAATTGGTATCAGAGCAACACTTGTTCGGATTACTACAGGTGAGATTCTGCGGACAAGATGGAGAGCTACGGAGATCTGATCAACAATAACAAAGTCATCTTGGATGATGGAAACTATGGGTTTTGGATGTCGAGGATCAAATCCATCATAGGAGGTATTGATCGTCTTGCTTGGAAGACTGTTCTAGAAAAGTGGGAGGAACCGACGATCAAGGATGAATCAGGCAAGCGAATTCCAAAACCTCCGACAGATTGGACTGATGAAGAACAAAAGAGATCAAAATACAACTCAAGGGCTTTAAGTGCTATTCATTGCAGTGTTGGGAGAAAACAGTTTGAGTTGATTCAAGGATGTGAAACTGCTAAAGAAGCATGAGATATCTTTCAAATTCATTATGAAGATACAACAAAAGTGCAGAGTTCAAGAAAAGATATGTTGGCTTCTAGATTTGAGAATCTAAAGATGGAGGAACATGAATCGATTTCAGACTTTAGTTCAAAGTTGAGTGCTCTAGCACAAGAAGCCTTAACTCTTGGGAAGACTTATAAGGATCAGAAGTTAGTCAAAAAGTTTTTAAGGTGTCTTCCATCTAGGTTCATGGGATACAAAACAGCTTTAACGGTCTCACAAGATTTAGATAATCTCAGTTATGGTGAAGTGGTAGGAATGCTACAGGCACACGAGATGGAACTTAATGGGATTAAGAAACCAAAAGGAATAGCTCTAGCAGTAAGCAAAGACATAACCGATCAAGGAGAAGAAGATGTTGTGAGTCTGTTGGTAAAAAGATTTGATTGAGCTTTAAGAAGGATAGAACAAGGTCAAGGTCAAAAGAAGAATAATTCATTCAAGAAGACAAGTGAAGACAAAAAGGCTGATATGCAGTGTCATGAATGTAAGGGATATGGTCACTTTATTCGAGAGTGTCCAACAATCAAGTTACGGGATGCCAAGTGCACAATCTATAAAGGGACTGGACACGCATGAGGAATGTGTGAGTAATTCTAAAGTCAAGAAAGAGAAGTCTATGATTAGCATTGAGAATGAATCAGATAGTGATAGCAGTAGCGAAGAAGAACTCATTAATTTAGTGGCTATGGTGGAAATCACTGAATTTGAGAATGGGGAAGAAGTAACTGATTCAGAATCAGAAGGAGAAGAAGTTCTTGACATTGTTCAGAGTTACAAAGAAGTGCGAAATACACTTATTTTGTTAGGAAAGGAAAATCAAGGTTTGATAACTGAAAAACTTCGTTTAGAAGCACTTGTTATGTCGTTACAGAATGAATTGGTGGATGAGAAAAAGCTGGCTAAAGATTCGCTAGATCTGATGAAAGAGAAGTTGGTCTTATCGGCAAAAGCAGACAAGCTTGAAGAAGAGCTACTTAAAGAAAGAAAAAAATCTACAGAACTACAATCTGAATTAGATCAACAACATAGGAAGATTCATATGTTCGCAGGAACAAAGCAGCTTGACAAAATTTTGAGCTATGGGAGAACTGAGAAGACTAATAGAGGATTGGGCTTTAATGAGAACAAGGGAGCTAAATCACAGACAACCAAGTTTGTATCTGCTGGAGCCTATCAGTCTTAGAAGGAGACATCTTATGGTGTTTCTAATGGATCTTTGAGTTGTTATTTTTGTGGAAAAATCGGTCACTACAAACGTTTTTGTTACAAATATTGGCAGAAGGTCTGTACCTTAAAGCAACAAGGAAGATTCTTCCGGAATGGAATTAGAAGGCAAGTTTGGATGAAGAAAGCTGACCTATATCAATCGAGATCAATGGTAGCTTCTGGATCAGGGTTTAGATGCAATATAGCCATGATTACTGAACACTGAAGAACAAGAAGAAACGAAACCAATATGCGATATGGCTTTGATCACTGAAGAACAAGAAGACACGGAACCTTGGTTTTTTGACAGCGGTTGCTCAAGACATATGACTGAAACCAAGAGTAATCTACAGAATATTAAGAAATTGAAAGGAGGTACAGTAACATTTGGAGATGGAAGTCATGGTTTCATACAAGGCAAAGGTACAACACGTGATACAGAACTTCCACAACTGGTGAATGTCTATCTAGTTCAAGGACTGCATGCAAATCTAATAAGCATTAGTCAACTCTGTGATGAAGGATTGTCAGTTTTATTCACAAAAGTTGATTGCAAAGCACTGGTTGAGTCGGGTAATGTCAAGTTATATGGTGTAAGATCTGGGAATAATTGTTACATGTGGGAGAAACATTCAATCAAATGCTACAGTGCTCGAGGGAGTATAGATCTATGGCATCAACGACTTGGACACATGAATACAAGAAACCTTGCTACTCTTGTGAATAAAGAGATAATTTGAGGAGTACCTAAACTTAAAAGGGAAGACAATATGGTGTGTAGGCCTTGTAATCTGGGAAAGCAATACAAAATTCAGCACAAAAAGGTTCCAGATGTTCAGTCAAAATCAGCTCTAGATCTAGTTCACATGGATTTAATGGGACCAATGCAAGTAGAAAGCCTAGCAGGAAAGAAATATGTGTTTGTTTTAGTTGATGATTACTCCAGATACACTTGGGTTCGTTTTATTCGTGAGAAGTCAGATACAATAGACAGCTTCAAGATTTTAGCTTTACAGCTACTTAATGAACGAGGAGGAATCAAGAAAATTCGAAGTGATCATGGTGGAGAATTTCAAAATGAAGCTATGAAGGAGTTTTGTGAACAACATGGGATTGTACATCAATTCTCAGCACCAAGGACTCCACAACAGAATGGAGTAGTAGAAAGGAAGAATAGAACTCTTCAGGAAATGGCAAGAGCAATGATACATGGAAATCAAGTTCCTAAGAAATTCTGGGCTGAAGCATTGAATACTGCGTGTTATATAATTAACAGAGTTTATGTCCGAAGAGATACTACAAAAACACCCTATGAGTTGTGGAGAGTCAAAACACCAAATCTGAGTTACTTCCATGTGTTTGGATGCAAATGATATATCTTAAATGACAAGGATTATCTTGGCAAATTCGACTCCAGAAGTGATGAAGGCATGTTTTTGGGTTATGCGGAGAGTAGTACAGCATTCAGAGTCTACAACAGGCGTACAGGTTTAATCATAGAATCAGTGAATGTAGTCTTTGACAATCAATCTGTAGCTGTACAAGGTGATGACTCGGACAGTGATTCAGAACAAGTAAGCATCACTCAAGCTCACAATGAAGTTTTTGAGTTGGACATTCCTGTTACAAAACCAGAAGAAGTACAACAAGTTCATAAGAATCATTCTGCATCTGATGTTATTGGAGACTTAAATGAGAAAATGAAGACTCGAGGAGGGCAGATTGACTTTAAGAAGATGACAAGTTACTTTACAACTCTAGAAACTGTTTTCTATGAGTGTTTTGTGTCAATGATCGAACCAAAGAATCATATAGAAGCTGTTCAAGATGATTTTTGGATTATAGCCATGGAAGAAGAACTGGAACAGTTTGAGCGTAATGATGTTTGGGAACTGGTTCGTAGACCAATAGATGTGAATATCATTGGTACTAAGTGGATTTTCAAAAACAAGATTGATGAGAGTGGTGTTGTAGTTCGCAATAAAGCAAGATTAGTTGCACAAGGTTATACGCAGATCGAAGGTGTAGATTTTGAAGAAACTTTTGCACCAGTAGCAAGGCTTGAGTCAATAAGACTGTTTCTAGGAATGGCTTGTATTCTGAACTTCAAGGTGTTTCAGATGGATGTGAAGAGTGCTTTCTTAAATGGGATCTTACAAGAAGAAGTATATGTTGAACAACCCAAAGGTTTTGAAGATCCAATTAGGCCTGAGTATGTGTATAAGCTAAAGAAAGCTCTTTATGGATTGAAGCAAGCTCCAAGAGCTTGGTATGAGAGGCTGACCAGCTTTCTTATGGAACAGAACTATATTAGAGGGAGTGTGGACAAGACTCTGTTTATCTTGGAACAAGATGATGACATTATGATGGTTCAAATTTATGTTGACGACATTATCTTTGGAAGCACTTCAAAAGAGTTGGTGGATAGGTTTGTGAGTAGTATGACACAAGAATTTGAGATGAGTCTTGTTGGAGAATTGAAGTATTTTCTCGGGTTGCAGATTACACAGTCAGATCGAGGTATTTTTATTTCACAAAGTACCTATGCTAGACAACTTCTTAAGAAGTTTCAGATGGATAAGTGCAAAGAAGCTTTGATACCTATGAGTACTTCATTGAAAGTATCAAGAGATGTTGATGGTAAGGATGTAGATGTTAAGCAATACAGAGGAATGATTGGAAGTTTGCTATATCTTACCGCTAGTAGACCAGATTTGAGTTTTAGTGTGGGTATATGTGCAAGGTATCAGTCAAAACCAAAACAGTCTCATCTTGAAGCAGTTAAGCGAATTATCAAGTATGTCAAAGGAACTGCTGATTTTGGGATTTGGTACTCTAAAGGTTCGAACAAAGGATTGGTTGGTTACTGTGATGCAGATTATGCAGGAAGTGTAACAGATCGAAAGAGTACAAGTGGAGGTTGTTTCTTTCTAGGCAACAATTTAATAGCCTGGTTGAGTAAGAAACAGAATTCAGTGTCCTTGTCTACAGCTGAATCAGAATATATAGCAATGGGGAGTTGTTGTACACAGTTATTGTGGATGAAGCAGATGTCAGCAGATTATGGTATGGATTCAGGGGAGCTACAAGTATATTGTGATAACAAAAGTGCAATTGATATTTCTAAAAATCCAGTACAACACTCAAGAACCAAGCACATTGATGTAAGACATCACTTTATCAGAGAACTGGTTGAGAGAAAGCAAGTTCAGATTGATCATGTTGATACTGAAGATCAGTTAGCAGGTATATCACAAAGGCTTTAGATTTTAATCGATTTTCAATTTTAAGAAATTCAATTGCAGTTTGTGAGATGTGAGTCTTTGTGGGGCTGATTCAAGAGCAAGATCGAGAAGATGTTGGGTTTAAGTTTAATTAATTGGTTTAGTTTGAAAGAATTATCTGATTTTGATTATGTTTTGGAGAAAACCGGTCTAAATTTTGGTTAAAATTTTAAGAAGATTTGCTCGAGACTTGTTGGGTGTATGGAGCATCGGTTGTATCGATGGGGAGAAGATAAAAATATTAAGTCTTTTTATTTGTTTGTCATCGGGTGTATCGAAAAGAAGGAAGAAAAAATATATATTTGTGTGTGTTTTTTCTTCTTTGGTTGTATCGACCGACTGAAAAATTTCAAAAGAGGATGGTGAGAGCAACTCGACAAGGCTTGGTGAGAGGAGGCAAGAAATCAAAGATGATTCGAGATGATGGTGGTTGTAATCGCCCACATCTAGTTGATGACTCGAGTAGTGATGAGGATCAAATCCATTTGAATGATGAATACGGTGGTAGTGCTCAAATCGATTCAGTAGGAGTGGAAGATTTCACATAAGACAAATCGGAATCAGCTTGTGATGATGAAATCGCATCCGATGATGAGGAAGAAGAAATCAATAGCAAAGATTAAGGGAAAGGAGTTGCTTCAAGCACTGAGGAGTTTGGATTTGAGGAAATCTCTGTGCAAGAGCAATTTGAGCGTAATACAAATAAGAAGAGGAAGATAAATCAAGGGTCTACTTCTGTTGCCAAGCGATCTAAGTCTGCAACAACAAAGGCAAAGAGTGTTAGAGCAAAAGGAGATTTTCGGTCTAATGTGTTTGTCTCAAGAGCTGCTCAAGTCAGGTATTCCCAGCTTATAACTAGGGAGTTTCTAGCAGAAAGGAATTTAGATTTCTTGCAACCTGATGAATTTGGGATTCTTGATAAAATCATGGAGTTGGGATTACAAGAATCAGTTCAAGGGTTGTCGTTATATGTCAAGGAAGTGATATGTGAGTTTTATGCCAATTTACCAAACGAAAAGGCCAAAAATGGTGTTAAGGTGTTCATTAGAGGGCAGTCGTATGAATTCTCTCCTAGGATGATCAATGAGGCGTTTAATCTAGATTATTTGACATTAGATGAGAACAAAGCCAGTGATGCGGTTGATAAGCTGAGTAAGAATGAGCTTGCAGTAGTTCTAAGTGGGAAAGATAATTTGCCTTGGTCGAAGTTGAAAGTTAGGGATCTTCCTGGAGAGGTTGCAGCTCTTTTAATGTTCGCGGCATATAACTGGGTTCCATCTGGTCATCTGAATCATCCTTCAGTCAAACGTGCTCAAGTTGTGTATAAGCTGATTAAAGGTATTCGTTTTGATCTCGGACAGCTGATCTAATGATCAAATTATGGGTATGCGGTGGAGTGATCCTACAAGGCATGTGATTTTTCCTCGGACAATTTTTGGAACTCTTAAGATTCAGGATGGTCCACTTGAGTGGTCAAATGTAGAAGAAGAAGTTACAGCTAAGTTCTACACTAAAGATGTTCGAACTGGATATGCTTATGGGGTTAAACACGGGTTACTCTCTGAGGATGGTCATCCTATACCAGTTCAAGAACAAACAGATGAGGGATTTTCTTCGGCATCTGAGGTAATTCAGTTGGGTAGTATTCGTGTGCCACAGTTAGGTCAAGCAGATGAGGAGAGTTCATATGCAGCTTTGGTCGATACATCACAAGCTCTTCAGAGACTTACGGAAGTAGTACATAGGCTCATACAGAATCATCCACTTTCCAAGATGATTTGAGTTGTTTTTAACTGTTGTATTCTCAAGCAGGGGGAGATGGAGAAGAAACTGGTCTGAGATTCTGGGGGAGTCTAGCTGGTCTGAGATTCTGGGGGAGCTTTGAGCTTAGCTTTGTGTTTTCATTACAACTTTGGAAGTTTTTTGGTGATCATTTTGGTTCATTTTGTTTGGATGTTTGACTATGGCTTAATGATCCGTTTTAGGCTTTTGTTATGAACGGTTGACCTTGGTTTAAAGATATTTGTTTTATCTCAGCCAAAATTTATTATGCTTGAGAAACACAAAATTAAAAAGGGGGAGATTGAAGATGTGATATATGCTCAAAAGGTGAACTACTTCAGAAGAACAAAGTACTGGTACAAGAACAGAACATCGGGATGTTTATATCGGTGATTAACAATCAAGAAGACTTACACAAGAGTAGAAGGCGCTAGAAGCTTCTAGAAGAACAAAGAACTTCATGTTTACAATAGGAATGTAAACATGAAGAAAGAAGGAAATTTCCTTAAACATAAAGAAAAAGGAAATTGTCCAATTCCTATTAGGATTAGAATAGGTAGATTGCCTATTGTGTGGCAATGACCTAGTTCTATAAATTAAATAGGGTGCTAAGGCCGATTGTACACCTTAGCACAAACAAGAGAAAGTTAACCTAGCTACTAAGTTTTAGTCTTTAAGGAAAAGAATAGAGCTAAGAACTTAGAGAGAGCGTGAGGTTTCTTTAAAGAGAGTTTTGAGAGATTAGAAAATTGTTTAGAACAAACTTGTAAACAGATTTTCTATTAATCAAAAGAGAGTTTAAGGAAATCTTTATTTTATTGTTCAGATCATAAGTTCTCACACTTTCAATCTGTACTTTCTCTCTCAGATTTGGTTTTCACCAGCCATCTTTTAACAGTGTTGATCATCTCCATCTCCATTGTTTCACATTACCTTTTGTGCCCAGGTACTGATATGCTTCATGCTCGTTGATCTCTCTTTGGATATTCTTTGCTTCTATCTCTCTTACTTTCCCATGGCTTGTGACTGCGGATAAGCTTTTCTTTTTTACATAGATTTCCATCAAATTAAACAGATGGAAAGCCATCAAGTACAATTCTTTGGGACCTTTGGGTGGATTTATTGAAGCAGAGACACTGCTGGAGAAGATAAGGCCTCTTCTTCCAAAGGTGTAATTGAACCGACTTACCTTACTGCATTGTGTTGCTTGTCTTTACTAAAACTTGTGGAATATCTCTTTTCTATTCTTTTGCTGGCAAATTTTGTTATGAAATGCCAAATACTATTGTGGATTTTGTATATGAAAGAAGCATATGTCAAGTAATTATATGTAATTTCTGGCACTGTCCAAAAGTGTATACAGTACATAAAAGAATTTGAGCTAACTAACCAACAAAATTTCTTAATGGTGTTATGTCCTAGATGATGAGTACGAAACTTATGCCAATAATTGAAATTCTTGATTTGCCATTGTCTTGAAGGATTTAGGCTCACAAATTATAAGCTTTTTGGATGGATTTACTTGTAATACTCAACCACCCCTGTCAAATACCAACTCTTTGTTTGTTCCTAGTCTGTTTTTTATTTAATAACTTGTGTATACGACATATACACGTCAACAAAGCTTCTTATTTTCCTGATATTTTAACTGGATTGGTCATGTCCTTATATTTTTATTAATGCCTTTGAACAAAGTTGGAGGTGATCTGGCACTTCTGAAAGCAGATAATTTTGACAATAACAATATCAAACTGTTTGGTTGATTGGCAATGATTATAGATGAAGAGGTTGGTGAGTTCGTCTTCTTGTCTATTAGGTAATACTACAACTCTTAATCAGGTCTCTCAGTATGTTACTAATTCTTAATTTGCTGACCATTGTGAGAGACCTTATGATAGATACTACCAACTGTCTAAGTTTTTGTAGATTAACCAAATAAAGTGTACACAATTTATGGAAAAAAGTAGTAATCTCATGAATGGACTAGCTATTTTAATTACGTCAAATCTCTCTAATAACTTGTGTGTTTATGGCGACACAAGAAAGCTATAGAGAAAAAGAAAAAAAAAAAAAAAAAAAAAAAGCTAAAGCTGGGGCTAGTGAGGATAACAGCTCTGGCGAAGAAGACAGGCTAGAGAATTTCATTATGAGATTTGTATGGTATGGTTTTGGCCTTTTGCGTACAGTTTTTTATTGTTGAAATATTATATTTTCTTTTAATATTGAAAAATCATGTTTAAGGTAATTAACAACTCAAAAATAATAATCAACACATGCTTTGATTTTTTTAATTAGTATTACAAACAACATATAAAAATTATCTTTAAAATAATTAAAATAAAAAAAAAAAATGAAAAATAACCCCGCGGCAAAGCGCGGGTACTATCCTAGTCTCTCTAATAAATTGTATGTTTATGGCGACACAAAAAAAGCTATAGAGAAAAAGAGAAAAACAAAAAAAAAAAAAAAAAAAGCTAAAGCTGGGACTAGTGAGGATAACAGCTCTGGCGAAGAAGACAGGCTTGAGCCTTTCTTCTTGGAGTGACGAACCAAAGTTTCAGAAAACTGCAATAATAACATCACTCTCAAGCCTCGTAACTTGAGAGACAATACCGAAGGAGAACTGAAGGTGTGTGTGGAAAAGAGTAAAGTACACGTGTACCTTTCTCTCTCTCTTTCTTCTACTCTTTTTTAACCCTGTCCATGGCATGGCCTAGCAATATCCCACCTGGCTTGTCTATGTGGCTCTCAAGTTTCAACACTATTCTAACAATTTATCACGAAATAAATTATTATGGTGGTGTTCTAAGTTCTAACGTCTCAAGGCTTTATATATCATCCGAGGGAGTGGATTGGATACGTTATAGCCAATTATACGTTAAGAGAAGGACAAAAAGAAAAAGAAAAAAAAAACGTAGATATAATAAATGTAGAAATGTATGCATGGTTGCATGCAAAGTCCCCCATCTCATCAAGGAACAATGCAGTTGACTTCTTCCCAACATCAATAGGAGTAGCCAGACAATGAGTTAAGATTATACAGTGCAAAGTTTTACCGTACGACTGCGATTTGTGCTGAAATGTAATGGGTTATATATTGGTTAGTTTCCTGTCTAAATCTAATCCTAGGACTAACTCTGCATGCCACTCCTTTCATCAATCATCATACACATACACTACGAGTCTACGACTTTGTTTTCGTTACAAAATTATGTATACAAATATCCTCTTGGAGAAGATAAGGCCTCTTCTTCCAAAGGTGTATGAACCGACTTACCTTACTGCATTGTGTTGCTTGTCTTTACTAAAAATTGTGCAATATCTCTTTTCTATTCTTTTCTATTCTTTTGCTGGCAAATTTTGTTATGAAATGCCAAATATTATTGTGGATTTTGTATATGAAAGAAGCATATGTCAAGTAATTATATGTAATTTCTGGCACTGTCCAAAAGTGTATACAGTACATAAAAGAATTTGAGCTAACAAACCAACAAAATTTCTTAATGGTGTTATGTCCTAGATGATGAGTACGAAACTTATGCCAGTAATTGAAATTCTTGATTTGCCATTGTCTTGAAGGATTTAGGCTCACAAATTATAAGCTTTTTGGATGGATTTACTTGTAATACTCAACCACCCCTGTCAAATACCAACTCTTTGTTTGGTTCCTAGTCTGTTTTTTAGTTAATAACTTGTGTATA
This sequence comes from Camelina hispida, assembly GCA_023657505.1. Classification (NCBI taxonomy): domain Eukaryota; kingdom Viridiplantae; phylum Streptophyta; class Magnoliopsida; order Brassicales; family Brassicaceae; genus Camelina; species Camelina hispida. The sequence continues at coordinate 21,362,923 of CP094635.1, read as the reverse complement.
CGACATATACACGTCAACAAAGCTTCTTATTTTCCTGATATTTTAACTGGATTGGTCATGTCCTTATATTTTTGTTAATGCCTTTGAACAAAGTTGGAGGTGATCTGGCACTTCTGAAAGCAGATAATTTTGACAATAACAATATCAAACTGTTTGGTTGATTGGCGATGATTATAGATGACGAGGTTGGTGAGTTCGTCTTCTTGTCTATTAGGTAATACTACAACTCTTAATTAGGTCTCTCAGTATGTTACTAATTCTTAATTTGCTGACCATTGTGAGAGACCTTATGATAGATACTACCAACTGTCTAAGTTTTTGTAGATTAACCAAATAAAGTGTACACAATTTATGGAAAAAAGTAGTAATCTCATGAATGGACTAGCTATTTTAATTACGTCAAATCTCTCTAATAACTTGTGTGTTTATGGCGACACAAGCTACAGAAAAAAAAAAAAAAAAAAAAAAAAAAAAAAAAGCTAAAGCTGGGGCTAGTGAGGATAACAGCTATGGCAAAGAAGACAGGCTTGAGCCTTTCTTCTTGGAGTGACAAACCAAAGTTTCAGAAAACTGCAATAATAACGTCACTCTTAAGCCTCGTAACTTGAGAGACAATACCGAAGGAGAACTGAAGGTGTGTGTGGAAAAGAGTAAAGTACACGTGTACCTTTCTCTCTCTCTCTTTCTTCTACTCTTTTTAACCCTGTCCATGGCATGGCCTAGCAATATCCCACCTGGCTTGTCTATGTGGCTCTCAAGTTTCAACACTATTCTAACAATTTATCACGAAATAAATTATTATGGTGGTGTTCTAACGTCTCAAGGCTTTATAATATCATCCGAGGGAGTGGATTGGATACGTTATAGCCAATTATACGTTAAGAGAAGGACAAAAAGAAAAAGAAAAAAAAAACGTAGATATAATAAATGTAGAAATGTATGCATGGTTGCATGCAAAGTCCCCCATCTCATCAAGGAACAATGCAGTTGACTTCTTCCCAACATCAATAGGAGTAGCCAGACAATGAGTTAAGATTATACAGTGCAAAGTTTTACCGTACGACTGCGATTTGTGCTGAAATGTAATGGGTTATATATTGGTTAGTTTCCTGTCTAAATCTAATCCTAGGACTAACTCTGCATGCCACTCCTTTCATCAATCATCATACACATACACTACGAGTCTACGACTTTGTTTTCGTTACAAAATTATGTATACAAATATCCTCTTGGACATCACTGTTTCATCCGCCATGAAAACTTGTTTGATCTTCTTCCTCTATACAACAGTTCTCAATTACCGTCTCTACTTCGCTCTCTCTCCTTTCGTCTCCGTCTCTAACTTCACCTTCGGCTGCGCTCACACCACTCTCGCTGAACCTATCGGCGTCGCTGGATTCGGCCGTGGACGTCTCTCTCTTCCCGCTCAGCTCGCTGTTCACTCTCCTCATCTCGGTAACAGCTTCTCTTATTGTCTCGTATCTCACTCGTTCGACTCGGAACGAGTCCGCCGTCCGAGTCCACTCATCCTCGGCCGCTTCGTCGATGAAAAAGAGAAACGTGTCGCCGATCATGATGATGATATGAAGAAGGAGAAGAAGAAGAAGAAGAAGAAGAAGAACGAGTTCGTCTTCACTGAGTTGCATGAAAACCCAAAGCATCCTTACTTCTACTCTGTTTCACTCCAAGGAATCTCAATCGGAAAACGGACTATTCCTGCTCCGGCGATGCTACGACGTATCGATAGAAACGGCGGCGGAGGTGTCGTAGTTGACTCAGGGACGACGTTCACCATGCTTCCGGCGAAATTCTACAACGCGGTGGTGGAGGAATTCGATAGTCGGGTCGGGCGGGTACACGAAAGGGCTGATCGGGTCGAACCGAGTTCGGGTATGAGTCCTTGTTACTATTTAAACCAGACGGTTAAAGCTCCAGCTCTGGTTTTGCATTTTGCCGGGAACGGTTCCAGTGTTACGCTCCCTAAAAGAAATTACTTTTACGAATTTATGGACGGTGATAAAGGAGAGAAGAAGAGGAAGATCGGATGCTCGATGTTGATGAACGGTGGAGATGAATCAGAGCTTCGTGGTGGAACCGGGGCTATTTTGGGGAATTATCAGCAGCGAGGGTTCGAGGTGGTCTCTGTGATCTATTATTGAACAGAAGAGTTGGGTTTTGCCAGAAGAAAGTGCGCATCTTTATGGGATTCGCTAACATGCGCTTATGCCGGTTTGATCGTTAAACCGGATGGGTTATGTACCTATGTTCATGCTTCGTGGATGGCTCTTAAGTCTTACATTTCGAGACGTAGAGATGTAGCCTTAATAATTCGATGAAACCATACTCGAAAAGTACATACATACATATATAAAAAGGGTTGGCAACCTTGTCAATATAGAGTTTACAATATTAATTCAAATCATTTTTTTTTTTGTGTCATAATTTAATTTAAAAGGGGTTGTTATATTATTTGTTTGTTGGTTAAGCATCACTTTTAAAAGTTAAGGTTATTTATCATGTCTACTAGCAATATATTATTTATGTGTGAGATTATGTTTGTAAACATATTTTTAACAAATATTAGTAAAATTATTTTAAATATGAGTCAGCTTTTTCTAAGTTTTGAGCAATCTTGTAGTATTCTCTTATTTTAATGATGATTGTGCTCTCATTTTACAAAACCAGAAATTGCTCTCTCCCTAGAATAATTCCATCTATTTTCATTTCTCATTTTCTCATTTTCTATTTTTCTATCTTTTTTCTCCAGCATTATTTTCAAATGATGTTTTTTTTTTTTTTTTTTGGTAAGCTCCGAATGAAGTTGTTAATCTAGTAATATATTTTTCCGAATGAGGTTATAATATCTCTACATTTTATTTTTAACATCCCTTTTAGGTATAGAATTATATATTTTTTATAGTCCATTTTTTATTAAATTTCGTTTGTTGACTAGTGCACCGTTAATTATGACATGTATAAAAGGATACAATGAACAAGAGATGTTACCTAAAATTTCGGTGGAACTGATGAAGTCGTCAAGAGAAGAAGAAGAAGAAGGAGAAGAGACATCTAACTTTCTTTCATGAGACCATATTTTCAACAAAACTATAAAACCTCGTTTGAAATAAAGTCTCTTAACTCCACGGTATCCATCCATCTTTATAATATTTGATCTTCTAACCTAACTATATCCCTTCCAGAATTACTTGAAATCTTGAAACTTGTACAGTCGTACTATTATGGGCTTTTATTATTTAGCCGTAACAATCTATTTGGGGCCAAATATGATCTCATATCCAAACCCAATACGCCGTCATCTATTACACAAAGCTATTCGCACTACGCGGTGGGTTTCAACATTTAAAACAGCACGCAGTCGCATTCAGGAACACTTAAACAACACAACTTTCTTCCTTTCCTTCTTCTCTTACAAATCGCTCTATTGGATGAGGTCTCGAGGCTGCTACACTGCAACTACGAAGAAAAGGAATATTTATACATGAAGGTAGCATACAAGAATAAAGTCTAGTGTCATATACTATAGTAGAGCTATTAATTTATTGGAACCATAAGATTTTATTAATTTATTGATAAAATTATAAAATAAGTGTTCATAATTTAGTGTTTATTAATTTTGTATATATATCTTTTGATAATTATTAATCCATATTTCAAATAAAATTATTTGAAATATGAGTCAGCTTTTTCTAAGTTTTGAGCAACTTTTGTACTATTCTCTTACTTTAATGATGATTGTGCTCCCATTTTACAAAACCAGAAGTTGCTCTCTCTTTAGAACAATGATATTTCTCTCTATTCCATCTATTTTCATTTCTCATTTTCTATTTTTCTATCTTTTTCAGAATGAGGTTGTTTTTTTTTTGTAGGCTCCGAATGAGGTTGTTAATCTAGTAATATCTTTTTCCGAATGAGTTATAATATCTCTACATTTTATTTTTAACATCCCTTTTAGGTATAGAATTATATATTTTATAGTCTATTTTTTATCAAAATTCGTTTGTTGACTAGTGGACCGTTAATTATGATATTTATAAAAAGATACGATGAACAAGAAATAAAATACAATTTTGGAAATAATTAAAAAAAAAACAGTGTTGTAAAATATTTTGCTAAGAAAACATTTATGTATGTGTGGATGAGAATGATAGATAAAAGGAGGTAGAAAAATCAAATAAAATCATGTTTAAAAGTGTGGTAGAATGATTTTGAGAAACTTAAAAGTGTGTTAGAGTGTACATTTCTCATAAATATGAGGAGTTTTTTTTTAATTATGTTGTTTATTTTGAAAAAAACTATTATAAGATTTATTTTATGTGATTATGTGGAGTAAGATTAGCTTTTTTTCTTTATCACTCGGATTGTAGTTCAGGTATGCCTGTTGGAGATTCACATACATGCAGTTTGGCATCTTAATTTAGTACAAATAACTTGGATTAATGATTTTAAGAAATGCTTTTTACTTGCAAACAGATGGAGTTTATAGAACCTTGTGTATGTCATGGAATCGCATTGTGGATGGATAGGGTGATGGATAAAGAAAACTCAACCGTGACCTCAACAGGACCAGGTACAATACTCAACTCTTTGCACTGACCAATCATTTATTGCTTTAAGGGGATCGAAATAGTTGTTGGCTAAAATGCTTACGGTTACCCTGTGATTTGGAGTTAATTTGACAACTTAGGCAGTTGCTGATGGATTGTCCTTTAATGTGTTTTAGCAAAGGATTGGCTTTTCAAACATGTTAGTTTCAGGGATTGCATGATCTATAGGGTGAATAATTAGCAGTTATGAGATGAAAGCAAACGATTTGATGGAATTGTCTGCGAACAGATGAAAGGTATTGGAAGCAAGGAGTGACGCTACTAGAGAAACCAGTCACAGTGAGAGAGCGGAAGGTCCAAGCGTCCTTAGAAATTATCTTCAGACGGCGAGCTCATCATCACACATACTCTCTCTTGACTATTTTTGTAAGACCATTCTCAACTTATATCTGAATAGCTCTCCGATCCTGTTCGACTCTTTTTTTTTTTTTGGCCAACGAGGAGCTGTTTCAACGAACTGTTTCAACCTAGAATGAACATAGCGTGTTAAGCAAATTAAAGAATTACGATACGGATCTCATAACGTAGGAATCATGATCACAAACTCACTATGTAAGGGACTGGGGCGTCCAAAAATTCCAGCATATCATCTGGCAAAACCTGGAAATCAAAGCCAGTCATTAATCCTTACATGGGTTACCTACAGGTTTTCAGTTAAAAACCAGACAGAGACGGGATAATACCGGCATTAAAAGGCTCTGCCACCGAAATGGACGGATTATTGGGATGATTGATAGAACTGATGCTGCTAAGATTCCCTGTGTATTTCACATAAAAGACCAAATAAATTTAGAGGAACATGCAGTTTTAAAGATTGAAACAGTTCAAATCAATAGATGATGTCACAGAGTATGTGCTTTACCAAATTAGAGCAGACAAATACAATCTGTTTCTCAAGCAGTGCTCCTGTTAGGATCATCAAGACCTGCAAAGAAAAGGGTAATATCAGATTTTCAGGTAATTCTTGTCCAAATGCAGGATGTAGCATCACCATCAGTAGGAAAATCAATTGCAGTCACCAAAGAAAGAATGCATTAGCAACATCATAAGAAACGAAGCAACTCGGAGTCCACAGAGTTCCAGCATATAACGCATATGAGACCACCGGAAAACAAGAATATCAGATTACTACGAGATCATTAAATATGTCCATACGAATCGGCATCACAGAAACCGGAAAGTCATGAAAAGAAAATACGGAAAAGCAAGAAATCACATTGTCAAGCATCTGCACTATCAACAGCCCATGTTGATAGTGCAGATGCTTCTTCCTAAGCCATGAGCGCATTGTGTGCCTGAAGACCAAGGAAGATTAGACAGTCATATATATGTTTCAGATATGCAATGCAGCATAGTATATCATTCTCAGATACAATTGTTCTAGACTAGTGCAGCATGATCTTAGGTCAATTGCTGATCCAGGAGTATGCAAAGCCATCTCATCAGGTCTATGGTATTCAACCGGATGAAGATGCTCCAAAGGGTGAAATGTAATAGTTGAACCTCTTGCTGGGCATTTTAATTGGTAATACTCGCATAGTATTTGCAACGACCCATATTTTTTTTGGACTGGTAGCGATTTTATTAAGTTATAGAGTGTTAGTAGTATGATGACGGTAGACACAACATAGGAAACTTCCAAGAGAGCAAAGTAGACGAACCTTTGCCCACTCAAGGATATCAAAATTACTGCTTGTGTCATCTTGACCGGAAAAGGATGCTTCATCTGTCTCGGTATCATCTGCACTAGTCCTAGGATGCCTCCTCTCACAAGGAGCAGCCTGAAACCTGCAAAAAGAAAGTTATAGCAGTATGAAAGAAAAGAAAAAGAAACAAATAATGCAAACCCTCGTAACGCGATACACATAATTTCTCGAACCACTAATGCATTGTATCTACAGGTAATACTTTACAAATATGGTCAACAAGATCATCGTCAAGACATGAGTATTGTTAGGCAATATAGCTTGATGAAAAACAATCCAAAAATCTTAAACAGATATCTAATCAACAGACATGTTAAAGGATTGCTTGTTATGCGACCAATAGATGAAGGAAAGGATTTGGTGATGTACCTAGTGCTAGAATCAGAGATCTCATCCAAATAAGGGCACCGAAGCAGTGTGCCAGGATCTGGTAAACAACTTTCTATGCCTTGCTTAATAGGTGTTAAGGAATTATCAGCTTTGACGACATGGTCGTTAAACTTTGCAAAATCAGATGTCTTCTCAACAACTATCTTTATTGGATCCACGTTGAGGTCGACTTTCTGATTCGCCTCACCAGTCCTATTATCAGAAATTTCGTCAGCTTTAGTGAGTTCTGAACCTGCTTCAACAGTTTGTTCTTTTGTCTCCCCAGAGTCTCTTTGTTGGGATGATGAATCATTTAAGCTATCTTCATTGCTGAAATCTGTCGGGGGTTCTAAAGATGCACACCTGATGCCACTCATCAAATGCTCCAGTCTTTCTTCCAGGAAGATGCTACATCAAAAGGAGTATCAATGTGAGCACGCCTTAAAAAAAGCGAAAACTGCAACAAGGAATTAAAGGATTTCTTGAAATATACAAGTCAAACAAGATCTCAGAAGGCAAACAAGATCTCAGAAGTTCAATACGCACCTATTTAATACACCAAAATGCAATTCGAAAAACGGCAGTCGGCTAAGGATGCAATAGCATCTGCGAGTTGTCATAACATAGCGACTTAATGATGAGCAAGCAGGTTGTTTGTCCAAAACCGTGGAAAGCAATCTGGACGGCTGGTTCACTATCTCTACCACTAGTAAGCAACATCCATATAAAGTCGAATTATCAGCAACCTGAAGGGATAATATCGCAGAAATGACTCATCTAAATAGACAAGCTATAATGTAATAAAGGTTTTAAACAAAGAGGAATAGTTCGGCCAAGATGATGCTTACCCGTAACCTAAATACAAATGAAAGATCACTTGGTCTAAGATGTTCCTGCAAAGTGAGCATCACCGGTTTTTTTAAATTAGTGCCTGTTTTCATATATAAATCTTAGCTTTGTGAATTGAAGTTGGCACTTGACACAATGGTGAAATTTTTCCCAATATTACTAAACTGAATCCACTACAAAGATCAATATTTACAATTACACTCCACATCAGGCAAGTACCTGACTGAGAATAATCTCACTCAACTCGCTCATGGAAGGAGTTCTCTCAACAGCATGGACCTGAAACCAACAGCCACCCGTATGAACTTAAAAGACATAACAAGTATAAAGAAGGAATATAAAGTATGTTGTTCTTACATATAATCTAGTAAATCATCAAGGGTAATATGCAACAGAAGCATTTAGTCATCAAGGGAGATTTACTCGAAAAAATTGACTTGCATACTACCACTTTAAAAGAGCTTCAAAAGTGTGTGAATTTAAAAGTATACGTTATGTACTAGCGACGTATTACTAGACAATGCATTATGAGGAAATTTCAGCTCAGAACTGTGAGACACGTTCTAAAGTGTCTGTGTCAACATATACATTCTAACCAGCTTCGGAGTTAATGGTTTGACCCATAGAGCACCAGAAAATTAGTTACATACTGCAGACTGAGAAGCAAAATAGGTAGGTAAAGATGAAAATGAATAAGCACCTCAATGCCTCCACGAAAGCAAAATGAATGAAAGTAAGACCTGAAATATAAAGTAAATGCTTAGACTGGGCAGCTTGTAGATGAGAAGCAGCTTGCAGATGCGGAAATAATATATAAAAAGATGATACATCACCTGTGGTTCGAGACTGGGTTCTACACGGGAATGGTTTTGAGATACCAGTGCACTTCGTAATCTTCCAGAAGAGTCTTCAGATTTTCGTGCAATGTACTGCTTCTCAAGTGCTTGAATATCACAATTAGGATGAAGTCCAACCACAACAACGCTTTCAAAAAGCCTCGATGGATCTTTTAGTGGTTTATGATCCTGTTTGAAATAAGTTAGTGACTGTCAGATCCATCCTTCATGATTTTCCATCAAAGAGAATACATAAGTTGCTTATCCATTAAAAGAAAATACATAGTTGCACCTGAAATTTAGCCCATAAACGCTTCTGGCTGGTCAAAACCTCAGGATTGTAGATTACACTCTTGGTTTTAGGAGTATCATAAAAGTTTGTAACAGCTTTAGACACCTGCCTTTGTAGCCTCTCCAGAGGGCTATCACTACCTTCATCTTTCGAGGAAAATACAACAGAAGGCCTTGGAGGGTTAATCGCAGAAGCTGCAGCAGCAAAAGCCATAGCGACATCTTCTGAGGTGGGCATGAAAAACGAAGCACCCCAGCTCGGACAACCACTTCCTTCCTCATTCTTGGCCATCAATCACTTACTTAGACTACAACAAGACAATAACCATTATCATCAGTAACAACCACAATTGAGTGAGTATACAAACCAAATAAATAGTGATTCAATCTTGCCTAAGAAACAAGAGAGACTAAACTTGTAAAGGATCAGGCTTTATATGACCAAGGTGGTCCATATTGGGGAGTCAAACAAAAGAGATAACAGAAGAAAACTCAAATTTGGGAGCTCAAAAATGATTATTCCACAGGTATCTAAAGACATAAGTTGTCTTTCACACAGCAATATTAATGCCAATATTAATTAGTTCGAATATTAATTCCGTAAGCATGGAGATGCGATGTATTAATTAGTACGGAGGGATGATGAGACGGACGACACTACATGTCTACATGCATGGCTTAGCCTCTAGCTAGGGACGATGGCGACCTTGCCTAATGCTTATGCTATGCCTCTGTACGTAATCACGCCCACTGACTCAGTTGTACATGGTCGGACCTGTGAAGATCTGTCCAATTAATATAAGTATGAACACAAAACGATAAGCCTAAATCTTTTGTTTTAGTAAACTGTGACAAACAGCAGCTTGATACAAGATGACTTTTAACATTGGGTCCATATCAAATGCAAACTGTGTTGAAATCTACCACACTTCCAAGTGCAGGCTTAGAGAACAAGTAATACAAGACTAGCTGTGTAACTCATTGGGCACTAAAACCTTCCGAGCCTCTACGAAAATTAGGACACGACAATAATAGACTGTGTGATATCTGCAAAACGAACTCTTTAATTATATATATCATGGTTCTATCAGCACAAATGAAGTACTATGGAATAGCCAGGTTCACAATCGTAATTATCAGCAACCAAAACAGTTCTACAACCCAATGTTAAGAGAAACATGTAAATATTACCCACATAGTTCCAATTTTCAGGGTCTATATATATGCTACCAACAAACATTTAAACTAACAAATTAAACAACCATGCTTCACTAAACTGTAACATATATACAAAGGGCTAGAACCTAGTAAGTTGTTGATCTACAGAAATCTATCACATTCCAAACTATATATGTACGGTCCGTGGTTCAATCAGCATTAAAAACGTACAAGCATCGAGTAGCGTTGCAATAAACCAACACTTGGGACATGAATCAAGCAACAGTTAACTAGTAAACAGCAAACACTATGCAAAATATGAGTATAATCGGAACCACCAATATAATCAAAGACTCACCTTCGGGAAAAACCACCGTCTTTCTGACTCTGTTTCATGAAAAGGGCTCTCTCTCTTTCCTTCTCATCAGTCCTCTCCCTCTTCAACCACTCCTCTCTCACCTCTATATCCACCATCATCCTCCTTCTTCTTCTTCTTAGCCTCATCATCTCTATATCCACCATTATCCTCACCACGGACACAAATCATCTGTGACACATGTGGTATAGAGTCCATATCTGCAACAATTCACTCCAATATACAGTGTGTGTGTGTGTGGGGGAGAGAGAAGTAAAAGGATTTGAACCAAACTGATATATAAACAAAGGAGAAGCACGAACCAGATTCAGCAGAATCCTCAATGAAAGACATCATAACAAAGTAATTAATCAAACGCCAATAAAAACCATATCCGACAAGTTTATATAGAATTGGCCATCACATAAGATTTCTCAATTTAACAGTTAAGAAAGAAAGAAAGTGTAACGAAATTGTGGAAGAATGAACAGACCAAGCCAAAACAAAAAAAAATGGCACTGAAGCTCGGTTGCTAATGATAGAAATGTGAATGACCTTCCATTCTTTCATTCATCCTCCAATTGATGACACTTTTATTTTGTTTGTTTACATGTACCTCGAACTACATATAATTAATGAAACCTCGATCAGGTAACATAGATAATGAAATATGAAAGCAAAAGAAACCTAACCTAGAGGTCAACAGAAGTAACTAGAAAAACAGGTTAGTAACCCTGTGGAGTTTAGAAGTCATTATCTTGTCTGCAGTTTGAACGGCATCCTCGACCCTTCCAGACTCAGCATATGCACGGATCATTGCTTTATAAGTTTCATCATCTGGAAAGACCTCTTCTTTCAGCAATTCATGAAACAAACTCTCAGCCTCGGACAGCCTCCCATCCTGACACAACCTTGTAATAAGGTTCCGGTATGCTCTCACAGGCAGCGAGTTGTACTCAACCTTTGTCTTGACCTTGGTGAAGATGTTGAGCGCATCGCTGAACCGTCCAACCTGGAAACACTCGTTCACCATCAAATTAAGAGTATCCGCATCAAACTGAAAGCAGCAGCAATGATTGTCAAGCATATACTCGAACAATGACCAGGCCTGTGTTTTCTGGCCGTACTTGAGCAAGAGTTCCAAATACAGATTGCCCACAGTTGCATTTGCTGTCAGGCCGTCCTTGTTCATCGTCACTGAGGTCCTGTATAGATCCATAGCCTCCTCATCCTTGCCTTGCTTGAACAAATACTCTACGAATAGTGATTCCAGGATTGCGATTTCATTGCGAATGGAACAAGTCTTGAAGTCGTCCCGGAGCTCATAGGCCATGTCGAGATTCCCCTGTTCCAAGTAGCCACGAATAAGATTCATGTACATGCCTGGCTTTTGGAAATTGAACAATTCAGCTCTTCCTTTCAACAAGAGATCCAGAGCTTGGTCCATCATCCCGGCATCGACCATGGCTTTGGTCAAGATGTCGTACGTCTTGTGGTCCGGAGAAGGAGTGTTACACTGGAGGTGGGAGTAGAGCTGAAGAGCGTCGTCAAGGCGGCCTTTCTCACAGAGGGATTTGATGACGAAATTGCAGCAAGCGATGTCTGGCTTAATCTTGGATTTGTTGAAAAAGAAATCGAACAGATCCAAGGCGTCGTCGGACCTCCCAGCGTTGCACATGGCTCCGATGATGGTTTTGCTGATTAAGGTGGCTGTTTCAGGGTTCATCTTCTTCCTCGCAGCTAAACGGGCGTGCTTGGCTGCAACGTCGAGATCCGACATGTCGTTGATCAGGAACCTGACTCGACTTAGAAGTGAAAATGATGATGGACCCCTAAAAGTGGGTCGTTGCTTCACAGGAAGATCCCTCCCAATCGGATACGGTTTTGATGAAAACATCATCCTCTGCAGGATGAACCGGCGGCTGCTTGACATCGCCGGCGAAAACATTTTCTTTTCTTTTTTTTAACCTACATACATCATCTTGGACATATAACCTACTGTGATTTATATACGATGTCGTTTGTATCTATATATATAACATGTTAACCCCTTTTAATCCATATAGTAGTGTATCAATCAATAATAGTAAAGGGTTTGTATGTTTATATAATTCATGATCATAGTAATAAATTATGTGAGACACCGATTCTTGTAACAGAAATCAAGCAACTAACCGCTAGAATGAGCTGGGACCGGACAAATTCACCCATGTCCTGCAAACCAACTTGTAAAAGGCGTTATTTGTGAGAGCATATGGTAAAAAACGAGAATGGGTAAGCCAGAGAAACAAAGACAAACTCCAAGCATACCCAAGGATTTAGAAAATATATATTGAAAAATCTAGTATGAGATACAGTTGTTACCACTTAAGCAGTCCGGGCATAAGTTATGTCCCCTTGAACCTGGATAACACCTTCAATTGGAGCCATAGGCTGCAAATCTTTGGCCACTATATGAGGAAGATCTCCTTCTCTGCATCTCGTTTCAGCAACAACAAATCATTCTCAACAAGTGAGTTATACACTAATCGAATCTAAGTTGTCAGCTAAGTGAGTTTGCAACTCAATCACACTCCTATGCAAATAGAACACTGCAGTGATAAAATAAAATAAACCATAATTAATAACCTCAGAAGCTCTAATATTCAAGGTATAGACTTTTAAAAAGAGATTTCTTTCTTCTATGTAAAATGGTCGGTGGTAGTTAACTTGTTTACAGTTGACATGTAAAGAGACCTGCTTAGTCTGACTAAACCGGATCACATAGTGTCCAACGTGAATAAAACAAACTCAAGATCACCAGACCTGAATCCAGCTAGCTACCAGGTGCAAGCACATAAATCTACAACCCTCTTCAGTCCTGCATACAGAAACAAAGTTTGGAAGTTCTAAGTGGTCGTTCTTTGATATGTGTCACATTGTTCAGCTGCAAACAGTTCGCCCAAAAGTACTGCATTCGTTCATATAATAGTTTTTTTTTTTTTTAACACACGGTTCATGTGAGACTATTTCACTGACCATGTAATCCAAATCGGGAAGAAAAAGATTAAGAATTCAGAGTATCACCCTCAAACAATTTTGAATTCTGCATCAATCTGAAAAAGCACGAGTTTAGTAATCTTTCCCCGAGAAATGTGCACTATTCGATATAAGCTCTAAGAACCAAATAAATTTCAAGGCATACATACCGTTTTGTCCCGCAGATCGCCATTCTCGAAGAAGCGTTCCGAAGTTGCTCATCTCCGTCGCACTGCTCGGATACTCCCAGTCTAGATCAAGACCGTGGAATCCGTACGACCTAGCGAGTCTTATCGAAGAATCAATGAACGATTTTCGAGAAGTGGGGTTACTTGCCATGGACGCATACGCGGCTTTATCTGCGATTCCACCTCCGATAGACAAAAGAGTCTTCACCGAAGGGTTTCTGCGTTGGACAGTTTGTGTAAAAGTGGAGAACTTAGGTTGGTTCGCGGAGGAGACAGTGACTTGATTGGTTTGAGAGTTGAGATCAGCAAAAGCGCAGAAGAGGTGAGTGAAGACAGATGAGTCAATGTCGGTGACCGGAAACTCACTTGCCGGGAACCAATACGTAGTTTTCACGACAGTTTGCGCCGAGGAGGTTCGGAGAGATAAGAAGAAGGTTATGGTGACAATGAGCGAGATGAGTTTTGTGGAAGACATTTTCGAGTTGCTGTGAAAAACAGAGATGTGGGTTTCGGTGTCTATTTATTGAAAAAGTTTTATTTAACTTCTTACGTAATTCAACTTTGAAAAATGAGAGATCTATGAACAATATCTTAGGAAAGCGAAAAGTCTAAATTGGGACAAGATTTGTATTTTTTTGTCCACACACAAGTGTAGTATGATTGCAACTTTGGTGTACTCAAACTTCATGTACACCAAAGTTGAATATTCTACTCACGTATCCTATAGAATATCCAAAATGCTTACGAAAGATTTCCAAGAGTTCCAAGAGTTGCATACCAAAAAAAAAAAGTTCCAAGATGTCGAATACAAGAGTTCCAAGAGTTGCATACCAAAAAAAAAAAAAAAAAAAGAGTTCCAAGAGTTGAACCTTCTCCATTGGTGAGACGTGTTGGGTTGAAGATGGTCGTGATGAGTCACTGTCTGTCAAAGAACTGCCTTAACATCTCTATTCTTCTATGCTGCTGGAATGACCTTTGATCCTGTGCCTGATGATACCCACGTTGCTCTTACAGTAAATTCCAGCTTGGGCTAGGTTCACATAGGTTGACTTCTGAATACTGTACTTAACGCCCTTCTTTTCAAGTTCCTCAACAAATTCTTTTGCCATCACTGTGTCTCCATAGGACAGGCAGCGATCTAATATGCTTGTGATAACTTCCCTATTTGGAGGATAGACCATGTTGCAAACCTCTGAAATTGCTTTCTTAAACAATCCCTTTCTTGCTAACGAGTCAATGTAAGTCCCAAGATGTTCAACCGGAGGTTCCTTCAAGAAAGTTTTGAAGAACTTGCCTAAGATGTAGTGTGCAAATTCGGTTTCTCCAGAGTGAGCACAAGCTACTAGGACGTTCCAGTAGGTAGCAGGCGTTTTTATCAACTTCTCTGGCATGTTGTCATAAGCCCGAATTGCTGCATGCCCTTGACCATGAAGTCCAAGACTGACGATATATGTGTTCCATACTCCAAGTCTCGCATTGTCTGAGAAGTAACAGTCAAAGAAGAGTCTCTCAGCCTGCTTGATGTCTCCAGATGAGGAATAAAGCCTGAGCAGGTTGCACATTGCGGAGTCTGTCGCTATTCCATGCTTAACCAAGCTCCCGTGTAAGTCGTCAGCACGTACAATCTTCATTTCCTTCTTGTCCTCAGCCATAAGGATCCTCTGCTTCATGAGATGAACAAAGTTTGCTGCAGGAGAGTACTCGACCAAGTCCCTGAAGAAAAGATAAGAACAAATTAACATTTGAGGAATCCATCTGTATATATATAGATAGTGAACATCACTATGTTAATTACCATCAACAGCAATCTTTGCCCAAAAAACAGATCTCTGTAATCTTAAGATAAAGCTAAATCGGAGGACATTTCACACCTAAATATGTGTATGATATCTATATAGCGAGAGGGATAAATGAACACACTAAATTCCTAAGTCGATCGTCTGTTCATTCAAGTTACAGATAGAGATACTCTCATCATAAACACACAAACAACAAAATCCCCAAACCAAGATTATAGCGGTGAACATAAAACTAATCACAATCAGATCCGATTCTCAGATGATAAATCGCACATTTATAAAGTTATCGTCGTCCTTGTTTAAATTTCTTAATGAGAATCACAAAACGTCAAACAGAAGAAGATGCAAAACGAAAACAAAAATCAGATATCCGAAGATATGTGCAACGATCTCCGTTTTCAGAAAACACCAAAAATCATCAGATTCGATTATGCTGCTCGTAGGAGAAACGACTCTTACCGGTGAATAGGTTTGTAGCGAACTATTCCCTTTCCCGTTCCCGTTCCCGATGATGCATAAGAGCTGGAATGAAAAGAAAAAAAAAAAAAAACATACTATATATCACGAAACGAGTTTAGGAATAACGAAGACGTCATCAGAAGGAAGAAGTTGTGAACGAACAAGTATGATCAGAAAATAATACCGGTGGTGGTGCTGACGGAGGATTTTTCCGACGGTAGATATGAGACGGAAGAAAGCCATGTTCTCAGATGAGTATCAGAAGAAGATCTTAGAAAATCTGCTGGGAGGAGGAAGGAGATTTTTGAAAAGGAAATGAAAAAGATGAAGGTTCCTCTTCCTCTTCTGCGTCTCGTCTCTGTAACAGACTCACCTCTGCAGACCGACTCTCGTACAAATATGATGGAGCAGAAGATTTTGACACGTGGCATTTTAGACGTTTATTCTCTCGCCTTTTCGAAAAACAACAACAACATGCATTTCAAAAGAATTTTGTTAAAATCCACGTCACTATAGTCCCTCCATGGAACAAAAAAATCAAAAACCCAACAAAGCTCTTGCCAAAAACTTGCGTTATTAATGGTTTTTTTTGGCTAATCTAATAAATAAACTGGCTAATCGAAAAAATAAATTGTTAACAAAAAGACACTTCTTCCACTGTTTTTTCGTCTATATAATTTTAATATAACCAATAACTGAAATCAAATAATAACAATTGTAAAATTGGCTTAATAAAAAGTTGCATCATATATGCGTGTGCATGGGTGAGATACTTTTGTACTGCGCTGTCAAATTAATTTTCGGATTTTAATAATGATGTTAATTGCGTAGATATTATACCAGAAGCTCAACAACAAAAAGCCACATATATCAGCTTTCTAGTTTCTATAACCATAACTAGTCATATCATCTTCTTTTATTTTCTATAACCAAATATATATAGTCAAAAAGTTTATAAAATTAGACGATACAATCAAAATTTAATGAAGAAATTAAGCTTTTTTAATAATGGCCAATGGGTAAGAAAATTGTTGAAGAATTAAGAGAATAGTAAATAAATATACCAGAAATGCAGTTAACTTTTTTGTATTTGACGACAATACATAAGATTAATCTACGTAATTAACATCGCATTTAATGCATCTGTAGTGAGTGGTTTTGTTGTATATGGTGGAGAAAAGAAGTAGAGAGACTAGACACTAGACTAGGGAGTGTGACTGTGTGCGAGTCTCTTATGCGTGTGTCTGTCACGTGACAGTTTTTTCCTTCCTTAGCAAGGTGCAGTAATTTACAGATTTGCCCTCAAAACTTCCTCTAACTGCGTTTGTTCTTCATTGGGTTGCAAGGAATCGCCTACAATAAAGCGCACCTGGTAATACGATAGATTTACGACACGCGGCTTTTTTCCCGACTTTAAATTATTTTAATGGTGACAGTAGATGAGGATTATAGAATCTGCTGTAGTGAATAATTTCTCATTTTACGCCCGCGGAGAAGGCATCATTAAGCTATCTGCCTACTAGAGTGGGGGGACCAACTACGCGCAGGTGAGGAAATCGTTACAGTAATTTATTTAGTTTAATACTAGTATTTGGTGTAATGAAATGCTATTTATTATGTTCTCTTATTCAACTTTAAATTTGTTTATCATATCAGCATTAATCGACCAACTTTTTATTTTATACTCCTAATAAAAATAAAAAAAAGCTGAACTTCCGGTGAATGCTATTAAATTCTAAAGATTAACTTCTGTTCACAATTGTTATTTGATTTCAGTTCTTGGTTTTCACAAATCTTCGTATTCATGAGACTCCTAACATGGGTTGAGTCTCCTAATATGTGTTACTCTAAAAATATATCCTATATAGTATTAATGTATTATATAAGGATCCATGAGTAACTCAACTCCCAGTCTAGCTACCATATCTTGAGTATTCTATAAATTTCCTCCATCCAAAAACAAAATTGGTTTTCTTTCTATTAATTCCCAGTCCTTATTGACCCTTAAATTCTTCAAAATTGTTTTTTTCTTCTAATAATTCCCAATCTTTACTGACCCTTAAATTCCCCAAGAATGAGCTCCAAACCATTGATCAATTAACCCTCTGTCCAATTGTACCTTTGCTTGGATACGCTTCGGCCAACTTTGACTTTACTTCTCTGAAATATTCAAGTTGACACTGAAAAAAAAAGAATGGATCTTTGAATACTCACAAGAACGTAAGCTCGTGAAGCAATGTCTGACCCAACTTTGAGCTCATCAGATCGTTTGTTGATAAGATTAATGTTCTTCGTCATACCATTCTTATGCAAAACCTTCCTCATAAGCTTAACCATCGGTAAGTAGGACTCACACGCCGTCACTATTCCTTCTTCTCCCATTGCTCTCGCAGCCATCATCGATAACAACCCAGTTCCAGCACTATTAACACACACACAAATTTCACATTCTCCAAGTCAAAATCAATTCAATCAAAGTGGTTTATAAAACACTAATTTTGAATAATGGGAAATGAGAAGAAGTACCCAATGTCAAGGACGTGGCAAGGTTGAGTGATGGTTTTCTCGATAGCGAGACGATAAGCTCTGTTGCGGCGAGTATCATTGAGCATGTCGAGATAAGACGTCGTCGCGAGGAGGCCGTCCGTGGAAGTTCCCGGTTGGTCATTGTCTTCGATGACAACCCTCGGAATCGCCGGTGAGTGGGTCTTGTCTGAGCTGGAAGACGCGTTGACTAGACTGAGAGCTCATTGTTCGAGCAGCGACGACGGAGCTTCCTAGGCGAGTCAGTGAGTGACGACGGAAGGAGATAAAGGGAATGAAGGTTTTGGGATGAAGTGAAGACAGAGACGACGACGTTAACGGAGGAGCTCGCCGTAGTGAGAGGAGATTCTCCGGCCTCTGCTTATGTTTTTTTGTTGATTTCCTCTAACTATTCTATTTATTGTAATTAAACCCCATAGTTTTGAAAATGAAACCTTTATAACTTTGAATTTACTGAAATACGAAATTATTACAGGAATTTTTTGGGGTGAAACCATCAATACAAAATATGAGTGGGGGTTAAAATGGAAAGAACTCTGCACAACAACTTTCCCCATTGCACCAACTCTGAGAAATCGAAATCCCAGTTTTCGAGTTACTAATTTGCTTAATAAGAAACTTGCTATATACTTTCAAGTTTTTACAAGTTTACAACTTCGGTAATTCGTAATTAGTGTCTAAATATACCCAAATCCTGACGTCGATTGTAGTTAATAAATGCTGTATTGATTTCAACTTAAAAGAAAGTTAATTTCAGAGGACAACGCGTGTCTAACTACTATTGGTTGAAAAATTAATGAATTTTGTTATTATTCAACTCGGTCTATTGTTTTCAATAACTTTCCATAATTTGGTATATATTTCATACACAAACTTTTAATTTTGAACAATATATGTGTGTATAGTTTACTGAAAATGTTTACGCTCTCTTTTATTCTTTGTGGTATGTATATGTAGGTAGCTATTGCACGGCTCGTCGTCACGGCTTTCTCCTGGCACGGATCCTAGTGGTATTAAATCACATATTTCCCCCTTCTGCAAGCTTATATATATGTTGTACTTATAAATATGTTGTACTTATTTATATATAGGTTGTACTTATAAAAATTTAGAATTGTTAGTATAGATCTTTGCATCAAAAATATAGTGACTAGTTTGGTTGTTCTAAAAGGGAATCTTTGTTGTTGCGGATATATATGTGTGTGGAGCAGACCCCAACTTAACTGGTCCGATATTGATGCCACACGCGGGTGTGAACGAAGGATCGCCGATGGCCTATGAGTCGAAGCTGCTCCCAAACGGAAAACTATACGTGCGTGTAGACATGTCGGGCGTTCCAAAGAGAACTTCAATGTCTCTGTCACGAATGGGAGAGTGAAGGTGACTGCTGAAGCTCCTGCTCGTGGCCACGACTCTGCTGGCCGTTTCTACTCCGGTGACGGCATCATTTTACTAATAATAAGCAAACAATGATGTATAGGCACTACTTGGTAATTCCTAAAGAACACATTCCTACTGTGAAAGACCTTCAGAGAAGAGATGATGACTACTCCTTAGGTTTGTTAGCAAAACATAATATATACATACATCATTTTCTGTTATATCTATGTTTAAAGTTTCGACAAGGATGTTCGGTTTATGATTTGCGCAGTAAAACACATGCTCAGTGTGGGACAAGACATGTTGCATAAAGATGCACCTCAAAGCATTCATAGGTGAGGGCTCTTGGTTACAAACGCTTAATCAAAACCAATTATGGATTTGGTGTTTGGATTTTGATATTGTAATGCACAAAACATAATATTACCACTAATTGGTTGATGTGTTTCTTCTTCTTATTGTAACTTTGTATAGCTTTGACCTGATCTGTACTTTCTCTCTCAGATTTGGTTTTCACAGCCACCTTTTAACAGTGTTGATCATCTCCATCTCCATTGTTTCACATTACCTTTTGTGCCCAGGTACTGATATGCTTCATGCTCGTTGATCTCTCTTTCGATATTCTTTGCTTCTATCTCTCTTACTTTCCCATGGCTTGTGACTGCGGATAAGCTTTTCTTTTTTACATAGATTTCCATCAAATTAAACAGATGGAAAGCCATCAAGTACAAGTCTTTGAGACCTTTGGGTGGAGTTATTGAAGCAGAGACACTGCTGGAGAAGATAAGGCCTCTTCTTCCAAAGGTGTATGAACCGACTTACCTTACTGCATTGTGTTGCTTGTCTTTACTAAAAATTGTGCAATATCTCTTTTCTATTCTTTTCTATTCTTTTGCTGGCAAATTTTGTTATGAAATGCCAAATATTATTGTGGATTTTGTATATGAAAGAAGCATATGTCAAGTAATTATATGTAATTTCTGGCACTGTCCAAAAAGTGTATACAGTACATAAAATTTGAGCTAACAAACCAACAAAATTTCTTAATGGTGTTATGTCCTAGATGATGAGTACGAAACTTATGCCAGTAATTGAAATTCTTGATTTGCCATTGTCTTGAAGGATTTAGGCTCACAAATTATAAGCTTTTTGGATGGATTTACTTGTAATACTCAACCACCCCTGTCAAATACCAACTCTTTGTTTGGTTCCTAGTCTGTTTTTAGTTAATAACTTGTGTATACGACATATACACGTCAACAAAGCTTCTTATTTTCCTGATATTTTAACTGGATTGGTCATGTCCTTATATTTTTGTTAATGCCTTTGAACAAAGTTGGAGGTGATCTGGCACTTCTGAAAGCAGATAATTTTGACAATAACAATATCAAACTGTTTGGTTGATTGGCGATGATTATAGATGACGAGGTTGGTGAGTTCGTCTTCTTGTCTATTAGGTAATACTACAACTCTTAATTAGGTCTCTCAGTATGTTACTAATTCTTAATTTGCTGATCATTGTGAGACCTTATGATAGATACTACCAACTGTCTAAGTTTTTGTAGATTAACCAAATAAAGTGTACACAATTTATGGAAAAAAAGTAGTAATCTCATGAATGGACTAGCTATTTTAATTACGTCAAATCTCTCTAATAACTTGTGTGTTTATGGCGACACAAGAAAGCTACAGAAAAAAAAAAAAAAAAAAGAAAAAAAGAAAAAAGCTAAAGCTGGGGCTAGTGAGGATAACAGCTATGGCAAAGAAGACAGGCTTGAGCCTTTCTTCTTGGAGTGACAAACCAAAGTTTCAGAAAACTGCAATAATAACGTCACTCTTAAGCCTCGTAACTTGAGAGACAATACCGAAGGAGAACTGAAGGTGTGTGTGGAAAAGAGTAAAGTACACGTGTACCTTTCTCTCTCTCTCTTTCTTCTACTCTTTTTTAACCCTGTCCATGGCATGGCCTAGCAATATCCCACCTGGCTTGTCTATGTGGCTCTCAAGTTTCAACACTATTCTAACAATTTATCACGAAATAAATTATTATGGTGGTGTTCTAACGTCTCAAGGCTTTATAATATCATCCGAGGGAGTGGATTGGATACGTTATAGCCAATTATACGTTAAGAGAAGGACAAAAAGAAAAAGAAAAAAAAAACGTAGATATAATAAATGTAGAAATGTATGCATGGTTGCATGCAAAGTCCCCCATCTCATCAAGGAACAATGCAGTTGACTTCTTCCCAACATCAATAGGAGTAGCCAGACAATGAGTTAAGATTATACAGTGCAAAGTTTTACCGTACGACTGCGATTTGTGCTGAAATGTAATGGGTTATATATTGGTTAGTTTCCTGTCTAAATCTAATCCTAGGACTAACTCTGCATGCACTACACGAAAACACGACGTTTGTGACTACCGAAATCGTCTCAAATCAGTCGCTAAGTCGGTATGTGCGACAATTGAAGGACTGTAATATTTGGTCGCAAATATTTGGTCGCAAATTTTTTTGGTCGCAAACCAGTCCCTTATTTACGACGCATTCGAGACAAGGACTGTGGTCGTTAATTAGCGACTACACACAGACCGAAACCTACCGTCGTAATGAACGACTCTATAGTCACTCACTGGCGTAGTCGTAATTGGCAACTACAGACAGACCGAAATATATCGTCGTAATTAACGACGGTATAGTGACTCTTTTTGGCTGTCGTAATAGACGACTTCTTTCAGACGACATGGTAGTCACAAATTAGCTACGTTTGGAAGACTGACTTAATACCACAGTAAACTTTAAAAATCTGAAATTTGGTCCTAAAGTAGTCGCTGTTAAGTCACAAGGTAGTCGCAAAGGAGTCAGAATTTTGTGACGGACTAATTTTGTTTAGTCCCAAAATCGTGACATATACACAACGAATTTGGTACTTTGTTTGTGTTTATTTAAATTATAAATGGTCGCAAATCAGTGAACCTAGTAAATTGGGATAGTATACAATAAATTTTGATAAAAAAACCTGAATTTAAATTAAAATCCTGATTTGAATGATCTTAACAAAAAAACATACAAATCATTCAAGATCATATATTAGTCATAGTTTTAGTAGGCTAAGGATCTAGAAACACTACTACACAATCCAAAAAATAGTTATAGAGGCTTAAGAGAGATAGAATTAGTTTGTTAAGCATGAGAGGATGATACTGACAGAGGTGAAGTGGTTGGTGAAGTGGTTGGTGCAGTCGCAGGTGAAGTGGTTGGTGCAGTCGCAGTCGATGGTGAACTAGCTCCTGAAGTGGTTGTTGCAGGTTGGTTGACATTGGTCGCTGTGGCTGGAGTGATGTTGGTTGCTGCTGCTGCTGTGGTTAATGGCGCATTGGCTGGTGGTTGAGTAGACAAGAATTCTGCAACCCCGGATCACTAGTCTTCAAGTAGGATACGAGCATCTCCAAGGTTGCAATGCGGTTTTGAGCGTCACGTTGCTCCTCATCACGTCTAGCATCTTCTCTGCACGTCGAGCATTTTCTTCATCTTGATCAGCGAGCTTACGACGAGCAACCTGGAGTTGTTCTTGAATCTCTAACAGCGAATCTGGACTAGAGCTTGGATAAGTAGCCTTTCTTTTCCCTTTGGTGATTATCTCCGAGAGACTTCCAAGTCCAAAGGGGTTCCCTTGGCATTCGTTACAGTAGACTAAGACAAAAGAAGAGATGATCATCATTCACAAAACAAACATAACAAACAGAAATATCACACAAACCTAGATAGAAAAATAATATCAACCCAGATAATCAACATCGAGTATTCTCAAGCATCAATCAAAAGTATATCAATATCAAGGATTCTTAAGCATCAATCAAAATCAGATACTTAGCTTAGCAAAATAAGACAATTATCATAGGCACAAAAAATACAATTGTACTGAAAATTACCTTTAAGAAAATGTCATCTTTTTCTTGAATGGGGAGGACGGTTGCATGAGGAGACTCTGGCGAGGAGTGGTCTGTAACATCAGACTCCATTTGAGACATTACCTCCTCTATGTTCTTCTCATATGTCTCCACAACTTGTTTGGCCTTCTGATCAACAAAACTTCCATCTGCCTTTGTATGTGCGACAAACACCTCTCCAAGGGAGACAGGACGTCCCAACTTTTCTTCCTACAATGGATAGAAAGAATGTTAATTGTGGATACTGAACTATTTAAATGAAATAATTAGAGTTAGTTTAGAGCATTTACCAACTCTTGTTGAATTCGCAAGTAAGATTTCTGGCCGGATAGATGTTTGTGGATTCCAAGACCGTCACGATCAGAATTACGGGCTTGGGATGCATTAGAGCTCTTCTCCTTAGCTTCGGGTGTGTCCCAATGCTCCCACATTTGTTTCCAAAGTGTAGGATTGATCCAAATCGGTGGCTCATCATATGTCTTTGCTTGACTTACAATTCCTTTCATTCTGTTTTTCGCTATCTTCACAAATCCTTCTCACAAGCTCAGTAATCGCAACATCCCAATTGTATTTCCTCTACACAGTACAAAAATGTAAAAGTAAGTGTCAAGTAAGTAAACAAAAGACAAACTCATTAACTTAGTTTAGTAAAAACTGTGTCTAAAAAGAAACTATGTCTAAAAAGAAACTCATTACCGCAAAGGATCTAAAATATCTCTCCCGTATGTGTAATGGCGTAACCTTCCAGCTGAAGTATGGACCATCGAACTTTCTCCTTAAAAGGTCAGAAATAACTTTAGATAGCTTTCCTTTGTCTCGTCCAAACCTGTTACATAAATATGAGAGTGTAAAGTTATAAAATATAAGTGAATGGATCACAACACAATAATCTAATTGGACATGTAACTAAACTTCACAACACAATAATACAACACAACACAACAAACTTTGAAAACAACTAAGAAAAGTAACAAAACTTTGAAAACAATAAGAAACTGAACCAAACAATAATCTACTTATTTTATCTAAACTACACAACACACAAAGCGTTTTTCAAATGGGAGCAATGCGATAATCAAATTATAAAATAAAAGAAAAAAATATTTTACCAAATGCTAAAATGATAATCAAATGATAAATATTTTACTTATTTATCGTAAGAAATAATCAAATGATAAAATAAAAGAAAAAAAATATTTTACCATATGGTTTGAGTGTCGGGGATGGGATGCGGACTCAATATCGGGAGATGTTGTCGACCAGGAAGTGCAAGCAACTCATCCAGTTGCTGTTGGAAGTCCTGATTCTGAGCCGGTGGTGGATGCTCTTGACCGTCCTGATTCGGCGGCGGCTTGGAATCCTAGATTCGGAGGACCCGGTTGTACACCGGATTCTGAGGATTCGGCGGCAGAAACCCCAGATCATTAAGCGGCGGTGGATAAGCCGGATGGTGAAGCGGTGGTTGATATCCACCGTTGTGAAGCGGCTGTTGGTATCCCGGATTCTGAGGAGCCACCTGTTGATACACCGGAACATGAGCATGCGGGGGTGGTGGCTGCTGCATCTGGGAGTGGAGCTGTTGTTGAAAGCCTGGTTGTTGTGGCTGAGGAGAAGCTTCTCGAGGATACTGGGGAAATGAAGCTTGCGTATACCGAGATGGAAGCGACGGTTGAGATTGTTGGGAGTGTGAAGAATTTTCGTTGTGAGAGGAAGGGTTAGAGGAGTGAGACGACGAAGCGACATCTCTACTTCGTCTCGCAACGCCGCCAGATCCACGACCACCACCGCCAGATCTAGCACCACGACCACCACCGGATTTAGAACCACGACCACCACCGGATTTCATCGGAACGGAAGTCGGAGAAGAAGTCGGAGAAGAAGTCGGAATTTCAGAAAAAAAAAACGAGAAGACAGAGAGAAAAGAAAAAGAGGTTTCGGGAAATTATGAGGTTTCGTTATTTCCTAAGAGAAGTAAGAGTGTTCAATTGATGATGGGGGAATTAATCTGGGGGAATAATTACCGCTAACAATTTTCACTAAAATTTGGGGAAATTTAAATCCGTAAGAAAGTAGTGGTACTTTAAGACTACTTTGTGACTGTCGTAAACATTAAACAAAAACTACAACTAGTGACAAAACAGTCGCAAAATATGAGTTAAGTCACAATATAGTCTCAATTTGTGACGACTTTGTGACAATACAATATTAGTCTAATTTTGTGTTAAGATTTTTTAACCAAAAACATAGTAGACATGACCCTTTGATCATGTATACTCTCATTTAAGAGTTTAGTTTTGATAAAATATCTAACATAATAATTTTTATATGTTTTTGTAAATATATACAACCATCACTACTCTAAGTTAATTAAAACACATGTAACCCTAATACATGTGTTGGAGGATATAAACATAATTGTCTAATTTGGTGTTTTATTTATGTGATTATAGAAATTTAGTTAAAATTAGATGTCACATATAAGTAAAAATGTATAAGTTGACATTATTTGAACTCAAATTTGTAAAATTCTAAAATTAATGTGAGATACTCGCTAAACCGTTGTACTTTAAGACTCTATTGCGACTGAAATAAACAGATGCACAATTACTTTAGTGACAAAAAGGTCGCAGAACATGAGTTCAGTCACAATATAGTCTCAATTTGTGACGACTTTGTGACAAAACAATATTAGTCTAATTTTGTGTTAAGATTTTTTAACCAAAAACATAGTAGACATGACCCTTTGATCATGTATACTCTCATTTAAGAGTTTAGTTTTGATAAAATATCTAACATAATAATTTTTATATGTTTTTGTAAATATATACAACCATCACTACTCTAAGTTAATTAAAACACATGTAACCCTAATACATGTGTTGGAGGATATAAACATAATTGTCTAATTTGGTGTTTTATTTATGTGATTATAGAAATTTAGTTAAAATTAGATGTCACATATAAGTAAAAAAGTATAAGTTGACATTATTTGAACTCAAATTTGTAAAATTCTAAAATTAATGTGAGATACTCGCTAAACCGTTGTACTTTAAGACTCTATTGCGACTGAAATAAACAGATGCACAATTACTTTAGTGACAAAAAGGTCGCAGAACATGAGTTCAGTCACAATATAGTCTCAATTTGTGACGACTTTGTGACAAAACAATATTAGTCTAATTTTGTGTTAAGATTTTTTAACCAAAAACATAGTAGACATGACCCTTTGATCATGTATACTCTCATTTAAGAGTATAAAATATTGATAAAATTAGAGAGAAAATATCATCGAAATTTCAATAAATTTATAATAACACTAGTGTTTGCGATTTCAGTAAAATTACAAATACACAATTAATAAACATGAAAATTATTCATATTCCTCATTTTCATCTTCTTGATCTTCATCCTCATCTGAAGACGAAGACGAGGACGAGTAGTTGCCACGAAATTCGTCTTCTTGTTCAGCATCGTTGATCTCAAAATCAAGTTCTTCATTAGGATGATTACCATCTGAAACTGTCAACTATGATCTCCTCTATTGAATCTGTCATTCCATCATCAACTGTTTGCTGCAATATAACAACCTCCTTTTGTTTTAAGTTCCCTTGTACAGCATGCCTTGGATTAACTTTCAGAACGTTGAGCCAAATTTTTCGAGGTCGTTTAGTGTGAGGATATGAAAGATAACAAACTTGCTCAGCTTGAGAACCTACACATAAAAAATGGTTCTCCAATTAGATGTATATATATATATCTTGAAATATATATTTAAAATAGAACATTACCTAATATAAACGGTTCATAATGTCGGTATCTCCTTGATGACAACACGTCAACAATGCCTCCATCGCGTATTCGAGTGCCTTTGTCAATTGTAGAGTCATACCATTCACAATAGAAAAGTGTGACCCGTAAATTCAAAAATCCTGGATAGGTAAGCTCTATGATATTTTCAATGGTCCCGTAAAAATCGTCCTCGTCAGATGAATCGGAATAAGTTTGTCCTCGGACACATACCCCATAATTCATTGTTTTTTTAGTGAGACCGTGAGCTTTTGTGTGAAACAGATAACCTCTTGTAAAATATATAGGCCAAGACTTAACTTTATTTTCAGGACCGTCCACGATTTCATGGACCCATGGAGGAAAACTTTCAAAACCACCACGCACCTGTGCCAAATATATATACAAAATTTTAGATCACATTATTTAACATGTTGATATAATTAATTGGTGGATAGTAAAACATACATATTGCTTAATCCATTCATGGAAATCTTCTTCTCTTTTCGACCTAACATCTTCATCAGATAGTTCTGGATATTCATATCGAATTTGCGCCTCCAACAATCTGTATTTTATCAACAAAAAGTAAATATTGTAAAGTTTACCTAAGAACATATGGTTATAAATATACTTGGTAAATCAAAATACCTCTCATGTTGCTGGAAATAATCACAATGCGCAGAACATATGCGTGTGCACATTTATAATCTTTTTCAGTTAACCAAAATTCACTACTTTTTCCGCCTGACGACCAACTTGAGTGAATATATCTGGTACTGGTATAGGATATACAGGTACTTCACCTTCTTCATGCCGAATTAACCTGTTAAAGTTTATTTTGTAAAACTTTTTCACAATTTTAGAAGTTGATAGAAAAATTCAATAATCATATTTGAAGTTTTACCTTCTTCTCCTTGCTGTAGAAATGTGTGAAGCGAAATAGTGTTCTGAGAAATAAGATATCTCATCATTCAAGTAGGATTGAACTATTGAGCCAGCTGGATATCTTTTGTTCTTCGCTTTCCCTTTTAAACGTTTAAAAAACCTTTCGAAGGATACATCCACCTATATTGCACAGGACCACCAAGTTGTGCTTCATAAGGTAGGTGAATAGGGAGGTGCTCCATTACATCAAAGAATGAAGGAGGGAAGATTTTCTCCAAATTACACAAGATCATGACAATATTATCCTTCAGAATTTCGAGGCGGGATTGCTCCAATGTTCTACTACATAGGTCGCGAAAAATGCACCAATCCCTACAAAGTTATAACATGTTATGTTGTTACATATAAATATAATATCAACAACTAAACCAAATTAAATGTTTAATTTATATACCTGAAATCGCCAGGTGGACATTACGCGGTAAAAGCTCTGCAAATATGAACGGAAGCAATCGTTCCATAAACACATGGCAGTCATGACTCTTCATTCCCGAAAACTTTCCATTTTTCATGTCAGCACAACTAGCTAAATCTGCGACATATCCGTCTGGGAATCTAACATCTTCTTTTACCCATTTTAATAAAGCCTCTTTTGCTTTGGTTTTCAATCTCCAAATAGGGAATGGGGCTCTCCCTTGAGCATTTAGATGTAAATCTTGCCGGGAACAAAATCTTGCAATATCCAATCTTGACTGCACGTTGTCTTTCGATCTATCTTTTACATTCATAGTGGTGTACATCAAGTTATCAAAGACATTTTCTCGACGTGCATCAAATCCAGGTTGTGCCTTAAATTCAGATCGACCCAGTACGGTAACTGCCATAATATGCTTTCTTTATGCCAATTATGCCATCTTCCGTAGCCTTTAACTTTCTTTTCGTGACCATTCCCACAAATAGATGTTTTAGGTGCTTTGGCTTTCCTTATACGCTCATAGATAGCTTGACTACTCAGAGATGCTGGTGGCTCGTCATTCAATGAATCTTTTCCCTTCAGAAAGTCCTTTTTATTCTTCCGCATCGGATGACTTGTAGGAAGAAATCTCCTATGACAGTCAAACCAACATGTTTTCCTCCCAGCTGGTAATGAAAAGCACCGTTGTCATCCATACAAATTGGACATGCTAATCTTCCATGCGTCGTCCATCCCGACAACATACCGTACGCTGGAAAATCGCTTATTGTCCACATAAGAACAACTTTCATGTTGAAATTTTGATTTAGTGAGATATCATAAGCCTCAACCCCATTATACCATAACTCCTTTAACTCATCGATTAATGGTTGGAGGAAAACATCAAGGCTGGCTCGTGGGTGGTTTGGTCCGGAGTTCAGAATCGTAAGAAATAAATACTCGCTGTTCATGCACATATCCGGAGGTAGGTTGTATGGAGTTAAGATCACAGGCCACAAAGAATGATTTTGGAGACCCCAAATGGATTAAAACCATCTGTACACCCAAGGTAAACGTTTCGTGGCTCTTGCGCAAATGTGGGATGTAAATGTTGGAAATTCTTCCATTCAGGCGCATCAGATGGATGACACATTACTCCATCTTCTGAATCATGCTCAGCATGCCATCTCATTGATGATGCGGTCTTCTCTGATTGGTACATCCTCTTCAATCTATCTGCATAGGTAGATACCACATACGACTGTAGGGTATTCTAGTTCTACCCCACTACTTTTGTACCTTGGCTTCCCAGAACTTGCAATGCTCCAAATTCCCATCTTCTTTCCAAAATATCATACAATTCTCTATACATACATCAATTGTATGGTATGGCAATCCTATCTTTCGAACTAAAGTCTCTGTCTCGTAGTGAACCAGTAGCTTGATTACCCTCTGGTAAAACCTCCGTAAACAATTCAGCCCAATCGTCCATGCATGCCTCAGACAAATTATTATCAACCTTGATGTTCATGAACCTAGACGCCAATGATAGTTGCGAATGACCTTCATGACATCCATCATAAAGTGGAGTATTTGCAGCATCTAACATGTCGTAGAACCGTTTCGCCTCTTCAGTGGGTTCTTCATGGATATGATCATATCATGATCATATCCTTACTTATACTCATGATACTCATTAAAAGGCGTGGTACAATGAAATGCATCATTCACCATCTCAGCATATACATTTCCCTCAAATCCAATTGGCTGACTACCAGGTTGACTACCATGCTGACTACTAGTACTAGTATAATTTGTATTAGGATAATGACTACTAGTTCCTACCCCTAGCACGTCATAATCTTCACCATGTTCAGACCATACATAATAATTTGGCATAAATCCTTTACTATGCAAATGATTAGATATTGTCGTACCATGCAAAATAACATCGTTCTGACATTTTACGCAAGGACAGTAAAACTACCTCCACTGTTTTGTGCCATAGGCTGGCTGTTTGCGAAA
This sequence comes from Camelina hispida, assembly GCA_023657505.1. Taxonomy (NCBI): domain Eukaryota; kingdom Viridiplantae; phylum Streptophyta; class Magnoliopsida; order Brassicales; family Brassicaceae; genus Camelina; species Camelina hispida. Next base: position 21,332,244 of record CP094635.1, on the reverse strand, counting down.
TTCATGAACTGCTCAACTCCCGCCAAAAATTCTTTAGAGATATTATTTGTTCTTCCATCGATCCGATTATACATCCACTCTCGAGATGAATTCCACATAGCTTTTTTTTTCCTTTTCTTAAAAACAAATCTTCTTTCTCTCTCTTTTTTTTTCTTCTCTTCTAAAAAAAAAAATCTTTTTCACTAATTTTTTTTTTTCGGTCTCTCTACTTAGAAATGAA